>MEJB01000094.1:3318044-3336974 GCA_001752375.1 Rhazya stricta
TTTTTTCTTGATACGACTAAAGGGAAACTCTCTTCTAGTTTGTACGCATAGGTGGTTTCCAATTTTGGTGGGTATAGCAGATGAGATCTCTACTCTTCGCTGCCCCAGGTTTTAATAATAGCAGTTAATGTTGAATGATCCCCGGAGCTTGTCCTTCCTCTCTAACGTGTAAAGAACGTTGAACTTCCTTCTTTTATGGGGGTGAAAGTATACAGCTCCATGGTTTCCTCTAAGATTTCCACGGATCTATTCAAAGTTCCTGCCTACGGTGCGGCTCAACGGCTTCTTCGATGGAGGGTTCCTCTCTCCGACCTGAGTGCATTAACTATGACTTGGGTCCTCACTTCCGGTTAGGTGGCGGTACCAACGGAGCAGGAAATATCATGCACCACAGTTGAAATAGGAAAACTAAACTCAATTGAATCGCTCCGTGATTTCCTCGAATAAGTCTACGCACCCAAAGTAGGTCCCGTAGGCTTCGGGGTATACTACCGAGGCCATAACAAAGGTCTTCTTCGGTAAGCTACCGTTCGAACTCTTACACGATATCTATTAGCCAGTAATCTTGTTCCAGTGAAACTCATCCTTAATCATCGTAGGGTAAAGATCGGCTAGATACACAAACACTAAGACACACGCACGAGGCTCCCAAACCAACATGTTTCACACCTAACCCATTTCCACAAGCCCGACACACGTATTAACCACTCATGGTATCGGCTTCCTACTGCATGGTTTCTTACTCCGTACGACTCACTGTTCGATGCCAAACGTACTGCGACCTACAACAACCTAAACATCACGTACGAGACCAACCAAGACTACGTTTACAGCGGCACAGGGCGTCACAACACAACACACAGGAATCACTTATTCTCGAAGCTCGGGCAACCCCTACAAGGCCTATCAAGCCTCACTCACATGCAACCTGCTGTAGCATTTCCGATAAGCCGATCTGCAAATTTCTAGTATCACACTCGTGGAAGCTGATCAGAAGGTTCATTTCCTCTTACTTGAGATACACTATCAACCTCTTTACGGAGAAAACGGGTTGGTCGTCCACCTACTAAAAATCCCGTGTGTGTTATTTAGGTCCCTTTCTAATGTATACCTGCCGGTTCCACTTTCCGATTAGCGCCTACCCTCGGACGCGATTCTTGCACAGCCGATTTATTGCAAAATCGGTTTATATAGTCTCCATAATGGTTGAGTCCGTGTATTATGGTAACTGTCTCGTATGAGTTTCTCTTTCCGTGTACCTTTGTGTACGGTTCGTCTTGGAAGCTGTCTGACGTTCGATCGGCAGTGCGTTCTACGGTGTCGAAGATGTTCCGAGGGGCTAGATGGAGTTCGGAAACATTCATGTATGATTCTGCGTAGGCTGAAACGGTAACCTGCCTATTAACTAGTCCTTCTTAGTGGACACCCGGATGCCTTTCAGCCTTCGACTTATCTTTTGACTTTCCTCTAGATGGGTCACGTGGCTATTCCTTTAACTGTCAGGTAGTAGTATACAGAATCTCAACTTTGTAATAGGACGAACCGTCAGTTCAAACACTAGTTTCTAGCATTGCACCCGAGAGTCACGATGGAAGGTCGTGGCTTCTTCTTCAATTCAGCGGTTTCGTTCGAGCAACGTTCTGTAGAGACGCTTTAATGAATACAGGTAGTCCTTCATATCGCCCCTTTCGGTTGCAGCAACGGCTCGGAATTCAGCGTTCCGTCGTTAACACCGTCCGGGTATTTTGGGTGTTATGCACGTGGCGAGTGGGCTAGCCTATTCTTCCTAACTTTGGTGTAGGGAAACGGTTCTTGAATTATCTTCTAGGCCGTTTTTTAAGAACTCCATCCCTAGTACCATGCGATAATCATCCATAGGTACCACCGTCAAATCCACAGTACCTTCCCACTCCGCCAACCGGATGGGTACTCCGTAGGCAACTCCAAGGATGGGTTGGGAAGGCGAGTTAACAACTTTTACCCAACCTAACTCTTTAGTATATTGTATGCCTAACTTCGTAGCTTCATCAAGGGCAAGGAAGTTATGGGTCGCATCTGTGTCTATAAGAGCCTTGGTGTAACCTCCATTCACCTTAGCTTCGACAAACATGAGGCCTCCCTCCTTGGTCTTCTCCTCCTTAGGTGTTACCGCTGCATCCTTTGCCAATGAGGTTAGGACATGCATGGAACTCACCTTTGCTTCATTCTTTTCCTCATCGAGGACCATTAAATTGAATGTCTTCTTCTTTGGACATTCTCGGATCATGTGAGGACCGTCGCACAAGAAGCATTTGAGTTCCTTCCGTTCCTTYCTTAGGCCTCCTTCAGGTGCTTTRCCCTTAGAAGTGGAGGGCTTGATTTGGAATTTATCATTCCGCACTTGTGCTTTGGACGCAGGTTTATCTCCACCAATCTTCTTCTTAACAGTAGTAGTATCCCTCTTATAATCTAGAARGTCTTCTGCAACAGCGATAGCCTCATCTAAGTTTTGAACGTTCCTCCTCTTGAGCTCCAGATTAGCCCAAGATTGTAGACCATCCAAGAAATAGAAGAGCTTATTTTTCTCTTGCAAATCGAGTAACTCTAGCATCAATGTTGTGAACTCCGCTACGTAGTCCTTGATGCTTCCAGTATGCTTCAACCCACAAAGCTTTCTCATGGCTGCATCTTCTGCATTGTGGGGGCAAAATTGCTTTTTGAGTTGCGTCTTGAACTCCTCCCAAGAGTCTATGGTGCATAGACCCTTTTGGATTTCTCCATGTTTTCTTCTCYACCACAATGCTGCATTCTCTTTCAAGTAGAGGACCGCTGTGCTTAACTTGGACTCTTCRTCCTTGATTCCTGAAGCATTGAAGTAGCATTCAAGTGACCAAAAGAACTCTTCMAGATCTTTGGAGTTGCGCTTACCTCCATACTTCAATGGTTCGGGTGCCCTTGTCCGTGGCAACTCTTTCGCAACAGCTCCTCCGGCTATTGCTGCCTTGCACAAGGCTACCTCCCCATTCACGTCATCCACTCGTTTGGTGACTTCTTCTAGGAGGTGCGCCATTTCCTCCTTCAATTCGGATCTCAATCGGTTTATGAGGCCAAGGAACTCCTCCCTTAAGGCCTCAACACCGTCACTTACTATTCCAATATTCGGCTCGAGCTCCTCTACCTTCTCAATAGTTTCTCCCAAATTAATCTCCAACTTGGTTAGCTTTTTCTCTAAGCTAGCCAAGATGTCTACGGATTTTTCTCTCTTTCTTCCTTCCTTCTTCTTGTCTTTGTCAACCACCGTAGCAACTTCGAGGGTGTTGACATTCTCCGCAACGATACCAAGACCTTCTCTTTCAGCCATAATCTCTACCTTGAAACTTGCTCTGATACCACGTGTCACGGGATGACTTTTTTACTAGTCAAAAACCGTGTGCCACTTAGTTTGCTCAAGACTAAGTCAGGCTTACTACACTTCTTTGAGGTTAATAAGGCTTCAAGATGTGAAGGTTTGATATTGAGAAAGCTTTAAGAAGGGTGGAAGAGGTTTTTGTATTAAGAAAGCTTTTTGGGAGAACTTTACAAGAGAGCTTGTCTTCCTTGGATTGGTTGATTCCTTGTTGGAGCAAATGAGCTCCACTCCTATTTATAGTAGTAGGCCTAACCTTCCACCTCCTCTTGGGAAGGTTCTAGAGTGGCCAAGGTTCAAAGATTATACAAGAGAACTCTAGAAAGTTCCTACATCTCCTATGCTACTCCATATGGTTCTAGAACATTCTACAAGTATATACAAGCTTCCCAAGGGTTCTTGGGTAGTCTAGAATCTTCTACCACATCCTAGAGAGGCCTAGGACGTTCTAGAATCTTCTAGGGTCATCCGGGATGTTCCGGATTCTTCCRGGCAGCACCATGCTCTTCCGGAGTGCTCCGGGACGTTCCGRAAAGTTCCGGGACCTTCTAGCTCATCCTTGAGCGTTCCGGAACCTTCTAGGACACTGTACATGACATTGGGCTGTAATATTAATGGGTTTGATGGGATTCATTGGTATCGCAAATGATGGCTGCAACTAAAGGGTTGGTGTCATTGGTTGTCATGGTGATGTTTTTGAGAGAGAAGAGAATAAATGAGAAAATAAAATGAGGAAAGGCTTGCAATTAAGATTACTCTTATATCATGAAAAGAATGCATATATGTGAATATAGAGAAAGCATAAGTCAAGTGAGCAAAAATTCAAGAAAAACCATAAAGTGTGGAATCATCAATTTTCTACTTAATTCAAGGAAATTGAACGATCAAATATATACTGGTAACAATTTAAAAGCATGGTTCTTAGAAGAAAAACCAAGAATTTGAGTTAAAAGAGGTATCTCCAATAATTTGTCTTCTTGAATTTGCCAAGAAAAATCCAATCTTTGCTTCCAAGCCACCCTTAAATCTCTAAGAGCTTGCAAGAATCTTGACGGGTAGTTGATTCATGGTGAAAAATAGGTGATATTTTAATTAAAAAGCAAAGAAAATTGAGTGGAATTATGAAAGAAATGAGGTAGAGTCGTGTAAGGGAGAGAGAGGTGCRGGAAAAGTGAAGAAAATATTTTAAAAGGTAAAATTTCTAGGCAAAAATAGGTCAAATCGGCATTGGTTCGGGTCAAACTGGTTCCAGATATGGTTTTAAAAAATAGTTGGCTGAAAATCACCCTCAAGTATTGCTCCAATTTGGCGCTGGATCAATTTTGGCGTTGGGCGCTACTACAAATCGACGCCAAGTGGGTCAAATGGCAAAAGATCCATCTTGCAGGTCGGTCAAATCCAGATCGATCCGATCAACCATCTTTTTTGCTCCTCTTTTATTTATTTATTTTTTTGAAAGCTTAAACTAAAAGAAAAATAAAAGTGAAAATAAAAAATAGAAAGAAATAATAAAAAGGAAATAAAAAGGAAGAAAATATTAGTTCTAGTTTATAGTCTCTAGCTCAACTTTCGCTTAAGCTTAAGGGGAGGTATTAAGGTCAAGGAGTTCTCATTCCTTGTCTCCAAAAAGTGCATGGTATGCTATCTTCCAAATAATGCTTTAGGCATTAGCTATTCACTGTAAAARTAGTTTGGTCATTGGCTTGAATTTGTGATGGTCCCAGTTGTATTAACTTTGACGACTTGAAAAGACTAGACCATCTTAACTTCAATTTCTCTAGAAACAATCTTAGGAGATTTACATAACAAGACCTTTTGACTAACAATAAATTCTCAAGGGACGACATCTTTATCATGAGCCAATTTAGTCATTTCTTTGTATAGTTTTGCTTTCTCATATGATTATAACTTAAATTCATCCAATTCATCCAATTGAATAAGTGGTTTTTGCCATATAGCATTTTTTGATCAAAATTTAAAAACTTTATAGGCCAATAAGCCCTATGTTCAAGCTCGATAGATGAAGTTAAGATTTTTCGTACAYAAGCTTGTAAGGAGACATGCCCAATAGAGTTTTAAATGCAATTATATATGCCCAAAGTGCATCATCTAATTTCATGGAATAGTCCTTCCTAATGGTGCCTACAGTTCTTTCCAAAATTATTTTTAATTCCCTATTGGAAACTTTCACTTGACCACTAGTTTGAGGATGGTAAGGAGTAGCAATCTTATGATACATGTTGTATTTAGCTAACAAATTCTCAAGCTGTTTATTCAAAAAATGGTTGCCTCCTAATGCCTTAGAAGTCCAAATCTAAAGAAAATATATTTCTGAACAAATTTACTATTTAGTAACTACTCTAGCATCATCAGCAGGACAAGCTATGGCCTCAACCCATTTAAAAACATAATCAACATCTATAGGAATATATTCATTGTTCATAAAAGAAGGAAAAGGTCTCATAAAATTAATGCCCCAAATATAAAAAATTTCACCCTCAAGTATGTTGTTTAAATGTATCTCATTCCTTTTAGAAATATTCCTAACTCTTTGATATTCATTACATTGTTTCACATAATTGTAAGCATCTTCAAACAAAGTAGCCAATAAAATATACATTCTAAGATTTTACATGCAATCCTCTTAGCCCCAAAATGTCCCCCACTTTACTATCATGGCAGTGAAATAAAATATCATTAACATCCTATTGAGGCATAGATCTTTTTATGACATTATCACCAAAAATTCTAAAAAAAAAAAGAATCATTTAAATAAAATATTTTACGTCGTGAAAGAATTTATTTTTCTCTTGATAGGTAAAATCTGGGAGAAGTATACTTACTTGCTAGATAATTGGTTGTGTGCAAACAAAGGAAACTTATCCATGATACAATTTATAATTGCAGGAGGCTTAAATAAAGATTGAAAAATTACTCCTTGAGTAACACATGAAGAGGTTGATCTTTGAAATCGCCAATGGACCCTCTAGATGGCCATTAGGCTTTTCACATGAAATTCTTCAATGATATCCTCTTGTTCACGTTTATCTTTTCCGAACCCTTCTTATCCATGATCTTTATATCAAATTCCTATAATAAAATAATCCACCTTAGTAATCTTGATTTAGTTTCTTTCTTAGTCAAAAGGTATTTTAGGGCAAAGGTTAGTACAAATAATAACTTTTGTACTAATCAAATAAGAGTGATAGTTTTCAAATCCAAACACAAAAACTAACAATTCTTTTTTATTTGTTGCATAGTTTTGTTTTGCAGGATTTAATGCGTGACTAGCCTAATAAATTGGGTGAAAAAGTTTATGTCTTTTGCCCTAAAACAGCCCTTATAGCATTCTCACTAGCATCAAACATCAATACAAAATGTAGGTTCCAATTTGGTGCAACTACAATGGGTGTTGAAATCAATTTTTCTTTCAAAACATTAAAGGCGTCTATGCAATCATCAGAAAAATGAATGGAACATCTTTCGAAAGTAAACTAGTAAGGGGTTCTGATATTTTAGAAAACTCCTAAATGAATCTTATATAGAATCCTACATGACCCAAAAATTCCCTTAGGCCTCGTTTAATTTATGAAAAAGGAAAGTTGTATTAGAAATCTGATTACTTAGAATGAAAATCCTCATAATTTAAATCCTTAAAAATTCCTTCATTTTGTTGGAAGGTATTGGAACTTCAACAAGGAAAATAATAAACCTTCCCTTGTAATTATCTAGTGTAGATTATGTAATTGGAAAGAAACTTATATTTGTATCAAATTGACTAAATTAGCCCACAGTTAGTCGATGTTGTGCTCTATCCCGGCTCACCTGTAGATTACTRGTGACGTATATGGAGATTTAACGGGCCCAATGATACTCATTGTTATTGTGGTTTGCTCGTAGTAATCGACTCAAGACTTCTTGTTTCGTTTGGAGGGTTGGGGCTTTGGATTCTCCTGTGTGCACTCTTTGTGATTATAGGATGGAGAGCAGCTTGCGTGTGCTCCTTGAATGTCTTTGGATACGACAAATATGTGTTCGGCTTTTCCCTCGGCAGTCAGTACGCGAGTTGTCGGATGGCCTACATTGGAGGAGTGGATTGGTAGCAACCTAAAGACCTCGTCCACTAGAAATCTAGTGTTCCGGTTTGGTGTAAGCATCGCTTGGCTATGGTGGAACAAGGCCCTCTTTGAGGAGAGATTTTGTTTGCCTAGAGTAAAATTAAATAGTTCGATGCATTCAATAGAGAATGAATGATTTTGGGACAGCTAAGAAGCAAGCGATGTAATGCCTTGGTTGTGTCGGTTAGTCTTGTACATATTTGTTCCATTTTCTATAATGTATAGTCCCTTTTCTACCAAAAAGGATGTGAATCAATGAAATTTGAGATAATGTAATATTGAGTCATTTCTTGTTATACCATTTAAATAGGATAAATTAAATATAGTTTTAATTTATAGAGTAAATGAAAATAAATAATTAATTTACACTAAATTAAACGTCATAATTCTATTACATAAGGAGGAAGTTACCAAAAAAATGATTGTTTCTAAAAAAATAAAGACATAATTTATTAGTTCAAAATATTAGACATCTCAAAGCAATCAAATATTTTTTAACAATAAAAATGAAAAAAATTCTATAATTAATATCTTTATAATAAAAATAAATGAAGCTCAAGAGTATGATGAAATTCAAAGATGAAATTTCCTTTACTTCGCGGTCTATCCTTTTCCTAATAAGTTTGATCTGGAGATTTTTTTTTTTTTTTAAAGTTAGATCATTAAAATTTTAGCCATCTTCTCTTTGTTGTTTTCGAACTATTCTCTACTTTTCAATTTTTCAAAAAGTTGAAAATGCGTTCTCTTTTATCTTTTCAAAAACACATTTTGAAAAATAAATTCTTTTTTACTAAAAATTAAAAACAATAACAATATTGCTTTGAGTATTTTTAAGCMAAATACTCTCATATAACAAAAATGCAGAAAAAATATTTTCTGTTTATTTCTATTTAATAATTATCTAAAAAAATTCTAATCAATTACATGACACTTCAGTTTGTTTTTAATTTCAATCGAAGAATATAATGACATTGATTAACAGTACTTAAAATTTAATCGATAATTAAATTCCTTAAAAATAGTCAAACCATTTTTCTGTTGAATTCTAAACCGAATGCATTTTTCAATTTTTTATTTTTGAAGCAATTTTAGAAAATGACAAACTGAAGCATTTTTCGCAAGTTCTAAAACAGCCACTTAAAACAGAAAAATAAAAATATTTTTGAAAATGAAAACTTAAAATTGAAATGCAAAAAGAACGCAACCTTAGGCCTTAATTTTCGTTGGTTCCCATATCATGATATAAGATTGATATGGTATGTTACTTTTTAATTTAGAATAATATATTATTCTTATTTTTTTGAAGTAAAAGTTAAAAAAAAAAAAAAAGGAGAGGAGAAGAGGAGGAAAAAAAAAGTTATTAAAGTCTTTAGGAACTCTTGCGTGATTTTCAGTTTAAAATCCTAAGGAAATTAATCAGAATATCACCTTCATCTGGGCATTCTTTTCTCTAGTATGCAACTAGTTTCCTTGCTTGAATGAATCATATCCTTACCCAAAATCAAAGTGATTTTTTGAACACCTGAATTTAATACTTAGGAAATAATATTACTTTCCTAAGAGCAGAACCATTGGCATTCAAATGAGTCCTTAAGATTTTCAAGTTAATTTGGCGGAACTAACTTAGCTCTCACACCTACCTAAGCCTTCTACTTCTATTCGTTTTTTAGATACTTTATGACCTAGTACTATCCCTTATTGGACCACAAAATGACATTTCTCCTAATTGAGTATTATGTTAGTATCTTCACATCTTTGAAACATTATCTATGTTAGATAAATAATCATCATAAGAAGAGCCAAACAAAGAAAAATCATCGACAAAAAATTCAATAAACTTTTCAACGATGTTAGAAAATATAGCCATCTTACATCTTTGAAAAGTCGCAGGGGCATTACATAGATCAAAATGCATTCTYCTATATGTAAAGGTACTATATGGACATGTGAAAGTAGTTTTTTCTTGGTCCTTTGGTGCTATAAGAATCTAAAAATGCTCACTATACACATCAAGGAAACAATAATATGCATGACAACTAAGGTTTCAAACATTTGGTCAATAAAGGGCAACGGGAAGTGGTGATGCTTTCTAGTGGCTTYATTCAATTTCCTACAGTGAATGCAAACACATCAGCTAGTAACTAATCTAGTGGGGATAAGCTCATTTTTCTAGTTCTCTACCATATTGACATCACCCTTCTTAGGTACTACTTGGACCGGACTAACCCATTTACTATCATAAATAGGATAAATGAATCTCATATCTAGTAGCTTAATTATTTCTTTTTTTACTATCTTGCATGATAGGGTTTAGCCTTATTGTGGTCGTGCTAAGGGCTTATGTTGTTCTTCTATTAAGCACTTATGTGTACAAGTTGATGGACTAATTCTCTTAATATCAGCCATTTTCTATCCAAAAGTTTATTTATGTTCTATACGCACTCTAATCAATTTTTTGCTTCTACTTTACCAAATAATGATGAAATAATTAAAGAAAAACRTTGTTATTATCTAGAAAAATATTTTTAAGATGAAAAMGTAGAGCTTTAAGTTCTGGATCCATAGGAGGTTTTTCAATACTAGGCTTGTATCTAGTTCATTTAAGCTCTATTTTAGAAAATCGAGACCCTCTAATATGGCCTACATGATTGGCTTGAAGATATTGGATGACATTACTTAACTCTTATTTTTCACAACAGGTAATGGAGTTAATTATCCAATGGTCAAGAGGGTCTTCATGCAATTCTTCAATTACATAATCACTCGTTAATTCCTCTAAAGCATCAATAGAAAAGCTTATCTTCTTTAACGTGACATTATACACATTAAAAATAACACATTCATCCCCTAACCTTAAAATTAGTTCACATTTTCGCACATCAATGAGAGTTTTTCCTATGGCTAGAAAATGTCTTGCTAATAATAAAAGCGTATCATGACCATCCTCCATATCAAAAACTACAATGTCTATCGGCCACTTGGAGGGTTATATCAATAGGCTTTACTTCCCCTAATCCCAAATGCTTAAAATGGATGAAAGCATTAAATTGATCTAGCACCCAAATCACATATCACATTACTGAAAAATAAATCACCAACTTGAAAAGGAATTATGAATTTTCCATGATCTTTAAACTTAGATCACCATTTATTTTGTAAAATTGCAAAGTATTATTCATTCAAGAAAATTCTTTCAAGATCAAGCAATTTTCTCATTTTGGTATAATATGTTTTTCGAGAATTTAGCATATCTAGGCATTTGAGAGATGCCTTCAATAAAATGAAGATTTATTTCTGATTCTTTTAATTTATTCGAAAACTTCATAAATTGAAAATTATCCTTAGAAGGCTTATAATTTGAGGGAAAGACAAAAATTTATAGTATATTCCCTCACTAACTTTCTTATCTTTACCCCTTTTCCTTTTCCAGATTTGCTCTCAATACTAGGTTCAAAGAAATCCATCTGTCCTAACTCTTTGACTCTAGAGGACTTTTGTTTTTTTTTTTTTTTTTGGTGCACTTTCCATTTCGGTAGAAGTTTCAAAGAAAAAAAGTTATTGGTTTTTTTATTAAGAACTTATTTATTCAACTTTTTCAAGGAAATTCAAAATTTTGGTTTTGTAGTAAAAACATTTTTGTTTGTTAAGGTTTTTCAACAAGCTTCATGGAAAAAAATTCAAACAGAAAATTATTTACAACAAACTTTTCTTCATCAAAAATCAATTGTTTTCTCTTCCTTTTCTCCTATCCAACACATTCACAATCACCACAATTTGCATTTATCCATAAAATTCTTTTTGAACAATTGAATTGGATAATTGAATACTCGTGTATTACCCAAATAATACCCGGATATTGAAGCAAAAAATTAACTAGATTAATGAATACTCGGATATTATCCCARCAATACCCAGGTATTGAAGCAAACATTTCAGTTTGACAAATGAATTCCAGAGTATCCATCACATTAATACCTCGATTATTGATATAGTTTACATGAAGTGTTAATATAAATTTGTCCAATTGTTTGTTACTCATTTTTTAAATTTTTTTCAATTCAAATGAGTTTTTCAAACAAAAACTTCTTCATTTAAGTTACAAATTCAATCAATTTTTTTAGTTTTCTCGCCTTTCTTATTTAAAAACTTTTTTTTTCCAAACAAAAACACCAATCCAAATACACCCTTAGGTTCCTCTAAAGTTTTCCCAGTTCTTAGAATTATGGCTTTACAATCCTTAGTGTTAGTCTTGGTATTACTAGGTAAAAACCCTTAAACCCTTTGACTCAACATACTAGTCATTTGTCCTAATTGATTTTCAATGCTCTTTTATGGAAGTTTCCTAATTTTGGAATCTAATATTTGCACTGGTAATGAATTTGCTAATAAAGTATTTTAAATTGGATTTTTTCTCATTAGGTGGAAACCTGGGGATTATTTTGGTCAAACATTCGAATTATAACCAAAATTTGCATTTTCATTTCATGAGAAATTAGGGTGATTACACCAACCAGGGTTACAGGTATTTGAATAAGCAATTTTCGACCTAGAGTTAGAACCTACATAGTTTGCACCTTCCTTGGGGGGCAGGATTTGGTATAAATTTAGGTTAAGACAATGGATTGTGGACAGTTAACACCTTCATGATTACCACCATAATGTTCACATGTAATTCTACCTCATATCCCTAAATTCTTACAAATTAGAGAAAGTTGGAAAAGTATGGTTTGAGTGGCATATAACTCCAGTATGCTCCCCCTCTTAATGTTATTATTTTTCTCATTAGGCCATTGGTAACTCGTCAAGGACATTTCCTTAAACAATTCCTAGACTTCCTTAGCCTAGACACCCCACTTGCCGCATCCATCATGGACCTAGACACCCCACTCATCCTATTATAAATAATTTGGATTTGCATCCATAATGAAAAGCATGATAGGGACACCTTTCTCAAGTAATCCTCAAATCTTTCACAAGCCTCATATAAGGTTTTTCCACTATCCTGAATAAAGTTTGTGATGTCATTCCTAAATTTTGTTATTTTAGAAGGTGGAAAGTATTTATTTGTAAATGCAAAGACTAMCTGGACTGAAATAGTTATGAGTCCAGATGGAACGGAATTTAGCCAAGACTTAGACTTATCCTTAAGGATAAAAGGGAATAATCTCAACTTAATGGCATTATCACTTACCTTATTTTGCTTAAAGTTGTCGCAAATCTCTAAAAAGTTAGAGATATTGACATTTGGGTCCTCATTAGATGATTTGTAGAATTTCACACTTTGCTGGATCATTTGAATTATTGAAGGTTTGGTTTCAAAGTTATGATAGCAATTCTAAGTCTTAAGATGGTAGGGTGAGCCCCCTCCACCTTTAGTGTGGCATACCCTATAAGGGTTTTAACCATTTCTTGATTTTCTAAGTCATTCATCCTATTAAACTCATCAAATTCCATTTCCTGATTTTCAAATTTGCTATTACCCCCTAAATATAATGTTTTACCCTCTGTAACCTTAGTTTCTCCCCCTCTAATTTGTTTCCTATTGTGTTTAGCAATAGCTTCTAGGTCTGTATCAATCAATWTAGTCCCGTAAGAAGATCTAGTATGCATTTGAATTAAGGAAACAAGAACAAATAATTAAAATAATAAAAAGGGTCTAATCTCAAGGAAATTCAATAATTATATGATATTAATTAAATATACCTTGAAATGGCGCCAAAACCTTGATGAACAAGATCATAACAAGTATTCTAGTGTTCAAATGAGTGTAGTGAGCGATTCAAGTGTTGATTCCATCAGAGATATTATAATTTAAGTACCAAAATTATCAAATTCTCCTAATTTAACCTATCGATCATGAAAAATCAATTAAAACTAGTAATAAAAAAAACAACCCTAATTGTGAGATTAAAAATAAAGATTCCAAGAAATTTATGTCACAAAAATGGAGTTGGTGAAGGTATTGATCGATTTATTCTCATAATAACCTAAATTGATCACACATTTATTTATAATTTCCAAACTCTATTTAATTGTCGGTAGAATTTCCTAAATTAGGCTTTACCCAATCTCCTGCCATAAACACCTTAATATTGATGAACTAAAACCATACAGCTATGTGAATTTAATTAACCAATAATGATTTATGATTTATGTAATTCTCCAATTTCACTAACCACAATATTCTACTCTTATAAATTGCTCAATGAAAACTGATTCTCTCTCTAGTTGATTTAAACTATGGGTTACTGTCATATAGTCCCTAACCAATTATTTCACCTCTTGGTACTTCACAATCGATTATTAGATCGATTTATAGGTAGCTAATTTATAAGCGCATTAAGAACATCATAACTATAATTAATAAGTAGTAGAAAATCATAAACAATAATTACAAAAGCAACAATTACATCATTACAAAGAAATAATTTTCACACAAACCCGAACCAACAATAGAGAATTTAGCTTAAAAAGTTCATTGAATCAACATTTAAAAACGTTATAGACATGATTACAATCAATAGAAAATAAAATAAATTCGTATGATAAACAAATCCTTAAGAGTCTTGATTGAATTCGATCCTAAACACTCGCGAAAGAGTGCTGCAAGTCGCTTACAACAAAAAATATAATAGAAATTTGTGCTTTGACCCCAAACTTCTCTAGGTTTATCTTTTAGCCTCTTTTAACTCTTTTTTCCTTGATTTTTGCCCATTTTCTTTTTTTTAAGAGGGAAACTCTGTAATTAATTATTTAAAACCAAATTAAGAGTGTATTTGGTCTAACAATGAAGTATATCACACTTCCACAACATAGAAGTCATTTGTTTTACATTGACATCCAAAAAGAGATTTGCATTTGCCTCCAAAAGGCATTTGTTTTACATTTATATCCCAAAAAAAAAACCCCTCTTTTACACTCAAAAGAACTTTTTTTTCAATCCCCATTCCAGAAGTGAACAATGAAGGAAACTTTACTATTCACTTGAAAATCACACCATCCCAACACTCAAAATTAATTTCTTCATTTATTTTAACCCATCTTTTCCAACTTCTAATCCAAACAACATCTTAACAAAAAAAAACTTTTTAACTCAACAAACAAATTCAAATTTCTATCTTTTTCATTTTCCCACATTCTTGAATTTGCTTTCTACAACTAAACAAATTTTCTTTCCCAAAACCTAATCCAGATATAGCCTAAGTGTTATACATGGTCAAATATATATTATTTAATAAGAAATCGACTTAAGTAGGAAAATATAGCGTAAAAAAGACTACATCGACTTTTCCTACCAAGAACGAAGATAAGGATAAAGATGATATAATCACTGTGAACTCCTCAAAATACAATGGATCCTGATCAACTAGAACTTAAGAGTTCAGTTGTCAATGATGAATAACAATGGTAGTTGTTTATGTAATAGATTCCTTATTGGACAATAGTTGTTAAATTCCAATCGTTTAAGAGCAGTTTGTATGATGAAAAGTCTTAGTTTTCACTATCATATATCACGTTCGATYAATTTGTCATGGTTGTATTTAAAGCATAAATGATCCTAATAATGTGGAATTATACTTCACAAAGTACTATATATAAAAGAGAAAGATAAGACCCATTTTTTCAAATTGAGAAATTACTAGGCATTTTGCGGAAAAAACATGGGTTCATTGGACAATCACTATGAATAGCCCCATTAAATCATATTTGTGACCCRTTTTAAATATTGAATATATGGAATACTTTAAACTTAACTTATTAACTTGATTCATGTTTTCAATGTATTTAACATTGTATCTCGGGAGAGGCTAAATCCATACCCCTCCATCCTAAATCTACACCCTAATTAGTTAATATATATCATTTGGACAAAAATGACCCAAGTTTTAGATTGACTAAAATGCAAGTATTGGGTAGAGAAAATGTTATTTTTGTCTTGTTATATATTTRTTGAGGCTTCATTTGGATGGAGAGGATGGAGAGAAAAAGAAGAAATATAATTCTCCCTTCAACTACCTCATCTTCATCGGCGATCAAAGCCCTACAGGATTTTGGGACCCCCTCTTCATCTAACTATCTTTCCATCTTCTTAACCTAAAATGCCATAAAGACTTCGTATTTCTGTTGGAGTATTTGGGTCAAGCAAAAAATTGAAAACCCTCTATATCATAGATAGTAGATAAAATCATAAATTTAAGTGGCTTCATCGAAATGTGGCTTCATTGACCTGTTAGCGATGGCTCAGGCTCAACTCGGGTCTGGCTCGACTCATTTGGTTACTGTAGCAAAGAGTTAAGCTAAATTGGTAAATGAGCGAGTTTCAAAAATCCCAACTCATCAACTCATTTAACTCGACTCAGCTCGCAAACTCCATAGTCAGCTCACGTAATAGTCAAATCTGACTCTGACTCAGATCGACTTGGATGAGTCAACTCCCGAGTTGGCCGTTTTTGCTCCCAACAACTTTTTTTTTTAATTTAAAGTTATAAAATGACAACTTTGCCCTCCAATGGCTGGCTCCTTTTCTTTCCTATAAATAACCCCCTAAAATACTTAAAATCGCACAACTATCATTCGCAACTCTCTCAATCTCTCTCAATCTCACAAATTCTCTCAAAAGAGTCTCAAATTCTTGAAGAACTCTAGATTTGAAGTGTTGAACAAAAGAGGAGAAAATCACGAAAATTATTTTGGTGATCAAGATCAAGTAATCAACATCAACTTCAAGTTGAAAGAATTCTTGAAGGTTTATATTATAAAATTAGTTAGTTTTTCTCCAACTCGCTGATTTGTTTTTCCTGTTTGATATTAGTTTCATTTTTCTTGAATCTTGATTAGTAGTTTAGTTTTCTTGAATCTCGATTATTATTAATTCTTGTTTCTTGATATACTACTGGTTTCTTCATTTCCTGATATGCTAATTTTGTGTACTAGTAGTTTCTTGATTTCTTGATTTATTTTCTTATACTACTAGTTTCTTAATTTCTTGATATATTTGTTTGTACTGCTAGTGTTAATTTCTTAATTCTTGTTTATTGTTTCTTTTTAATTCATAATTTTTCATATACTACTAGTTCTAGTTTCTAAATGGATTCCATTTCTCATAGCTATGCTACTAACAACACCTTAGATGATTTGGATGTTAATGGAAAATATTAATGTTGGAAATGAAGAACAACATATTGATGATGCAATCAATATAGGTAGATTTGAATCCACACCCGACGAATCCACCACTTAAGGTAGTAGCAGATTAAAGCAAGAAATGACTGCTTGATGCAAATCCTTGAAAAAGATAATGAGAGAAATAAGGCTATTTGCAAACTTTGTAGGCAAGAATATAACCATAGGAAATGTGATGGGTCTACTACTCTAGTTAGAAATTTGGAAAGGAAACATGAAAATATGAAAATAGTCTAAGACGAACGCAATCTAAACTAGTTGTAAAACTCTAAGTGGTAATTTTGTTTACAACCATGAGAAAACAAGATTAGAAATGAATAGATTGGTAATAACCACTATGTACCTTTAGGAATTGTAATAGCCCCAGATTAGAAACCATCCTAAGCTGAGAATGTTACGTCATTCCACTCGAAAATAAACAACTATCTATTTAAAACTCAACATTTATTCAAAAATGAAGACAGTGAAAGCCTTTTTAAACCATTCAAAAACAAAAAAATCACAAAAACTTCAAGAATTTAAAACATTCAGAAATATTAACCTTATTACATAAAATAAGTTAAAAACCAGTTCTCGGGTATCATAGCTCGCCCACAAGCGACCTCCTCACCCCATCTGGTTACATATCATCTGCAATGAAATATAAGGAAAAGAAATGAGCTAAAAAGCCCAGTAAGTAACCTCATGCATGAATGCATGAACATGTCCTACATGTCATGAAATTTTAAGTTTTCGCCTCATAAATGAAAAAWTTTTCCAAACATTCCCTTTTCAAAATTTCTTTACAAACATTCTTTCAAAATTTACTTACTATAAAAAYATTCCATTTCCTTTCATTCGTGAGCTCACTAGAGTGTAACGCCTAGCCACTAAGCTCTGCATTGGGCCATCTTATTTAGAACCCGATTCTATTCTTCCTGGTAGAACTGCAAAGTGGTCAAAATTTCATTCTTTTAACTTCCATACTTTCACCTTCTTGGAGGTGAACATTACATTCTTACCTAGCCTCCAAGAGGGTGGGGTTGGGTGCGCCAGTCCCCCACGCCCCATTTTCCACTCACATCTTTTGTGGCTAGGTTTACACTCCTTTCCRAAAACTTTAACATTTTCAAAACTTTAACCTTTTCCTTCAAAATTCCATTTTCTAACCCTTCACTTTCTAAGTGTGTGAAAGGCTCATGCCAAATGTGATGTAGAATTCTAACTACATGCTCATAACATGAAACACATACAACCTTATGTAATATGACGTTCAACAAATAGTACAGGATATGAAACATAATAGCATATTCTTTAACATAAAGGTGCCATTGGATACGAACACATTAGCATTCTTCACAATTACACACATCAGCTAGAATCTCATACAAAACATATCAAAGCAATTAAAAGCGTTCAATCTCATTCATTTATAATGATAATGAGAGGAGAGGATTACTTACCCGGAGTCCTGTATGTAAACGGGTTCTTACTTAAGTTGCGAAGTGGACTCCTTCAATCGATCTCAACGTAAGGCCTCGAAATGACCTAGTTGATTACAGAAGGAGGGTTTACGTAGTTCGATCATCTCAACTTAAGTATTATGCGTTTAATCTAAAAATGTCCTTTATAAATTTATAAATCTAAATTTAGTTATCATATTATCGAATATTACGTTCTAAAGGTACAATTCGACTCCTTAGCTCGGGTATAAACCTAACTATGTTCTCCCATAAATTCACTTTAGGGCATATTTATTTACAAGTCTTTTCAATATTAAGTGTTAGCATTTTCACCTAAAAATTCACGATATCCAGATGTTGCGGAAGCGGTAATGGATTCYCGAACATGCATTCAAGTGGCGCGCACAATGGCCCTGGGTGTCTAGGCATCAGTGCACCTGGGTGTCGGGAGCTGGGCGCCTGTGCTTGCTAGGCACTGGGCGGATCTGGCACTGCTGAGTGCCAGTCTTGCTGCTGTCCGCTTGTCTTGGCCAAAAATGCCTCAGCTGACCAACACTGTTTCTGTCGACTTCCGGTGACTGGTTAACGGCAAGAGATAACCGGCGACGTGAGCAGTAAGAACAAAGGGCCAAATCGACGGCCAACTGCAAAGGATTTAGCTTCAATTCAAGGGGAAAATCCGTTGAGAAGAGGGAGAAAAACACAGCGGCAGCAGACCTGGCAATGACGTCGCACAGATCTGGTTGCGCCGAGCAGGAAAACAGGTAATGACGACAGGTCTGGAAACGGTGTCACACAGATC
>MEJB01000094.1:3337094-3445668 GCA_001752375.1 Rhazya stricta
GACAGCGGCAGATCTAGCAATGGTGTCGCACAGATCAGTCACTTCTACAGAGAAGGAAAAAGGTAACGATGGCAGATCTGGCAGTGTCACATAGGTCCGATCGCTCGTACATAGAAGGAGAGGAGGGAGATGACTTACCGGATCTGGTAGGCGTGGTTGCTCTGGCCGAACGTTCGTGAGTCAGCTGAGCGACACACAGCGACTATTTCGGGCTGGCGCTGCGACTACATGAGAGATGGCAATGTCTCCAGATGGGCAGCGACGGTAGCAATGGCGCATATCACCGATCAGATTGCGATCGGTTGCAGCGTCGACAGAGGAACGAAGAGAAGAGAGAAGGAGAAGCTAGGAAAGAGCCACGACGAGGAGCATCGGGTCAGGCAGAGGGGGAAGCGGCACGGCGGCGGCTTAGGGTTACACGGGAGAAGAAGATGAATTTCTTTAGGTTTTTCATTTTTCTTTTCTTTTCTTTCTTTTTATTTTCTTATATATTTTCTTTTTCTTTTTTTTTGGGCAATAACTCCAACCCGTCGGGCCTTCCCATCCAAATCTAATCAAGGACCCGTAAATTAAACGTAACGAGCTTCCTTTCGATAAGAAGCCCAACTTCCGACTAACAAATTAATAGGCCCACGAGTTGAGCCTTTAATCAAAGATAACTCTTATTCGACACGAACAATATTTTTGCACCTATTAAACGTGCGATTTAAAAAAAAATGTTAATCATATAAAGTGTCTAACCCTAGTTAGATCACAATTTCATGTAAAATCAAACAAATTTAATAAAGAAAAAAATTCGGGATGTTACAATACCCTACCCCATAAAACAAATTTCATCCTCAAAATTTAGGGCTCAGCGAACAAGTGTGGGTACTTATCATGCATTTCTTCTTCTCGTTCCCAAGTAGCCTCCTCAACTGCATGATTCCTCCAGAGGACTTTCACTAATGGTATCGCCTTCCTCCTCAATACTTTTTCCTCCCTTTCCAGTATTTCCACAGGCATCTCTTCGTAAGACAGATTCTCGCGAAGATCCAATGCTTCATAACTGAGAATGTGAAAGAGATCCGGAACATATTTCCTTAGCATGGAAATATGAAATACATCATGTACACCTGATAGGGTCGGTGGCAAAGCAACCCGATAGGCTGAGTCGCCCACCCTTTCAAGGATCTCGAAAGGTCCAATGAAACGAGGGCTCAACTTCCCTTTCTTCCCAAACCTCATAATTCCCTTCATAGGTGCCACCTTTAGGAAGACCTTGTCCCCTACATCGAATTCCAACTGCTTCATCCTCCTATCCGCATAACTCTTCTGTCTACTCTGAGCAGTTTTCATCCGTTGACGAATTCTTTCAACTGCTTTTGTGGTGTGTTGCACTATCTCGGGACCTAACAACTTTCTCTCAACCAYTTCATCCCAATGAACTAGTGACCGACACTTCCTTCCATAAAGTGCTTCATAAGGGGCCATACCGATAGTAGCCTGATAGCTATTGTTGTATGAAAACTCTACTAACGGGAAGAATTCATCCCAAGTTCCTCGGAAGTCAATTACACAAGCCCTTAGCTTATCCTCCAGGATCTGATTTGTCCTCTCAGTCTGTCCGTCTGTTTGTGGGTGAAAAGTGATACTAAAATTTAATCGTGTACCCATCGCCTTATGCAAGCTCTTCCAGAATACAGAAGTAAACCTCAGGTCACGATCAAACATAATGGATAGTGGGACACCGTGCAGCCTGACGATCTCAACCACATACAACTCCGCATATTTCTCCATGCTATAGGTAGTCTTAACTGGCAGAAAGTGTGCCAACTTCGTAAAACAATCCACAATTACCCAAATAGCATTA
The DNA here is from genome assembly GCA_001752375.1 of Rhazya stricta. NCBI lineage: Eukaryota > Viridiplantae > Streptophyta > Magnoliopsida > Gentianales > Apocynaceae > Rhazya > Rhazya stricta. The sequence goes on from MEJB01000094.1 coordinate 3,338,947, forward strand.
TATCCCTTTTTCATCCTAGGCAGCCCAACTATGAAATCCATACCAATGCGTTCCCATTTCCATTCTGGAATCATAAGGGGTTGCAGGAAACCAGAGGGTCGTTGATGTTCAGCCTTCACCTGTTGACAGGTAAGACAACGTTGAACAAACTCCACTGCATCTCGGCTCATGCTAACCCACCAAAAATGTTTCTCAGATTTCGATACATCTTCATACTTCCTGGGTAAACTGAATAGGGTGTACTATGAGTTTCTCTCAAGATTTCCCCCTTCAAACCCTTATCATTCGGAACCACAAGTCTGTCGCCATATCGTAGAGCTCCATCAACCATGATTACGAAGTCCGAACGTTTCCCGTCCGCAACTTCTGATTGCCATTTCAACAACAGGGGGTCATCCATTTGCACATCCCTTATCATCTCAAGGAGAGTGGGTGTAAGAGTCATATTCGCGAAGTAGCCTGATAAGTCTTGCGACACCATTTCCAAGTCGAGCTTCTGAATCTCTGCCATCAACGGTTTCTAACGGACTCGTAAAGTGGCTATAGCGTCATGATTCATCCTGCTAAGCGCATCAGCCACTACATTAGCCTTACCTGGGCGGTAGTTTATCATGCAATCATAGTCCTTTACGAGTTTCAACCATCGTCGTTGCCTCATATTCAACTCCTTCTGGGTGAAGAAGTATTTGAAACTCTTATGGTCGGTGAAAATCTCGCACCTTATCCTATRYAGATAATGCCTCCAGATCTTCAAYGCAAACACAATGACAGCCAATTCYAGATCAKGCGTTGGGTAGTTCTTCTCATACTCCTTCAATTGCCTTGASGCATAAGCAATCACCTTACCATGTTGCATCAAGACACAATCCAAACCCTTCATTGAAGCATCACTATAAATCACGAACCCTTCACAATCTTGTGGAATTGTCAAGATTGGAGCGGATGTCAGTTGTCTCTTCAACTCTTCAAAACTATGCTCACGATCCGCATTCCACAGAAATTTTGTGTTTTTCTTGATCAACTGGGTCATAGGAGAAGCAATTTTGGAAAATCCTTTCACAAATCTCCGGTAGTAACCAGCTAACCCAAGGAAACTACGAACCTCCCCCATATTGGTAGGTATCGGCCATCATCGAACTGCCTCAATCTTACTCGGATCCACCGCAATGCCTTCCTTGGGCACAATACGTCCTAAAAATGGCACGCTATCAAGCCAAAATTCACACTTCTTAAACTTCGCAAAGMGTTTATTGACTCTAAGAACCTGGAGTACCTTCCTCAAATGCTCTTCATGCTCTTTCTTGGATCGAGAGTACACCAATATATCGTCGATGAAGACTATGACAAATTGGTCCAAATACTCCTTGAAGATTCGATTCATCCAATCCATAACTACAGCAGGTGCATTGGTCAACCCGAATAGCATCACTAGAAATTCGTAGTGCCCATACCGAGTTCGAAATGCGGTCTTAGGAATGTCCTCATTTTGAACCCTCAACTCATGGTAGCCAGACCTCAGGTCAATCTTGGAGAAATATCCCGCCCTTTGGAGTTGATCAAATAGATCATCAATCCTTGGCAACGGGYATCTATTCCCTATCGTCACCTTGTTCAACTCTCTGTAGTCTATGCATAATCTCATCGATCCATCCTTCTTCTTCACAAACAGTACAGGTGCACCCCATGGCGAGAAAACTAGGTCGGATGAAACCCTTATCCATGAGGTCTTGTAGTTGCTCCTTCAACTCCTTAAGTTCTGCAAGAGCCATTCGATAGGGTGCCCTAGAGATCGGTGCCGTTCCAAGCACCAAATCAATGGCAAAATCGATTTCTCTTATCGGTGGTAAACCTAGAAGATCGTCCAGAAACACGTTCACAAATTCTCGAACAACTAAAATTTGTTCGATCAAGAGCTTTGTTTCAGAAATCTTCCCTAATGAAGCCAGGTAGCTAGTGCAACCCTTCTTCATCATTCGATGGGCCTTCATAGCAGATATTATCGGGATGGATGGTTTCACCCTAGACCCGACAAAGCAGAACTGTAGCTCACCAGGCAGACCAAGCATAACCTTCTTCTTGCGACAGTTAATTGTGGCATGATGCTTTGACAACCAATCCATGCCTAAAATGACATYGAACTCCTGAATGTCCAACACCACAAGTTCTGCCATCAGCTCCTTCCCATCCAGAGCTATCATACAATTCGTCAACACGTATTCCGAATTCATGACTTCCCCAGAAGGTGTGGACACACCAAGTGGTGTATCCATACATGTACACGAGATTCGAAGTCTCTCAGCGAAAGTAGGGTGGACAAAAGAGTGGATAGCTCCCGAATCATACAGTATATTGGCAAGTATATTATACACAGATAAAGTGCCTACATAACAGGTAATCTTAAATTAATGCAATCATTCATATTAATTAAATTAATGAAATTTTAAAGCTATAAGTACCTGACACTACGGTCGATGCTTTATCGGCCTCCTTCTTCGTCATGGTGAAGACGCATGCCTGAGCAGCTGGCTTCGCCACTCTACAGTCCTTGGCCARGTGTCCGGGCTTTCCACAATTGAAGCACACTACACCACTTCCAGCAGGACATTCTCTAACGAAATGCCCTGTCTTCCCACACTTGTAGCACAACCCCTTGCTGAAGGGGCACTCAYCCCAATGCTCCTTGCCATATTTGGGGCAGGCTTTCTTCTGCTGTTTGCCTTGTTGATTTCCCTGCCTACTCCCCTGGTCGTACCCCCTCTTCTGACCACTCTTAGGATTTCCACCTCTAAATCTCTGATTCGTGGGTGGACTCCTAAACTCCTCTTTGCTCAACATTTGAGCCCTCTCTACCAAGAGGRATTTATTAGCAACCTCTCGGTACGAAGAAAGCTCAAATGGGATTACTACCAGCTTAATCTGAGGCCTTAGCCCCTCTTCAAATCGTTTCCCTTTTCTTTCCTCCGTCGCAACCAAATCAAGCCCAAATTTGGCTAATCGCGCAAACTCAGCTTCATACTCGCCAACAGATCGGTTTCCCCGTTCTAGCCTCACAAATTCGCGCTCCTTCTGCTACCATACGATCTTGGGGAATTATTTATCATTGAAGGCCTCGATAAATATTTCCCAAATGAAGGGACTAGTATCCCTCTCGTGTTGACGCTGTACCATCAGCCACCAGTCATACGCCTCTCTTTGGAGCATGTACACGGTAAAATCGACCTTCTCTTAGCTTGAGCATCACATGACGGAGAAGGTTTTTTGTATCTCGGTCAGCTAATTCTCAGCTTTCACAGGATCAGTGGTACCCGAGAATGGTGGTGGGGCGAGCCTCTTAAACTCCGAGATCTTCTCGTACTCTTATGTTTCGCTCTTCCTCGACTGACTAGCCTGTCCGAAGGTAGTCATTGGCTGCATCAAGGCCTCCGTTGTCATTGGAGTCCCTTGTGAGGCACGGGTACTACCTGTCCCATCGTCCTGGGGCTGAACAGCCCTTTCTTGGGCTTGAGAACGCGCAGTATGAACCATTACTAAATCGAAAAAATATTTATCGTGTAAGAACTTATATACAGACGTAGCGCATGATTACAACATCAAACATTTCACTTTACCCCAAATTCAAGCAGAATCAAAATATACCACAATACTTAACATTTAAGTCATTCAAAAATTTAAGTCAAAATACAATTTAACACTTAACATACAAYTTATTAAAGAATCTAAATCAAAATAAAMACTTACCAGATGGTCCAGAGAGGAAAGCTTGTGGCATGGCTTGATACCCATATACTTTTCAAAAATTTAGGTCGTTCTCTTATCAAGTCTACAGAATCGTTTTTAAAAACTCTATGCTCTGATACCAAACTGTAATACCCCAGATTAGGAACCGTCCTAAGCTAAGAATGTTACGTCATTCCACTCGAAAATAAACAGCTATCTATTTAAAACTCAATATTTATTAAAAAATGAAGACAGCGAAAGCCTTTTTAAACCATTCAAAAACAAAAAAAAATCACAAAAACTTCAAGAATTTAAAACATTCAAAAATATTAATCTTATTACATAAAGTAAGTTGAAAACCAATTCCTGGGTATCATAGCTCGCCCACAAGCGACCTCCTCGCCCCATCTGGTTACATATCATCTGCAATGAAACGTAAGAAAAAGAAATGAGCTAAAAAGAAAAACATAAAGATGCATCTTCTTTTCGGAAGCTCATCTCATAAGAACTTCAATGTTAAGCGAGCCTGACCTGGGGTAATTCTAGAATGGGTGACCCACCAGGAAGTTCCCGATGAGCGCGTGAGTGAGGACAAAAAACGTGCTGAAAAAACTCGTGGTGGTTTGTGAGGCCAGTCCATTAAATCTAATAAAGTACCGACCCAGTGTAATGGGGCGGGGCGTTACAGGAATGGGTGAGTGTGCATCTTTTTTGAGATTGGTAAAATGGTTATTTTACACCTTTTACATAAAAGAATACCTAGAAGTACACTTAGAAGAGACATTTTTAATGTTTATAATGATATGAAAAGTGTGTTTCTTGCTACTTTAGATTCTAGAAATGGTTATTTCTCTTGTGATAGTTGGAAAGGATTAAGGGAAGAACTATTTTTATATGTTACTTGCCATTAGATTGATAATGACGGGAATATACAAAAAAGAGTTTTTGGTTTTAGGGAGTTTGAATTTCCTCATAATACAAGTACTATTGTTAGATTAATAATTTCTACTTGTTGTGATTATTGAATTTTAAATAAAATTATGTGTATATCTTTTGATAACGCTAGAAATAATGATGCTTCAATTCCTATTCAAAAAAATAATAGGTATCATATTTTAGATGGTCAATTATTTCATAATARATGTACTTGTCATATTTTAAATTTATGTGTTAAAAATGAATATGTTAGAATAGATTCTTTAGTTTTTACTATTAAGCATGTAGGTTTATTTATTAAATCTTTCCCATTTAAAACTCAACATTTTAAGACTTTATGTCGTGCACAACTCTAGTACAAGCTTTCTTAATTCTTGTTTACAAGGTCCTTCCCCACCAAAATCAATTAATAGAATTTTATAATCATAATGGATTTGAAACACAATTAACTAGCAAACATTTTGATAATGCACAAATTGTTTCCTTTCTTTTGAGCACTTTTAAAGAAGCTACGGTAGTTTTGTCGAGGTATTATTATCCAATAACTCACAACATGATTCCAATCTTACTTGAGGTAGCTCATGTTTTTAAATTATATGAAGAACACATGACTTCTGGAGATATGATGAAACATATATTAAGGAAATTCAAGAAATGTTATGATGATATACCTTCATTATATTGCATTGCATTATGTTTAAATACCTGAGCGAAGCTTCGTGTTTTGAAATTTCTATTGATTATTATTATAAATTGTTAAATAATTGAAATCATAGTCAAAATACTATGCTTCAATTTACATGTGAATGCTTAAAACTCGGATGAACTTCCCTTTAGCGACTATGTTCAATGAGTATGAGAAAGCATCTTCATCCGCTTTAACAAGGGCTTCAAGCTCATCGATGGGAAATTCAATGCAACAAGGATTTAACCCTCGTTCCCAGTTCAAGAAATAAAGATAAATATCCTCAAGCTCATCCCTTAATGAACTTCCAATCTATCAAATAAGTCCACCTCTTGAAGATTACTTCGACGATTTCGACATTCTTAAATCATAGAAGGACCATGAAAAGACTTTTTCAACTTTAGTGAGGATGGCACAAGATATCTTGATCGTGCCGGTATCAATAGTGGCATCGAAAAGTGTTTTTAGAGAGAGTTGACGAAGATTGGATGAGCGAAGATACCAATTGGCTGCTTCCACCTTAAAAGTCCTTATATGCACAAGTGATTGATGGAAAGTCGAAGACCGACGACAAGGAATGATTATTGAAGTACTTCAAGATGATTTGGATCAAGGGGAAGATGAAGAAGTCATAGAACAATAATTTCATATGTCATAGTTGTCCTTTTTTTAAAATAAATAAATATTATTGTATTGTTATTGTTAGTTGAATATTTATTGTATTTTCTTTTTGGAAGGCTTTGGCCTTAAGTCCCTCTACTGTATATTTGTTTGTTTTGATCATTAATGAAATCGATAGGGATCTATGCCAAACTCTCCGCCATTGCAACGTGATTTTCTTCTAAAATATTTATTTCCTTATTATTTCCATTCTTCCTTTTTTCTTAAATAAAATTTATATTTCCTTTCTTCCTTACATAATTTCATTATTCGATAAGCAATAATCATTTTCTTACATAAAATAATTATAAGAAATAAACATAACTTAAAATAAGACTTAAATTTAAAAATATGAAAACAAAAAACTCACGAACTCGCTCGGCTTAACTTGTGAATTGTTTAGCTTAGCCAAGCTGAGTTCAATTTTTTAACTAGCCAGCTTGACTCATTCGTGAACATTCCTCAATTTAACTCATATAAGCGAGTTGATGAGTYGAGCTCGACTCRACTCGACTCTAACTCGACGAGCTAACTCGTTTGCCATTGCTAGTACCTCTTGTTGAATGGCAAATTTGAGGCCACGCTGTACGCCTTGAGGTGAAGCCAAATGACTCGATCATCGTTGAAGCTGTTTTCCATTCAAATTCTTGAGCATTGCCATTGCTTTGGCTTTGAGGCTCAGAAAGGAACTAAGAACTTCACTGATTTTTCTTATTATTATTTTTTTTTTTTGAAAAAGGAGATAAGTGTAAAATAACTTGTAAGCAAATATCTTATTTGCCTTTCTTTCCAAAACTCTAAAAGAATTTTGAAGGTAACTTTTATATTTTAAGCCTAAATGGAGTGTGAATTTAACCGCATCCTTATATCTAATTTATTATGTCTTACTTTTAGAAAAATAAAAAAATAAAAAGCGTCCACAAAATGATTTTCACCTAATATGATATTTAATGTATTAAAAATAGATTATAGATTAAAAATATTCTTTACGAGATAATAATAATTTATATATTTATATGATTATAACTAATTCACAACTTATAAATCAAAGCAAGGCAAACATTTTCTTTAGATAGTTGTTGAGTATTGACGGGTACGGTGAGCAGAATAGAAACGAAAACTCAATCTCTCGGCATTCCTTGTGTGTCGAATATGCAGAGGTGAGCTGAGAGAGAAGACAGACAGAGTGGCGTCATATGACAAATCAAGCAGAAATACCGGGAAATGGAGGTAGATAAGGTAAAAGGCTGATAACCCGACGTGAACCAAAGCTGAAGAGTCGCTGCTGATTAGATATTCATCTCAAGTACATTTGTACATTCAATTCAGAGACTAGTACCCTTCAGAGCAATGCCTCACAAGTCCGCTCCTCCAATCCACGTGCGGTGGTACGCTGCTGCCGGAAATAGACAATAACCACCGGATTGTTCTCGAAACGCCATTTCAGTAAGTATATRGTATCATTGCTAATTTCTTCTTCTTCCGCTGTTGCCCTGGGCTCTACTCAAGCGTTATTATTTATTTATTTGTTTCAAATAAATTATCTTTAAATAAAATAATTTATAATTGTAGAACAATTATCAAATATGAAACCATAATATATTATATTATATATGATCTGCTTATCGATCGTTTGAAATTAAAATAATATAATAGTATGATTTGTTAAAATCGACTGTATTGCAAATCCTAATCAATTGCTTCTTTTAAGAAGCTTGAGGATTAACTATGTGAATTTGCTTGCACAAAACAACCTGCTATATTTTTTAAATCATTATCAGTGAAGGCTTTGGGTTGACTGCTTTACAACGAGAAATTTGGGATAAATACGAACCCTATTAAAAGGAATATAGGCGGGACCGTGGAGAAGATAGAGAAGATATGCATTTTAATATCTTCAATATTTATCAGAATATGATATATATATATATATATTGTCAAAAAGAAATTATATTATACTTTAATGGATTGAAGAAATACATTTTTTATAGTAAATGTCGGAAGCAATAAAACATATATGACAAAACTCAAGAGTCTTTTATAATCCAATTAAGCCCATATTCTTTTTAGCCATGATGTGGACACTTCCATTAGCTTCTCTCCACACATGGATTAGGTTATATCTTCATCCTTTCCTCATCATATGTTTAACACTACTAATTAGATTGGAATGGCATTGGTACTAGTCCGCCTTTTCCATCAATTGGATTAATATTGTAGAATCACTTTGCAAAATCACATACTTGTAAACTAAATCATATGCTAATTCAAGTTCATCCTTGAGAGCCCATACTTCAGCCACTATGCTATTAGTCTTCCCAAGACTATGCATAAAGCCACCAAGCCAAGTGCTCGATTAATCTCTAGGGACACCCCCTGATCTGATGTAGCTCTATTCACATTGAGGCATACCAAAGGAGGTTTAGGTGGCTGCCATTGTACTTGCATGAACTTCCTTTGTCGTTCTTCTATTGGATTAAAAAGTATTGTTTTTCTTCAAAAATATGCTTCAGACTCATTCTCCTGTTTTCAAATGGGTCCCTTAGACAAGATTTTGTATATGTATATATTTTTAACTTTTTTGATACTCTTATCCTCTAATTCAATTTAACCCCGTTACTTAAATAGTACAAATTATGTTAAAAGATATAATAAAATATTCGAAGCTTTCCTTCCATTCTTCACCATCTTTGTTCAATGTTAGACATCAACAAAGTTATACGTATTTAATTAATTCCAATCCCAACATTTCCCCTCACTGCCCTTTCCTTGCCCGCAACATTTAATCCAAATACCTCATCCCGTCTACTCTCATGTGGTTTCTTTGCGACCCCTTAAATCATTGATTGAGCCTTCTTTTTTTGATTGAGGTATAATTCATACCGGTGGAGAGAGATGGATCCAACCTGAAAACATTAAAAAAGAAAAAAAAAAAGTAGATAAGCGAAGTGGGAAGAGCAAGACTAAACCAAATCCGCCACTTGGAACATTAAACTAAACTAAATAGTACAGTTCTCTCGACTCTGTGTTCTCAGAGTGTTAGAGAGAATCGACAACCTTAACCCCTTTTGTATTAGTTGTTTTAGAACATAGTGGCAATTTGTTCCTATCTGACTATAATATTCATGGAGAAATGCAATGTCTTTGACCATTTTCACCAATACGTTATAAGCTTTAGCTGAGTCTCCCTTAAGATGTGTCATGGTTTTCCCATCTTTATTTTCCAGCCCAAAAAGCAAAAGAAACTTGTTTCACCAGAAAAAGGTTCTCTTCCTCCCTTTCTCTCTCCTACATTTCAACGTCTCTTTCTTTTCTTTTTTTTTTTTCACACATGAACATACTGTTGTCTTTCTCTCTCCATCTTTCATTGGCCACCTATCTCCGAACAACAATCTCTTCTTGGGCTCTCAAATGGTGGAGTACCCCAAGTCTGCACAGAATACAGGGTGACACAACCACAACCACAACAACTTGAACAAGTAAATCAATAAATTCTCTTTCGACCAATCCTCAAGAGGCCAAGTAGAGTTTCTTGATTAGTGGGACTTCTTCAGACAAGTCTTCTTCTCTGAGTTCTTTCACAGCACCTGGATCTGAAACAATGGCCAAATGAAGTGTCTCTTTAGAGTTCCTTTTTTTTCTCTCTCTTTAGGGTTTTCTGTTCCTTTATCCTCTCTAAATTTGGCAAAATGCCGCCATATTTTTCCAAACACTGTCCCCTCTCTTAACCGCACTTTTTCCACACTCAAAATCTCTATTTATAGAAAGCCTTGTCTTTATTAAACGCTTTGCTTTATATATCTCATCTCATTGTATGCTGGTTTATTCTGTGTTTTGTGAACTGAGCCTTTCAATTCTCTCTTTTTCTCTGCTCTTCTAGCTCACTCATCATTTAGTATATACATGGCGAGAGAGAAGATTCAGATCAAGAAAATCGATAACGCTACAGCCAGGCAGGTCACTTTCTCCAAGAGAAGAAGAGGGCTTTTCAAGAAAGCTGAAGAGCTCTCCGTTCTCTGTGATGCCGATGTTGCTCTCATCATCTTCTCCTCCACGGGCAAGCTCTTCGAGTATTCCAGCTCCAGGTAAAATCCCTCTTTCGACACTTGATTATTTATTCATTGAAGACATGCTCTTGCTGTTCATCTAATAGCTTCATATAGCGGAGGAAACTAACCGGAGGTCATGGAAACAAGGGAGACTGAGAAAAATAATATCTCTCTGCGGGACTCCAAAAGGGTTTTAGTTGATAAACTGTGACGAATCACTCAGCAAATATTCTTGATTCTGTGGTTACTATATCAACCAGCTCGTCCTTGAGCTTGTGATGGCAAACATGGCTATGTTTCCATTATCTTACTGTCTAGGTTATTTTCCAGAAATTTTCTACATTTTACTGTTTTCATTATGTGATATAAATAAGACAATTGCTGGGTTTTGGCCTTCCGTATACTTGTAAAGCAGCCATTGATATATGCTTGTATGATTGCTTCATGCGATTCCCAAGTCGCTGCAGAGATTATTTTCTTATAATATTCTTTTCGAGAAAAAWTTTTTCTTTTGTTAAATGACCAACCTCTGTMCTATAGCTATTGAATATYCTGTCGGTCTCAGAAAAGGCCATATTTTGTCTGAATAAAGAAGTTTACTGTAGTAAAAGATATTTATTTAGGTTTCAGGTCATAAAACAAACCAGCTCGTATTGTATTGGTGCTGGAAGTGCAGTGATAAGATTTTTGCATCCATGGGCTTTTTTCTTAATGTGGCCTGAAAAGTAGATCAAAACAGGTTGCAACGGGTAGATATATGGTGCATTACTGGAATAAAATATAACATCATTCATTTGACAATTTGAATAACTTCCTTCGTTTTTTTGTTTTTTTGTGGTTTCACATTAGATATCGGTTCAATAATTGAACCAATTTTGCAGCCATGTCTTTGGTGCAAAAGAAAGTGAGGATAAACCATGAGTAGCAATATCATGTTACTTTCTCCATAAGAATGTTCTTAAATGTTTTCTGTTAGATACTTTTTTTGGTAATAAATTATGAAAAACAGTCAAATTTTGAGAGTTGATCAGAGAGATTCTTGTTATTCTATGTCCTGGATCCTATGTCATAAATCCAGGGCACTTTATGGTATATCTTGCTATTCATTCAGGAGTATCAAAATTAACCGTTAACCAGAAAGTGATTATTTAGCTTTCAATGGTTTTAGGTTGTGACTACAAGATAGTATGTTATGCAGGATAGATGTGTTATATAGACAATTTCCTTTTCGAATATTAGCTACAACAATTTCTCTAACTTGTGTGCATTACTGTATGTCAGTCTTTAGCCTTTGCTTTATGGATCTTTACAACGTCTCTAGATGAGTTGTCTTCCCCTACTTCCGTGTACTTCCTTTCAGGGTTTGATTCTCTCTGTAACTTATCTGGTCCAGCATTAATACCCATATCATTCGAACTGATGCTGGCAGCGTTTGATTCCTCTCAATGAAGAGTAGCATTTTACGACGTAGCTTAAAGTAAACAAATATTTGATGACGTGAAGAGCAAAAGGAAAGAAATATTCTTCCAATTAAATGTTATTGCTGACCTACTAAGGTTACCTTCTTGGTTTATTTTCCAAGAAGACCTTGCTGGACGAAACAGCTTAACTGATCCTCCCGTCTAAGCGGCACCCTTTTGGAATGTAGTTAATTTGTATGATATCTTTGAAGTTTTCACATTTTGTTGTCGGTGCAATATAGTTCTATTTTCTTACCTCCACATAGTTTTCACAAATTTCGGAGACGACATAGAACTTGTCGTTTTGGCAAAGCATATTGAAACGTTATGGATGATCATTTGAGTTTTCAATTGTCTTACCTGGATAGATATGTGTGCCTAGGTTTTGCACCTTGGTGTTCAGAATATGCCAAGTACGATGTTGCCTTTTCATTTCTGTTTTGGCTGATCATTCATGAACTTGAGCTTGATGAAATTATGATGGTTAACTCTAATGTCATTTTTCCTTCTTAAGTATGACGGAAATACTTGAAAGGCACAATTTGCAGTCAAAGAATCTTGCGAAACTGGAGCAGCCATCTCTTGAGCTGCAGGTGAGTTTCTTTTCTGGGATGTTTTATCCTCCAAGTTGAGGACAGATGAAGCATTGCATGCCGTAGTTTACGTGGAAGATGATTGTAACTCCTGTTTTCTGCAATTTACTCATGTCATAACAGCTGCTTACTGAAGAAAATGGACCTAGCTAATTAGGTTTAAATTGTTGCTGAAAGGTTAAATTTCCCTTCATGTGATGAGAAGAATATCTGTTGTTTCCGTTATATATTCTGTCTATCTTGAACTTCCTTTGATTGAATTTAGCGAAAATTATTTACTTTTATTTCTTTGTAATTTGAAAATTAATGGAAAACTTGTGTAACGCAGCTGGTAGAAAACAGTAATTGCTCCATATTAAGCAAGGAAGTGGCTGAGAAAAGCCATCAACTCAGGTTGGTGCTTTACCTATTTATTCTTTATATTCTGTTTCCCTTCCATTGCAACCTATTGAAGTATTATCTTTGCTAAATCAGGCAGATGAGAGGTGAGGATCTCCAGGGATTGACAATTGAAGATCTGCAGCAGTTAGAGAGGTCCCTAGAAACCGGATTGAGCCGTGTTATAGAGAAGAAGGTCTCTATTTGTTTAATGGATGGATGTTTAAGTACATATGTACTCTTTCAAGAACTATAAGCCTCATATAATTTGGTTTACATCTCTTTTCAGGGTGAAAAGATCATGAAGGAGATCAATCGCCTTCAGCAGAGGGTGAGAAAGCAAATACTCCAATGCTGTGCATAACTGGCTATGACTTATGGAAAACCATTAGACTGGTGTCATGCCATGTTAAATTGAGAAGTCTGATCCCCTTAGCTCCATTTACTCAGCAGTTCCATACATAAAAAGTCTGATGTTTCACAAGAAGGGAGATCAGATGGGAATGTGTGCATCATCTGTTTACATTTCAACTTTGAATTTGCTGAATGGTCAACTTTTTAGCATTATAAAGTCTGTCACATTTTTATTATCCAAAAACTCTTTTTGTTTGCATCAGGGGATGGAACTTATGGAAGGGAATGATAAGTTAAGACAGCAGGTAAGCCATCCACTAACCTATGGATCTTTTCTTGCCCTCCTAACCCTTTTTTTTCAAACAATCCCCTCACCCCCCACCCCCTGCGTCTGAAACCCCCATGCAACAGTGATGTGCATATTATGGAAACGTTGGTTGTCTACCTGAAGGTGATGGAGATATCCAATGCCCGCAAGCAAATTGTTGCAGCAGCTGATTCAGAGAACATTTTGTATGAAGAAGGCCAGTCATCAGAATCCGTCACAAATATGAGCAGCTCCACTGGCCCTCCACAAGAYTACGACACTACTTCTGATACTTCTCTCAAGTTGGGGTGAGTTAAACATTTCATCTACTTCTGCTCCAATCCAGTTGTTCAGTATCACGCATCAAGTCCTCTTAAATGAGAGTGTCATTCAGAACTTCATGGTTCATTCTAGAGGTCCCTTGAGGGGACTTAAAAAAAGTTTCTACTTCAAGCTGTTCTTGAAATTTTCTTGCAGGTTGCCCTACTCAGGATGATCATAAGGGGGAACGAAGCAGAGAGGAGCAGCATATTGTTTTCTGTTATTGTGCTAATTAACTAGTGCTAATAAGATGTAAAGCTAACATCAAACTGCAGAATTTTGAAGCTGACAAATATGAGAAAGATAAAAACTGAGAATGTTGAAGTAATATGTGACAACTGACTATCGGCAAAAAGTAGAGAGGATAATGCTTGCTAAATATCTTAGATGTTTTCAAACGTTTGGGACCTTGCGATATCTGTGAATTGAGGCTTTGGTTGCCTTATATTAATTAATATCTTGAATTATTAGTCAAATATTGACTCAAAAGCTATTATCTCATTGGCATTCTCTGGATATATTTATGTGGATTACTTTGTACAGATTAATGGGCTTTTGCTTAAATCTTATCATGTTTATACTAAATCAATTAACTCAGTTTTTGGTGAGATATATTCATGATAACCTGATATTTTTGACATGTTACGTACATATAATGTTATTCGATATCCTTTCATTTTCTCAAAACTATTAAGGATATTACTTATTAGGGTTGAGGAGTAAAATAAAAAAAAAGAAAAAAAAAAAGCAGAATCAATGAGCGAATTCTACTTGTATTAATTTCTTTTAGGTTCATTTCTGCTTTTGGTGAAAATGTTGTCTTCTTTAATAAATAATAATTTTGTATTATAATAAAAATAAAAACTAAATTAAATAAATAATAAAAAATGCTAAATTTATGGAATTTACTTTTCATTGATGTATTGTTTCATCAAGATTCAATGATGATATTTTCTTATTTATAAGTGAGTTTCTTTCATAAATAATTATTAACTAGCATTAAGAATTTTGAATGTTTACTCATAGCTRGAGCAACATGAGGTGTAGTAACAAACACAACCATTCCTTTTCTAATTTTACTAAGACTATAATTAAATTATCAGTAACTATTTCACCGACTAAGTATATTTGTTGCCTAAGTTGATGAGCATCAAATCCATCCCTCTGTTGAATTTTCAAGTGCTTATTTAGTGAACCTGACCCCCTCCCATCTTCCGAGTCAACTCATTATGGCAAAAATTTACAAATGCCTTTGTTACTAATTTCATCCTTAGTTAAAAAGTTTCAACAAACAATCTACTGTTTCCTTGTTGTAGTAGCTTGTTTTTGTGTTATTTCGGATGTTGGTATGGTACTAATTTCTCCTAATTATTTCATCTAAACCTTCATTTTCTAAATTCTCAAAAAATTCAAAATTATATCAGGATTAAAGTTTATGGGAAAGTTAGGATTCATTTGAAAACAAAACTTCAGGTTAAAAACGTAAAATATAACCGAGTAATATGCGACGATAAGTAAGCAAGTAAATAAAACTAAATACATGCAAAAATAAGTAAATTTAGTATTAAATATAAGAATAAAAATCACAAGTAAATCTAGTATTAAATGCAAGAAAAGTAAAGTAAGTAAAACTAYTGTTAAGTATAATATTAAAAATATAAGAATAAATAAATCAAAAAAGGAAGTATAATAAAGCTAGTAGTGAAACTAGAAATAAAATGTAAGAAACTAATAAGTAATGTAAGAAATGTAGGAATACAATGTAGAAACGTAAGAAAGGTAGAAATGTAGTACTAAATAAGTAAAAACTATAGAAATGTTGGACTGAAAATAAAAGTAAGTAAAGTATTGTGGGAATAAAAATAGGAAACTAATATAGTAGTACAAATTGATAAGTCTTGCGGAGTAGTATATATTATCGAAAACTAACAACATGAAGAAAAATCCAACTCAAATTTGAATTTAATAATTTCTTCTTCTTTGATCAAAACTTCTTCACGAATTTTTTGAGATAATTTTTTTGCACAAATTGTACTAAAATTTTGGGAGTTGGAGAGATCTTGAGGGAGTTTGAGAAGATTGGTGTGAGAATTTTGATAAATTATGGGGATATTTATTGGGAAAAGTTTATATTACTATTCGGAAGTAATATGATAATTTTACACTTGAAATTATTTATTATTATTTATTTTTGATGTAACATTAATATTTTAATTAAACAACCAAAATCTTCAAATTTTTAAAAAAATTAAAATAAAACAGACAATGTTGGGTTTGTGTCCGAAAAGGCTAGACTGCGCAACGATTACATATCGAGTTGTGTAAGTTGAGTTTGAGGTCAAAGTGAATTCTTTTTGTTTGGTTTAAATCCAATATCAACTTAGATGGTTTCAAGAAAGTTGAGTTCGAATTCAGCTAAAGTATCAGCTTGTTCACTTTAAATTTGTCAAAAAATAATTAAAAAAACGCTTCAAACATGAAAAGTGAAACATCCACCAAATAAATCAAATATCAACAAAGTAAAAAATATATATATATATTATCAACATCATTCATATCTAAAAATAAAATCAAAAATAGATCAAATATCATTTCCTACACCAAAACCAACAAACAGAAACATAAAAGTAATTTCCAATAACAATGACAAATATATAATATAAATCTTCTCTTATGTAATAAAAATAAAGCCAATGTTGAATTTTTTTAAACAAAAAAGGGTTGGAGCTCATCGATGTAAGATAGCTAAGCCTGAGTTCTGTCCAAACTTAACTARGACTCAGCTTGCAAAAGTTCTAGCTAAGGAGTCTTGTTTGGGCAACCTGAACCCACGGACAGTCTTAGTCAAATGTAAGCGAACATCGGCTCGGCAGTCTGGGGCTTGTCTTGGACTGAGTTTGGGCTCATTGGGCGTTAAGAAAATGAAATCTTATCTGGCCCGCTATCTGGACAACTATCATTTTAGTATGGCTCAAATCTTTTTGCAACTTCCTCTATAATTTCTTCAACTATCGTTTCTGCTAGCATAATAAATGGGGGAAAAAAATGAAAGAGAAGAGTATTGCTTAAGATTACTGTTCAATCTTGTCTTTTTCTGTGTTTTGTAGAAAATTTTCTTAAATCTTGAATAGAATTCTTCATTTTGATATAAAATAAATGGATTCTTGACTTAAGCTAATTACTTTATTTGTGTGAACGTGTAAAACAAATGAGTTTTAAGTGAGGAAAAAAAAAATTTTAAACCAAGCTTTAATTCGAATACTCCCACCTTTTGGAACGATATTATGAATTATCAATTTGTTGAGTGTCTTTTTACATTAACCAATCTAATGAATGAACTATTAGGGTCCAACATAACTTCTTTGATCCCTCATTTTTTTCCCTTTTTTTTTTTTTTTCCACGTATGCATGAACATGCATGGTTTCCATTTTTTTTTTAATTTTTTCCTTCTTTTGAGATTGAAACTTTAGATCAATACTAAGATAAACCTCGAAATAAATTCAATTTGAATGGAGATAACCTTTCTAGAATGGTGATAACCTCAGAATCTTCAACTGCAATCACATAATCTTCTCCTCTTCAACAGCCATATCTAGCTATAAATTAATGCCCCCTTTCATGATCTCTTCTTTTTTCCCGTAGGATTGCCTTCCTCTCCAAATTGAAAAGTTTAAATTAGCTCTTTTTGGCTGCTTCCCCAACAGACATTGCTTCCAAGGAATCTTTTTAAGCCAATTGATAAGTAAATATATTTACTTGCTTATGATGTATAACAACATGACAGGATCCAGATATAAAGTAATTGCCTTATTTATATTTATTTATGATGGTTGAAGGAGATGCATTACCATGACTTCCGCTTCCATTTCACTCTCAAGTTCAGCTACACAAATATGGGAACCATAACCAATTAGAGATAATCTAGAGCTCTTTGTGTCGTGAGTAGTTRTGCAGCTTTCTGGTATGGGGACAACGCAGCTCATCAGTAAATGAAGAAATGGACTGATATACCATCAAGCAAAAACTTCTAAAACTTCTCTTTTTTTGATCTTATACCATTCATCAAGTAGCAGACGCGAAAGGAGGGGCTTCGATTTCGACTTTGAAGCCCTCCACTTTAGCTATTGTTGGACTTCAACTTTGAAGGCCTCCATTTTAGCTTATGTATTTCTTCGACATCCTAATTTGCTACAAGTAGAGCTATTCCGGAAGGACATCGACTTTGAGGACTTTCACTTTCCTAATTTGTCGTGGGGGGAGGGTCTCAATTTAAGATTTCTTCTAAGTCTTAATTTGCTGCATGAGGGTCACGATTTCATACTGTTGTTAGACTTCAACTTTAAACAAAGAGCAAAGAAAATGACATATTATTGAAGATATGATTGAATTTAGATGTTTTTCTAAGCTGTCTACGTATCCAAAGAGGGAATCAAGTCTACGTATCCAAAGAGGGAATCAAGTCAAACGTAGTTATCTTTGCACAATTTGAACTTGCAGTTTACTATTATCAAGGAGTGATGTGTAGTTTAGGCTCGTACAAATGAGCATTTGTTTTTATTGACTTTTTTGCTTCAAATTCTAATAAAAGGTTTCTTCCAGTTTGAAATTCTAACATCTTCTCATATCGATATGGCACTTTGATAGGAATTCCTTGATTTTGATTGGCATTTTAATAACATGTGATCGAGTAGCCGATTCTTCAAATGTTTTTGGTTGAATGCCTAAAGATATATTGAAGACCCAATTTCATGCTTTGGGTGCGCATCTCATCAAAGAAGTTTCATAAAGTTGATCTCTACAATTTAGACTCAAATTCCTCCATTGATTGATAAGTTCAATGATAGGTTCATCATTCCACTATTAAATTCCTTATTCAAGTAGGCTAACAATTTGTCAAGTGATATAAAAGTGATTTAAAAATTTTCACTTGAATTGATTGATCCAGGAGTATCAATCAAAAACACTACCTTTAAAGATCTAACAAACTATTTGACAAGTAGACCGCCTTCAGTATATGACATTTGAACTGTTGAAGCTTGGGAGATTGATAACCGATTGGCATTTAAAGACTACTTATCCTTCGAGTATATGGTCTGACATACAATGGTTTGACATATTAGAAGATCTAGTGCATCCTTCATACTTTTCTTCAATTAATTTTGTATTGACATCCTTCAAATCATTTATCGAGATCAGCCCATCAAAAAAAAAAATTGAATATTTTGTACTTGCATTGTAATTTCAAATCCAACTTTAGATTGAGATTGTACTTGAGAAACCTTACCGGATTCATCATTATTTGTAATTTTTGGATTTTTTTGGAGCAGTTTGACTTATTTATCCAGTACCATCAAGGAAATTCAACAATCAAGCAAGAATGATATCTCGCAATTRGGAACTCTCTACAAGTCTTCCATCAATTTGATCAACTTTACTATTTGTTCATCAAAAGTGGAGGTATCGACCATYATAACATATACAACAGATAAAGTTGTAATTGAATTTTCATGACAAAACTTCTCGAGTTGCAAGGTTCCTTGGTGAATAGAAGTTGCGAAGTTTCCATTAGACTTGCCATCATCTTGTTTTGGTTGTCGAGGATTACATCCCAGATCCAACTGAGATATTATTATTTCAGAGACATGATTAMTGTAGTTGAACATTAGGTTATTTGGGCTTGTCTTCCCGCACAATTTTTTTAAAGAGCTCTTGCCTCATTCCAAGTAACAAGTCCCATGTAGGTACCCTGCACAATTGAATCAACATTTGCGCTAGCAGTTGCAACATGTAGCCTTTGTGGTGCAGTTCTTGATAGCCATTGATGTCACTTGAATTTGGTTTCGAGAGAAGAGATGAGCGGCAGGGATTGTTCCACTAGTCATGCAAAATATTATAATAAAACAAGAAAATATGTAACAATGTATAATTTTATAAATCTAGTAAAATATTACAATCTCCAAAACTATACTTGATTTGAGAATGAATGCCGTTGATTCTCCTCTTTGGAATTTAATTCTGAGCGCTTCGCACTGAATCTTAGATTTGACTACGAAACCTCCTCAAGATTTGTAGAAGAAGATCTGAGAGATTTTCTAGCCTTGAAATTGAAGGCTAGTATTGATTTGTTGAACGGAAGACTTTTGACTCTTGGAGAGAAATGGAGAGAACTTTGACACTTTAGAGCTTCACCAATTCTGCAAGTATAATTTTCGTCCCTTCCTTTCTCTTGAGCTTTTCCTTCTATCTATAGACATGGCAAGTGAATTTGATTGCTCAAGGCCCCTTCCAGGYGAAACATGGGGCCATTTGATTCGCTATGCTGCATCCTTGATTTTTTATTGGTCGACCTTGTCATCCTTGGCACATGTCGGCGTCTCATTGGTCGAAATATCAAATATAATAAAGGTGTTTAATTTGGAACGTTTTTTGTTTTAAATAAATTATGAAAATTTAATGTTTTAAAATTTCCATATTTACATTGATCAAACAATGTGTTTTTCTCAAGATTTTTCATGATTATATGGTGTGACATCGAAAAACAAAACATAAATTAAGACTTACTCTAAAGAAATAACCTAATATAGTGGAAAGTAGGGGTCGTTTACTAAGAAAATCAGCAAGTAAATTTGTTTTTGATAGCACAAATGCGGGTACGAATTATATTACTCTAAAAAACTTAGTAACAAAGCAAGAAATCAAGCAAGAGATTTCAAGAATGGCAATAAGAATAACAATGTAAAGTACGATACATGAGGAGGTTCCGGTTAAAGAAACTAAATTCACATTGATTCAATGCAGTTGATCCTTGATCTAATAATAACTTAAAATCAACTGTAAATAAACTAATGATAGTTGTGGGCACCGCTCCTACTAACCAATCTCTCTTACCGTTTCAGTAGCTAAGAGATCTCTCTTTAAATAATCTCTAACCTAAAAGACAACTATCAGAACTCTAGAATTTTGGTTTTTCTGCTGCAATAGATACTAGTGAGACCAATTCATAAACCTAATTTGTTTTATATTAGATTATCTATCCCCATTATAAGAGACAAGAATTACACGGTGTAGACAAATGTAACCACATCAAGTTACCACTTAATAGAACTTAACAAATAATTATGCATTTATAGGTTTAGCTGCTTGTTATTGGGCTTAGAGATATCCCTTGTCGATAGGAGACATCTGCTAAGAGAACAATTGTCTGTCGGTATGGTCAAGCTTAAAGAACTAATAGTGAGAACGAGCCTTTTGACTCGTTTTAGAAAATCTAGTTCAACACAATAGGTCCGAACTTTGGTTAGATAGTCGATGGGCTGCCAAATCTATATAACCTACTTTTTAGAATGATCCTCGATATGACTAAAGAAAGCTCTCAGTTGAAATGTGTATGATTTGATAACAAGCCAACAATGATATGAATTGGAAGGAAAAAAAAAAAAAACTAAGATTATTGATTAAAGAGATGGATAACTACTTCCATTAAACAACTACATCTGAAATATAAGTTCAAATCTTAATCCAAAGCAAGACATATAACTATTAAAGCTGGATAAATCTACACTAATCTAGCTAGATAAGCTATGAATTGAAGTAAAAGTACATTAAAGATGTATGATGCAGAATTCAGAACTGAATTTGATAAAATGCTATGTTTGTGGAGTTGGTCCCTTTTTTCCTGCCTTTTATACCCAATCGAGGTTTTTGAGTTTCTTGCAGAGAAAGGCTCCATGTAAGCCATTCTAGCCACGACTCTACATTGTGTTGCATTCCTAATTTTCTGGGTAGTAAGGCGTGATTCCCGGCTTCTAGTAAAATGCGGGTAAGCTGAGGTGTCTTGATGCCGAAAGTCCCTCTATCACGTTGTCTGATCTGTTGATTAATTTTATCACTTTCAGGAAGATCAGTGAAAAGGAAGCAAATATGTTGTAATCTATCGATTGGAAGTCAATCAATTTGAGAAAAACTGATGTTGATGAAGATCTGTCCTGATGCTCTCGTGATTTCAACTGTTATGAGCTCATGTAGTTTTAGTCGTCTGGATCTGTTAAAATATGGTGCTAACAGATGTAAAGTAAAGAGTTTAATCAAATAAAGGATCCGACTTATCAACTAAATTGAATAYCCAAACTTCTCAAAAAAAAATAGAGGATAAATGAATACTTATAGTGAATTAAGACAGTAAAAATTGATCTCACAATTTTCTATAAATCAAGGCTTCAATCATCTTTTAACCGAAAAATAAAAACTTAGAAAGAAGACATAATAAATACCTACAATATAAAATAATAGCTAGTCTAGTTGATGATTGATTGAATTATTTCCTGCATCTCCTAATGATTCGTATATAAGTTAGAAGGCAATCACAAGAATTCCTTATTTATCTCAACTACCTAATTCAAAATCTAATATAGCTATCTAATAGTCCAAAAATCCTCGCAAAATATTAGGTGATCTTCCAAAGATATGAAAAGATATTCTTTAGCGCCCAAAAATCCGCACAACTCATACAGTAGTTGAGGTGCACTTCTATTTTCTTCATACACTTCTTCTTCTTCTTGGCTCCTSTTCTTGTCTATGGCCACATGTTAATCTTTTGTCCATTTATGTTTCTTTATTGCTTAAATCCATGCAATTTTCCTTCTTTTTCATAATTGCCTACCAAGAGTCTTGAAGGAACAAAATATCTAAGAAATAATTAATGCAATATCCATTCAAATTACAATCAAATGTATCTCAATTATAATAGTAAAATTGATTATATCATTTCTGATCATAATGACTGCGATTAAAGTTGTAACTTTCAAAAATGTGCAAGGAAATCTAGAAGTAACATATCAACAGGTACAAAAGGATATTACGAGTGACATTGCTTCTCAGCTCTAAACGTTATTATAAAAAATATTTGTAATGGCTTGTTTTCTATTCTTGTTGACGAATTCTGTCACATATCAGTGAAGGAAAAAATGTTGGTAGTATTTCATTATGTAAAGAATGGGAGATATTGGAGCRCTGGTGTCAGTCATGTGTCAAGTACCACGACCATCTCTCTTAATGTTGCAATTGATCACTTATTCTCCCGGTATATTTTTTAAGTATGATGGAGGATAAGTACTATGTGAGTCGAGTATAATAAAAGAAAATTCAAGTGTTCATTAAGTTCATTGCTTTTCCTATCAACTACAATTAGCTTTTATAGTTATAGCACACAAAAATCTTCAAAGATTGAAACCTTCTTTACTTTGGTACATAGATTGGTAAATATTTTTGAAGGTTCGGCAAAATATAGTGATCTTCTCTGAAAGGAACAAAGGCTCAAACTTTTTGTGGCACTCGATGTCAGTGAAATACCAAGCAAGTAGGGTCTCAATCAAGAAACCTCCCTTAAGCGTTTTGGTGATACATCTTGAGGCTTTCACTAGGGATGTTTAATTAATTCTACGACCATGTTTTCATCTACAGTTGAAGTTATTAACATGATTGAAACTAACAACGCGAGTACTAGAACAAGACAGGATGCATATATTTTATTAGAATTAATGTTAAAATWTGAGTTCACATTTAATCTCCACCTCATRAAGAAGATCTCAATAATTCCAAATGAAATGTCTTAAGTATTACAAAGGAAAGATCAAGATATTGTTAATGCCATGAAATTGATGAATTACAGTAAATTAAAACTCCAAAGCTTGAGGGATGATGGATGGAATATCTTTTTGTTAAGCTCACAATATCAATCTTACGAATATGATGAGAAGTTTATATCKATAGGTCRTTGAAGGTATGAAAATGTGACAAATTGCATCACTATTGTGTCGAAATATTTTATGCCATCACGGATATGCAACTTCAAGAATTGAATAATCATTTTTTGGAGGTGGACAATGACCTACTCATTTGTGTTACGTGTTTTTGTCCAAATAATTCATGTATTGCTCTTGACTAGAACAAATTAATTTGACTATGTGAGCACTAGTGGTTGGGTTTTGAAGTACGACATAACTTGAAATTGATTATCAACTTGATACATACATTCTTATTATGCGCATGAACAAAGAGTTTCATGGATTACAAAGTCTTAATGAGCTTACACATAAATTGTTTGCAAAAAACAAACATCAAATTTACTCATTATTGTACAAACTTTTGACATTGGCCTTAACTACTCCGGTGGCTATTGCCACAATCAAGAAAGTATTTTCTCCAATGGTTTATGCCAAGAGTCTTCTAAGTAATTGAATTGGAGATCAATGGTTGAATGATAATTTGATTTTATTTATCGAGAACAATGTATTTCGATACTATTAAAAATGATGTAATTATAGAACATTAATAAAATATGAAGATGAATAAGAAAATTTGTAATGAGATATTGTATGCTTTTATGCTTTTTTCTTTTTGTCAATATTGATTGTGCGTCACCAGCTTCTAATATCTGTGTCTGCATCTGCACGAGTTATGAGTGGTTCCAAGAATTGTCACTTCTTGTTGTTTMTGATTTGAACGACTTTCCACTAGTTTCTTTAGTTTTGTCGGTGAAATTTTCAGTAATTTTTATTTAAAAAATGACTTAATTTTTAAAAATCAAACTAAAAGGCTTTGGCCATACGCTACTCGCATATCCTCTTAGGTGAAACAAAGCTCATTCAATTTTCTTTCCTTTAAACTTCTAAAACTGTCTTTTTAGATTTTAACAGTCTTACATAATCACCATTTGGTTTTCCGGCAGTAATATAGCTCATGGCCTTCTGTACCCGTCCATGAGTATAAATCTATTATTAGAAATTGTGAAGAATGTCAAAAAATATATATATATATACACTAAATATAATATGCTTAATTTTTTGTTTTGCAAGATACTTTCTTGAGAATTTTTCTAGCAATCTCCCTGATGCGTTTTAATAAATTCTAATAGACTTTAATGTCTCGTTTTGATGAAAAATTGCGAAAAAACTTGAAAATAATTTATTTTGATAATTTTTAACTCAGAGAGTTAATTTTATTAATGGTCAACATTCAATAAATTATGTAGTCAAAATTTAAAATTAAAAAATTGGTAGATCAAATTGATATATGAGAATGATGGCAAAGAAAAATGTTTAAAAAAATAAATTCTATCAAAATTTATTAAAATATATTATAAACATTGTTAAAAAAAAATTTAAAAAGTGTTGCATAAAAAGATTATGTGTTGAACATTAAAACTAGTTCCCTGAAAATGTTGATTTAGGTTTGACCATTTAAATTATGAAGTTTCAATGTCTGATGTACACACAAATTTTTTATTCTAGAAAATAATTATAATCATCGAAATCATAAGATATCAACTTTTCAACACCTCAACACTTGTCATTTAGACAAAACCGATCCAAATCATCAAAAAATTTATATTCAAACAGTGAAATTACATCAGAATATGCAGCCCTCAGGGTCGCTCCACCAAATCCTCTAAAGTAGCTGAGTCGCTGTAAAGAAAGTGCCTTTAAAGTAATCATTTACTTTGTTTGAAAGAGCCAGAGCCCAGAGCCCAGGGGTGACCCTCTTCTTTTAGTGAAATCCGTCCATTTTGACAGCCTAAGAAAGCATGGGCTTATCTTTTTGTCTTATATCCCTATTTCAGCTGAATGTACCTCCGTCCCTTTTATGCTTATTATCACAAACAAAATATGAAGACCATGCAACTTTTTCATCATCTCTTTCATTTTGTTATTTCAAAAGGACCAGAACTGGTCCCCTCTTTTTGCTGATTTTATTATTTTCTCAATATTACAAAACCCAACAGTAAATATCCCCA
The DNA here is from genome assembly GCA_001752375.1 of Rhazya stricta. Classification (NCBI taxonomy): domain Eukaryota; kingdom Viridiplantae; phylum Streptophyta; class Magnoliopsida; order Gentianales; family Apocynaceae; genus Rhazya; species Rhazya stricta. The sequence goes on from MEJB01000094.1 coordinate 3,364,199, forward strand.
AAAAAAAATTTTATTTTATCAATTTCCTTATACACTCACTGCTCAGTAAGAAGCTAACATACGAATTTAAAGAATATCAAAATTATTAGAAAAATTTGATCCATGTTCTCATGCAGGTACTGTTTTATTTTCTAGATAATTCTTTTTCTCTTTCACTTTAATTCATACGTAGTATTGACTCAAACCAGTGATTGAATTTGTTATCATCTCCACATCAAAACAAAATCCTTCCTATCATCTTGAGTCCCTTCTTCCCTTCTAAGACTACAAGAAGAGTTAAAATATTCCAAAATTCCATATAAGATGAATCGTATTCAGTGGATAGCATTAATGTCAAGAAACTACAGAAGCTGGAATCCAATAGAACCAAATTTAGCTGAAAGTCTGGTATACTAATCTACTCCTTTTTCAATTTGGAGAGAGCTTTCTTCCTCTGCACGAGCATATAGGTGTACATATGAGGACTACCTGCATCCAGTAACATAATTTGGTAAATTAGCATCAGCAAATCACCGTTTATTAAACAAATATAATAAAAGCTTTTTTTCAAGATAAACCAATTCCTACCCGGGACATAAATACCAAGGCAAACAAATGCAGAATAGTAGTAATCAAATGAGTAGTTCCACTTGTTTGGCATCCTGATGCAGTACTTTCCCGATTCCTGCAAAAAGTTGTCAATATCACAAAGCGTAATCAGAATTCAAAAACTTTTTCAAGTTCTCACAGCGATGTGGTACCTGATGAAACAAATACAAAAACAACCAAGAAAGTATAGAATGCAGAAAATGCTTTTATTTCACAAGGAAAAGAGTTCCATACATAATCTAAGTTATGAGAAACATTTCCATCAGCACAAAACCAAAGTATCAAGTATTTTTCATTCAGATAAACATATCAAATAAAGCACTCAACAGCAGATTCATTATCTCAGTTCATGGAGTCCTAAACGGGAGCTAAAGTTGGGAACTCAAAACCACTGCACGTAAATCCTGGACCAAAAAGAAAAGGCAAACCTGGACATCTATTTCACAGTTTAACTAATAGGTTACGAGTTTCTTAAACTATTGAATTGGGAATCCACAAGACAAAGTTAGTTTTATGATGCTATGTGAAGAATTTACTGCTAAAGCCATAATGCAACCATTTTGAGTGGACGTGGTTCTTGAATGCATATTTCCATGGTAAGAAAGGAACTCACAAATTTGAGAGTTAAATGAAAATTCTATGGTTAGCAGAACGTTTCCAGATCTTGATAAATGATATGAGAAATAGGAAGTTCTACCACAGTGCACTAATAATCTCAAACCATCCATAAGCTCAACTCGTTTTGTGCATTCAGGTGCAAAAATATATCATCATCTACTTCGCAGGGAAAACTGCAAATTTTGCCAGAGACATCTGAGCTAATGACAAGTCAAACGGAAAGTCAGCCAAATCTAGTATCGTGTCTAGCTTATTACCTTGATATAAGGCAGAGCATTATAAATTAGACCAACTTCACTTGTGATGCCAGTTGGATATAGCAACAAGAAGGTGCTATACCTGCAGTAGTCAATTGGGTAAACAATAAGAAAACTCCTTCCCAGAGGCACATCGTTTTCATAGAATGAAAATGGAATAAATCATACCTGAGCCACAAGAGCCACGTAGGTGCAGAACCAAAAGCTTCCTTTGTGCCAAAGAAAGAGTATCGAATGATCTAAACAAACAAACCAAAAATAATTGTCATCGTGAAAATGATTTCTCAACAAAAATACCAGTCTATGCAACAGCCATAACACAGAATAAAAGTAGAAAGGAAAATCTGTGGGGCTAGGGATAAAAAGGGAAAGATCTATTTTTCCAATTTTTTTTCACAATGCTGGGTAAAAACTCAAAACATAAGTGAGAGTGGAAAGGAGATGAGTCTGGTTAAGGACACAATYTTATCTTGTAAATACGTATCGTACCAAATGTGAGCATACAGCAACAAATAAACAGGACATTTAGTACCATTTAGTATTCCAGTATACTTGCAGTATAAATAGAATTAAAGACTTCATAAACCCAGAATTGACAAACCATAAGAGCCAACTCCACTTCACAAAGAGAGGACCACAAAATTAAGACGAGTATTRATAATTCAATTTCTAATTTCTCTCAGACATATACAAATTTCGATGATAGGTTTGTAAGTGGTTAGCTTAGAATCTGCAAGACTTACCTCAGTAATAGACCAGCTAATCACCAAAGAGCTAACAAGTATATGAGTCCGGATCTGTGGAATTAAGTTTCGCCTTATCAGTGGAAATAACTTTGAGAATACAGCACAACAATCATTGATATAAACTGCTCAAACCTCAGGAAAGCTCCACAAAATTCCCCAAGTAAGATATAACCGTGAACCTATCTGTGGCAGTGTTGCAGAAACTGGAGATCTGACACAACCTTTGAAGGAAAAGAAAACGAGTTATTCTAATTTGACTTCAAACCTTTTCCATAATTAGAATTCTAGCTGTCAACAAAGTCACTCACCAACTAGACCGTGAATTATCTGCCTCCACACCATTTCAAGCAAGATGGAAACATAAAGGAAGAAAAGTTAGGACTAAGCATGAGCACAAGTCTATCAAACTTTTTTGAAAGTCTAAGAATGAAAGAAGAGTGGCACAGATGTAATATGAATTTAATTGTGCATTATCAATATAATGCATCTGCAAGACTGCAAAAGGTCCATCTAGAACAGTACATTACTGCCGCTCAAGAATTTGTACTTTGATTGCCTATGCCCTAGATGACCAATCAAGAGTATTCCAAACTTGTAAATAGATAAATTTTTGGCATTGAAATTTTTTTGCATCCAATTATAGTAAAACGCTTTTGTCATAGTCAATCAGTACCCTTACCAAAACAACACATGAAGCATATGATCTTTCATGAAGAAACAACCACCGAATGAAAGAAATAGGTCATTTTCACTCTTCAAGTATAGGAAATATTCTGACCATAAAGAAAACTGAAAAGTGTTCAAATTCTATCAAATTCATTAACTACAAATGGTTGTAACACATCTTGGGAGATTGGTTACAACTCTCGCGAGGAATATCCAAATTAGACACCATTTGATCCATTAAAAACTACACATGAGGAGCTTTATTTGGTACCTAGTTTGCTCTGGAAAGGTTACTTCATTAATATAATATTGCAGACAAAGAGAGCCTAGAATCTCTGTTTGCCAGTCTCTCTCAACCTTGACAAGTTGTTTGACTATTTAAAGTCTCTTTGTTTAGTGTTCCTAGTGAGTTTGTAGTAGTAATTCTTATCTGTTTTCCAGTGTATTTTGAAGCCTTTAACATGGCATATGAAGGCTGAATCTTGTTGGATTGAAATTTTTCTTCTTTTACAGACATATTGGTTCAGCTTGTTCTTCCAAACTTGGACTCATTTTCTTGGTTGTGTTATCTCAGGCCCTCTCCCTTCCTTCCTCCTATAATGAGTCCTCATTCAAGACTTTTTACATACACAAGTTGATCAATTAATAACTGGCCCAACCTGAGACAAACTGACAAGCTTGCCGGGAGTAATTCAAGCATTTGACAACTGACTATACAATTTCCTGAGAAATGCTTCCCAGACTTCATTGCTGATCTTCAACCAGTAATATCTAAAAGCAAATGCGCTGAAAAGTTTATCTCAACGTTTTTGCATCTATTAGCATTTACCATAACTGCTCGGCAAAATAAATCCTTTAAACGTTATAGCCATCTCATTCACTTGCGCGCAGGTTAAAATCTATTCAAACCTCTTGCACCTAACCCAATTTCACAATAAGAAGTACCTATACGTCACACAATTCATTGATTTACTGAACATTTCATCGTCAACTCCCTTCGTTCAGCAACGAGACAATCTACATTAGAAACTCAGAGCAAGAAAAAAGAACAACCCTTACCTCTAAAATGGCAGCGGTTTGAGCCAAAAGTAACGGYTTTTCAACGGCATCATAGACATGTTCATGTCCAGACTCTACCAGAGTTTTCACAGCCAAATAGAATACCTGTAGCCTACAAAATTCAAATTCCACACACTTCATGAGTAAGAAAGACACATAAAACCCAAAACCAAGAAGAAAACTCAGATCCCAGAAGACTTTACCATCCTGCAAAGACGATCCAATTGTAAATGGTGAGATATATGCGTTTAAGAACGGAGAAAAATTCAGCCATTCGAGGCCTCAAGAATGGTATTTTCTATCCTATTCCTGGCAAAACTAGTCAGAACTGGAGATTTTGAAAGTGAAGAAGCTGAAGGAGAAGAGGCAATGAGGAGTATTTGAAGGAGAAAACAAGAAAGATGACTATAAGTAAATGGGTGGGCAGATCACCAACTTGAGATCTGCCTCAGAGCTAAGGTGTTCAACAGCTACTCACCTGGTTCAACTGCCAACTGAAACTAATTGTCTGAATCATTTAATACTGCCAAATAGTTTTGGCCCACGGCGACGACGTCGTCCCCCCGAACTTTTTCTTCTATTTTATCTTCCCTATAATCGATATTGTATCCCTTTATTTAAATAACCGTCCGTCTAGACTACTTTTTTCTTTTTTTTCTTTTGTTTTAGATTATTTGTCATTTTAAAAAATAAAGAATGTATTAAATATTTTTTTCTATTTTCTTCTTAATTGATTAGTCTTATTTAACTCCAAAATATTGTTAGTTCCAATATATTGGACACACATTAATCATTATTTAAAAATTTATAAGAATATACGCCCTCGTAATATACGTAATTTTATCTAAAAAATGATTAATTTGAAACAGAGGGCATCTTTTTTCTAGTTTTGGAAGTTTAGCAATTTTTTTTCAGGGAGGGGTTAAATTCACACTCTTTCTTCCTAAATTCACACCTCGTTCAATAAATGTATATATTTTGAATACAATGATCAATTTCGTATTTTGACTTTAAGGTGTATTTGAATTAATTTTTCATGGAGAAAAATCTATTGTTGGAGGAAAAAAATTCAACGAAAAATGCAGGAAAATGAAATTTTGAATTTTGAATTTCTTTCTTAAATAAAAAGAATTTCACTAAAAAATTCATTTGAATTGAAGAGATGGAATTTTAATTTGTTGAAAAAATGTTTACTTTAACTTTTKTTTAGTAAATGAAATCGTTTTTCTTTTGTTGAGGTAATTTTTTTAGTGAACAAAATAATATAAATGAATTTTTCTTTTAAGTAAAATTTCGTATTTCGTTGAAAAAACTAAACAAATGAACTTTTTAACGAAATTGATTTTCTTTTTTTATTTAAACCTCAACGCAAATACTAGGAGAGGTATGAAAGAGGTGAATGTTATTTCCGTCTAAATATTATATATTTATTAGATGGGATGCAGATTTAAGTTGGAGGGTGTGAATTTATGCCTTTAGAGCAAGTATTTTTCTGAAACCCTAGAAGCCGTGGGGTTTAACCTCTATTTATAGAGGGCTTTGGTTCACATCAAGACTAAGTTTAATGATATTCAGTCTGTTATTCTCTTCTTAACTCTCTTCGACTCTTTCTTCTCATTTTCCTTCTTAGTTTATAACACGTTATCAGCACAAGTTTCTACCTGTATGAATCTTTTGATTGCACGAGTCTTTGTTCGATATGATTGAACATTAATCTTTGTCGGATCTGATTGAACATGAGTTTTTACCAAATCTAATTGAAAAGAGTCTTTACTTCCAGCCTTCGAATCTCTATAATGTTAGTCTCATAATTATTGTATAATTTACTTTCATATTATCGCTTCAAATTAACTATAGTACGCCAATGAAATAAACTTRTATGGTGTTTTTTTCCTAATTTACAAAGACTTGGTGCACGTCCCATTTATATTGAATACATATTCATAATATTAATTCTCTAAGAATTTTATTTCTTTTCCTATCATTGATGACGTGACTTTTTATGTCAATGCATATCATTCCTATATGGCAGTTTTGTCATCTTTTCTATATGTCATGTTATGCAATAATGATTTACTTTTCTCTTTTCAAATGCCATTTTTTTAAATAAATTTTATAATTTAGATTTTATCGTATTCGTTAATGCTTCTTTATTCCTGAAACTTCTTCCTTAATTCACAGAACATATGTGTCTTCTTCTATTTATTTTATTTATTATTTATAATATCAATATTCCTGAAGAATATTGAACTATTACTTTTGAAGTAGTAATGGTGTAAATAATTAAAATTATATCTTCTAGAAGAACATGATATGATTATCTCAATATTTCTGAATGAATATTAAGTGTTATTTTAAATTAATATTGTAAACCCTTGAATGATATATTACAGTCTATGCTCCTGAAGTAGTAATAGTAGTAATCTAAATTTATAACATTACATATTCGTGAAGAACATTATATTATATTCATAAAGAATATTGAACAGTTACCTAAATTMAGGTTATTAACTTTTGAAGAGTATATCAAAATCTAAATATTTTTAAAAAATGATCAAATCATTGTTCCTGAAATAACAATATAATCTAAATTAATATTATTTGGTCTTGAAAAATATGACCTCAAGTATTCCGAAAGAATATTAAACTGTTATTTTAAATTTATACTATACACTTYCGAATAGTATATTATAATCTAAATATTCCTAAAAAATATCGAACTATTGCTCTAAATTAATTTATTTATAAATTAACATTATCTACTCCTGAATGGTACATTCCAATCCAAATATTCTAGAATAATATTGAACTATTACTCTTGAAGTAACAACAGGTTAATTAAATTATTATATTTAATATATTTATTTATACGAATCTCTCGTCTGTAGAATATAATAAGAAAACAAGAGAAATATTTAACAAATTATTAATCTTATAAATTTGATAAGAAAAATATTACAATCTTTGAAATGTTCTCGTCAACAACTCAATCCATTGATTATTCTCTTTGAAATTTTTGAGAACTTCGCAACTTGATCTCAGGATTTGGACTATTTGAAATTTTTCGAGGAATTTGCAGCTTGATCTCGAAATTTGGAGAGAAATTTGGTTTCGTTTCTTCTAAGCTTTTCTCAATATGAATTTCTGGACCTCTTCTTCTTGTGTTTTGACATCTATTTATAGGTAAAGTGAATTGATTTGATTGGTCGAAGTTTCATTTAGGAGTAATGTGGTGTCACTTGATTCGCTGAGCTCCATCATTGATTTCCATTGATCGAACCTATTCATCCTTGCACGAGTCATCATCTCATTGGTCAAGGTCAGGAAGTATTTAAAATTAACTTTTTATTATTTAAATAGATTATGGAAATTTAATTTAATAAAATTTTCATATCTGGAATATTATTATTGTGCTTCAGAGGTAGCACTTAGTTTAATGTGTAATCTCCAAAGAAATGCAAACAATATATGTCCGGTTGACATTACTTATTCTATTAGGATTTTACATTATTCGAAAATATATTATCCCTTATTTTTATTATAGAATTATACAAATAACGAATATCAGCAAATTTGAATTTRTTGCACTTGACATATCTGACAAGAAGGGAAAATGGATCCCAACTGGATCATACAAAAATTACAATTTTTTCCTTCGTCATCATCTCCACCATGATTTGAAGGTAGAGTAAGTACTTGTCATACGACAAACATATAGTAGATCTCTACCAAAAGATCAATCAAGAAAAAAGATAAGCAGTGGAAATAAAAAGTCTAAAAAAGGAATTTCTTGATTTTGGTGGTTAAGTTGATTTAGATGTCTTGGATTCTTTTTCCGATCCAACAAGAAATATTAGCCATTTAATTGTATGTAGTGTGATAGAAGACAAGATTAATTTCTCATGTTATGTATTTTCCTTTTTTAGATGGACTTTCTTTTAAGTATTTTTAAAGTTTTGTATCTGGGATTATTTGATTATTTGGTTGGTTTTAAATTAATTTTTTATAAAATATTTATGTATTTATAATATATTATTGAGATATAAATCTTATTGATAGTGGAACAACACACACCATATACTCAAGTATAAGGAGTAATTTTTCTCATTGAAAATGAGATAGACAAACATAAATACTAATACTCTAAATTCTAAAGTAGGCTTATTATTTCAGAAGAATTGCCATATTTTTATGTAGAAAGGGATAAAATTTATATGCATTTATTATTCTGAAAGAACTACCATATTTTATCTAGAAAGAGACAAAATTTATATGCAATATTCTGCTTAAAGTTTCTAAGAAAACTATTAAGTTTTAATAGATGTCTGCTGAAATAGGTATCAACATATTAAGACAATGAAAGATGTAATTCAAATACTTATGTATCATCATTATAGTCTCTCAGGAATTTATATTGGAGAAATGGTGCCTTTTTCCTAGGAATTGTATTATGCCAAAATTAATGCTCTTGAAGTGCATCATCTCTTAAATCAGAAGTTTACTTGTGATCCTAACATTCTTGTTATTTGATATAATAGATTGAGTCATAACAAATGTATAACAATGAGAAAAATGATTGTGAATTCGCACGATTACTCATTGAAGAAAAAAATTTATTGAACTCAAATTAATTCACTACGTGTTATTTAACTGAAGGAAAATTGATTACTAGACAATCACAAGCAAAAGTGGGAGCTAAAATTCATGTATTTTTATAGTGAATTCATGGTGATATATATAGACTTATCTATCACCATGTGATTAGTTTAAATATTTTATGATTTTACGATATTATAACTATAACTAGAAGTTTGAGAGATTACTTACTAAGACAATTTGATTACGAGCATAATTTTAGATCATAAAGTTAAAAAAAAAAAATCATTTGGATAATGCTGGTCTATGTCCATCCCATATTTTTGAGCCTATTTTAAGTTAATTAGGATTATTGTTGAACATCCTATAGCTTAGGTCCATATATAAAATGGTTTAGTTATATATTTTATTAAACAACTACAATTGATTGTTAGGCCATTGCAAATGAGAACAAAACTTACTACAAATGCGTAGAGATGTGTTATTTTACATGAAGCAAACACTAATGTGTATAGGCAAATAAGCTGGTGAACTGAATGTTCAAAAAGATTATCCATTTGCACCTGAAAAACAAAAAATAAAAAGCAAATTCTCTGCTTAATGCTTGTAGTGATCCATCAAGAAATATTAAACTCACATTTATCATCAATAATAGTTCCATCCAGATGGAAGTCCCAACAGGACAAAATATTGATATACTAGCTAGTATATAAAATATGCCAAAAGTGACTGTAGTAGTGATTTTATGACATTAAGACATGCGAAAAATATGATAGTGATTCTAAAGCACGTCATGAATGAGGCATACCTCTTGAATCTAAAGCATGTCAAAAGCATGACCAGTCTCTTGGTTCTAAAAATAAAAGTTCTCGAAAGAAAATGAGATTACATTATCAAAATGACGATATTTAGAAATTAAAGATAGCCAAAAGATATTGACAAAATGATTCAAGTTTCTCAAAGTACCATAGAGAGCTCTCGATATTATAGATGATAACGAGTATCTTGAACCAAAATCAATTAAAAATGTCAACATAGACATGATTGGTCAAGATGGAGATATGCAATTGAATCTTAATTAAACTCACTATCGAAACATGAGTTTTTGGACTTGTAGTTCGAACACAACAAGGTGTAAGACCACTTGATTATAAATAGGTGTCTATATGCAAAAAAATATATGAAAATACTAAGGTCGTGAGATATAAAGCACGACTAAGGTCCAAGGTTTTTCACAAAGACAAGGTATTGATTATAGAAAAATATATTTGGCTGTAATGAATATAATTACATTCAAATATCTTGTAAGCTTAACAATACATGAAAACCCTGGTATGAATTTGATGGATTAGTCRCTTTTATTTATGTGGATCACTAGGTAATGACAATCACATAAAAATCCCTGAAGGATTTGATTTGTCTAAAATATTTACTCAAGAAAATCATTCCATCAAATTGCACAAATTGTTATATGAATTAAAATAATCTAGACTTATTTGATATAATCATCTTAGCTAATATRTGTTGAATAGATATAAAAATAATAATGTCTGTCCTTGTTGTTTCATAATGAAAACATATATTGGATTCACAATTATCATATTTTATGTTGATTTAAATCTAATTGAGACCCTGATGAACTCGACAAAACTACAAATTACATAAAAAAATAGATTTGAAATGAAAGATCTAGGAAAGACAAATATTTGTCTTAGTTTGCAAATAGAAGATTTCCTTGAAGGATTATTTATTAATCAATTTAAGTATACAAAAAAAGTAATAAAATAATTTATATGGATAGTATACATACAGTAGTATCACTAGAAATTGACAAAGGATAATTTTCGCCCACTTAAAGATTGAGAAAAGATTATTAGTCCTGGAATACCATACCTCAGTACAATTGGTACGTTTTCTGTAAATTTCCTTATAAGTTATAGTTCTAGGGAGGGAACACTATATCCTGGAGATTTGTTAAGCAAACTATAAGAGTTAGATGTTCAAATCATTCAAAAATTATTGCAATTCATGAGCTTATATTGCACAACACAAAGGAGGCTACATAGAGGAGATAGAACAAAGTATATTTCTCTAAAGTTCTTCTACATGCACGATATTCGAAAAAAGTGACGACATCGATGTTCGACAGATTTGATCAAGTTATAATATGAAGAAAATTGATTCATCAGATTCAAATGTGTTGAATCAAAGTCATTCGGTGATCATCCATATAAGAAGGAGAGTTGTACTCTTTTTCTTTCGTTCAGGTTTTGTCCCACTAGATTTTTTTGACAAGGTTTTAACGAGTCAACAATTAATACTCCAACATAAATTGTACTCTTTTTCTTAGTTTATTTAGGTTTTTCCCAGTGGGTTTCCCAAATAAATTTTTATGAGGCAATTATTGTATCTATTAGTCATTTAAGGGAAAGTGTTGCAAATAATTATCGGTGAATGACTTTCCTATCCTTAAAAATCCTAGAAACCTTAGGATTTAACCTCTATAAATAGAGGGATTTGGTTTACGTCAAGGTTAATGATATTTAATCTATGATTCCTCTCTATTTCTATTCTTCTCTCTATCTACTTTTCTTCCCCTTTTTCCTTCTTATATTATAACACAAGAGTTATTTTTAACTAATGCATATATTATCACCTTATCAATCAACAATCATGTCGACGAGAGAGATCAAATCTTTTGAACTTAAGTTTTAAACATTTGTATATCGTGTGTAGTAGAACAATAAGCAAGTTAAAACCTTATTGTTTATAAAAATATGAGTCTCATGACGTTACCATTTGACGTTATAATCTCACAAAAAATCATTATTTATATAAGTAAGTATTAAGGCCTCGTTTGATTGTCAAAAAAGTAAAGTTGAACTCAAATTATGATTACTTGAAATAATAATCCAAGGAATTAAAATCCTTACATATTCTTTTATCTTCTTTAGAAGACAAATGAAGATAAATGGAAAGAAATTTATATTTGTATCAAATTATATCAAATTAAAATGAAATTCTAGGCTAAGTCCTATCAATATCAGCAGACAGCACCTATTGATGAAAATGAAATAATGTGAGAGGCCTAAGTCATTGATTACTGATTGATAGCATAATTTAAGATTTTGTGATCCGCATAAGACGCTTTTAGTCATGTTTGGATTCAAGTCAATTTCAACGTTGAATTTTCTACTTAATCGCGCTTTTATTATGCATTTGTCCCCGTGGAGATTAGGGAGGGGCATTTTCTTAGTAATGACCTTTTATTTATTTATTGGGGGAAGGTGAGCTATTTGAATCACCTTTGCATTATCAAAAGTGGGGTTTATCCTTTTTTTAATAAATAATTTTTACTGTTACATTTCCTATTTGTTTTCATCTTCCATAATTACTTGCAAAATATATAATCTTTTTTTCATTCCTTTTCCTTTTATTTTAAAAGATGAGTAGAGTTTTATACTTTTATTTCTCATTACGATTTCATTTTAATTTTTAGAATAGCTAGATATGAACAAAATGAAGTTAGTTAGTATTTAAATCATATATTATATTTTTAATTGATATAATAAAAAATATACAATAGCAGTAAGTATATATACTATAAGATCTAGAGGAAAAAAGAGCTTATATAACTTTTTTATTATTTATTACTTAGCATAGGATTAGCTTAATTTTAAGAGGATAGAGGCATATAATGAGTGACTTAACAATTAATAGTCCTCAAACTAAAAGAGTAGTGGATTAGATATTTAATCTGATAACCATCCTTGTCCTTGTATTATGTTACAAATCTTTCTGTATCAAGATGGATTGGGCCTCTAGCATCCTACTTTGCTAGTTCGTTCCATAGCTTTGGACTACTGGATTGGGCCTCTGGCCAGGAGGCTAGGACCTTAACCCATAAGTCACGTTTGATTGAGTTATGTGGAGCATTAATGCGTCCAGCAAATTGTTAAGTGATGAAAAAGAAGACCAAAAAAAACAAAAAAACAAAAAAAAACAAAAAAGCACTATGAATGCTAATTTACGACACAACATTAGCGTACGTAGTTGTTCACGTTTCTAGCTTTCACATGCGAAGCACCTCAAGGAAAGGAAAACTAACATGTAACCACCTCCACTTTTGATTCATTTTTGTTTATAGATCCTCTTTAATAATGCAATGAACTTCGGAATAGTTAATAAATATAAAGTCGGATTTACTTGTAATATTATATTAAAAAATTCTGGATCAAGCGTTACTCTCAATAACAGTAGATTTGAAAATTCATTCTTGTTCGGCTTCAATTGACACAATCTTGAGTCTTAACCCTTTAAAGTTTTTCTGAGTTATAACTTATTACTTTAAATTTAATATTTCATACCGTCTCAATCCTTATAATTCATCACAAATTTAATTCATTTATGGCTCAAGAAGTTTATTTAAGTTAATCTCATTATCTAATCTCAATCTTTATAATCATTACAAATTTACGATATTTAAAAATGATAATGTCAATTTAATTTATTCATCACTCGAGTTTATTCATATTTATCTCGATATTTAGTTGATCAAAATCAAGTTTGTTGTGCTGAATATAACTATACATTTAAATTCACACGAGTCGTAGTTGTATTCGAGTTTGATTTAAATTGAAATAAAGTGAATCAATTGTATTCTCCTTGAAAAGTAACAAGTTCTGAACCAAGAAATCCATTGTATTCAACCAACCTTTTGATTGGCTTGTGCTCATTTCTAGTACTTTTAGTTGGCAGTCAACGACTTTCATAAATTCTGCCCCAGAAATTGGTCATCTTGATATCAACTACCACCTTTATCTCTTATAACTATCAGTGGTTGAAGATCAGATTCAGACATGAGAATTCTGACATTAGAAATAGGTTGAATAAGTCATTTATTGTTCTCCACAACCATACAAGGAACAATATACTACTTGTTTAGAAAAATATGTCTTAAGTGTTGGATTCTAAAAATAAGAAATTATCGCCTTAATTGGGTTTTCTTTATATAAAGTTTGATGGCGAAACTAGTATCTTAATTGCTATATAAAGAAAATGAATTATAAGATAATGATTTGTAAGTTGCCCTTTTATTTCTAAGAATCCCTTCTTAGTAAAATTAGCTTGTTCAAGAAAATGTGCTTATTGCATGGTATGACAGAGCCATTTCTTATCATATTAGTGCTAGTATAATAAAGCTTTGGTAATTGGAGAAACAAGAATAGACAGAGAAATTAGAGAAACGCCTAAGAATGAAATGTCATTCAGTCTTGTTGCTATCCACCTTCTAATGCAAAAAATGAGTTTCTTAGAGCTAATGTCTATTCACAAATTCTTTCTTGGTCCTCTACATTAAAGCAAGTTTATCTCCTTACAATGGCTACATACATCAACTCTACTATGAGGCTTTCGTCTCATAAAACATTCTTTATTACATTATGGCATCAGAAGATAAGTATCGAAATATGTGTATACATTTTAATTCTCTAAAAATAGAGTATTTTATTGTCTTATGTTCTCTAATATTAATAYCTTTTAGAAGTTACATATATACATATCGTATAATCAAAATAAATTTAATATTACTAATGTACATGACGTGTATAATAATACGTTAAAATATCTCTAATCTAAAGTCTATCCCAATATTGTTGGTTAAGGGGGGGAAAAAAAAAAGTAAAAAGTGAGTGCTAGTACAACCAAGAAATAAAGGTGAGAACCTAATATTGGTTCCCAAGATTACTTCTTAACGTATGCATCTCGCAACTGTCGTCGAGGAAAAGTAGGAACTCAGCCTTTAAAGATCAAGATAAATTTCACCGGTAAATAACAAACAACTGCGAGAAATAATCTTATGTGCGATTCCTTTCATAATGAATGACGGGACCTCATCCCAACGCAAGGAAGGAAAGAGGAGAGGGCTGAGGAGACATGAACAGGAAAAACCAATAATACAAGAACATAGGAGTTCTAAACAAGATTTACACTACCGATTCACCACATTTAAAGAAGATTTTAATAGTATTATTGACACAGTACGGAGAGAACAGAGCAGATCTGAGCTGATGCTGCCGCTGCTGCAAGAATTGAGCCAAGCAGAGTGTCGGTGCCAAACCAATTACCCCATTACTGCTCAGAATTTACGACTACTTTAGCCTTAGGAAGCTTTTATTTTTGCTTTCGTAGTATGCCTAAAGTTCTTCAAAACCGTACCTCTTCAGCTAAAGCTAACCTATTCCTGTGAAAACTCTTGAAAAAGGGCAATTGGTGTCAGCAGAGACTCCTTCCAAATCTGCCACGTATAGATCTTGAAATTCGGTGCTCTTTGCTTTTTCCTTTGTTTATCTATCATTTCCTCCAAAAACCATAACAAAACCAATCTATCCGTTGGCTGTTGGGAGCTTGGGTTCATCTGAAAAAGACACCTCTACATTTTTGCTCTCTCTTCTCTCTCTCTCTCTCTCTCTCGCAAATACTAGCAAAACCACACAAAAAAGGAAACTGTTTTCAGTGCAGCTGTTGTTGCTTTGTGTGTATGCTAGTAAAATATGTGTATTGAGTAGAAATGTGTTTATTTACATGGAGATAGGTGCCCATGTGAGATGCTTTTACTGAAGTTGATAATGATAATGGCCCCTCTTAACTTTGTCTCTCCCCCAGCCCCATGAGAGCGCTTCCAGATTCACACCTCAAACTTGTTCAATATTAATCAAGAAATCAAGATCAGAGGCTGAACCAACTAGCCAACCACCCTTTACCGCCACCTCTGCCACTATGGGATACAATAACTTTCATCGCCATAGTCACGGAGGAGGAGGAGGAGCTATGACTGGCCTTTGGGTGCTGCTTCTACCCATTTTCTTTTCTAGTCTTTTTGCTCCTTTCAGCCATGCCTCACCATCCACGTTACCGGTAAGTTTGTAATCTTTTACTCTTTGATCATGTGGGATTTTCTTTTTTCTTCTTTTGGTCTTTTTGCTTTTTTAGCCTTTCAGATAGTGGGTTCTATTTACTCGGGGAAAATGTCTTCTGGAAGGTGAAAAAAAGAGAAGTTTTGAGTTCCTTACAGTTTCTTTTTAGAAGGTTTTTTCAGGAAACCATGTATCTTTTGAGGAAGTTGGGGATTTACATCTGTGGAATCGTTTATTTTTTTCCTCTATTGTTCGAAGAGAAAGCTTCTGTAGAAAATGGGACTTTAAATTTGTTAAGTAAATAGGCAAGGGTAGGTAACTGTAAAGCTATACTATTACATAGATTATTAGGTAGTATTGCTAATGAACATGGGAGAATTTGACAATTTGGATTCTATCTAAACGTGGTGAGTAGAATAGGGTTTTACGTAATTTGGTCCTATAATTCAAACAGCAGGAATTGTCAAGTGTGAATTTGACAATGCTCGGAGATACAGGGCGTGCAGATAACCGAAAAAAATTGAAAAAGGAATTTGCTGAAGCACCTTGATGTGTTCCATTTACTTGTTTATGGTTTTGGTGAGTTGGATCTGTTTGACTCTGATCACTGAAGTGTCATCTTCTTCCTGACTGTGTGGAGATATGGTAATCAGAGATGAGTACTATAGTTTGACACCATGGATGGATTAGGTAGAAAGGTACTTTTGTCCTAATTTAAATCGAATTCTAATTCTGAGGCTTCGAGGTTGGGAATTCTTTCTCCCTCGTTTCTTCTCATCTTCCTTTTTCTTTTTCGCCCCTCCCCTCTGAAGAATGGGAGGAGGCCTGGAATTAGGGATATTGTCTCCTTGCGCGCACAATGAGAAAGCATACGTTGGCACAGAATTTAGCATCTATCCTGCGGTTATGATTCTGAAGGGTCTTTTTGCTGTAATTTCTGGACAGAATGAAATCATTGAGTAAATTTGCTAAGTTCTTTCCAAGAACACAAATAGCATGCCTTGGCTATGTTTGAAGACCACCTTGAGTTAAGGCCTATTTAGCTAATTCATAGGGTGGTGCACCTCTGGTTGAGTTTTTGGGGCGGGGATGTTGTTTTTTACTGTCAGAATTGGCGGATTGAGGTTTCCACATTCAAGGACACACTACGTCTTTGTGCTCATAGCCATTAGGCGCGATTACGGTTGCTCCGGTGTCAGCTCAGTTGACTGGTTGGAAACTCGCAACTGTAATGATTTTCCAGCTCATCTAGGCCCTGTGGGTTTTAGGCCCTCTAGTTACCCTATTTCTTTATTTTCAGAAGCAGGAAGTAGTAAACATACCTACTACATGCCTCATACTGTATACATCAAATCTGGATCCTTCACCTGCGATTTGCATTTATTTTCTCTCAGGTACATAACGATTATGAGATACAGTAAGTTTGTGAGTGGTAATAGGTGTCTGGTTAAATTTGTAGCTGTTGTTGCTCCAACTTGTGTACCTTTTTTATGTTTGAGATTGATTGAACTGCATGTACTGAAGTTGTTATTTGCTGTTGTAGGGTTGGAATCCTATTAAACCCAGGCATTCACGTCTACTGAAGAGTGCTCTGCAACGTTACACTGTATGCTTTTTGCTAAGCTAGATGTCTATGTATCTTATCCTAATTTATTTATACTTTTAAGATTTAATTAAGCAGATTTCCTTCTCTCTCGTTTAGTCTCTTGAACAGAAGTCGGAATTGTGGGCACCAACTGCCAACCAAGAATGGAAACCCGTTACTGATTTTGGTCCAGGATCAAGTAAGTGATTGACTAAGGAATTTTAGCTGAAATATTCATTTTCTCCACATTTTTTATCATCTCGATCAACCAGGGATACTTTCCCTGCACCAGAGGGATTTTGCATAATACTTTTTTATTTCCCTTAGTGCGCTTTTTTTGTTTGTTCTGCAGAACTTCCAGAAAAATCAGAAGGATACGTTCAGGTGTTTCTTGATGGAGGATTAAATCAGCAGAGAATGGGGGTAGGCTTTAAAATTTTTAGTTGTCAATGTGCTGATGGTTTCTGGTTTTTCTTTGTGAAAATTTATGTGTCTTCTTTGTAGTTAATGAGTACATCTTGCACAGGTCTGTGATGCAGTTGCCGTTGCAAAAATATTAAACGCAACTCTTGTGATCCCTTATCTAGAAGTGAACCCTGTTTGGCAAGATTCAAGGTCCTTTTAGTGAACCTTATTTCTCAGTAGAGCTTGCATATAGTTTTTTTCTCTTATCATTTTGGTTTTTTCAACTCTACTAAGTTGATGTTGTCCATCTTTTTCTACAGCTCATTTATGGATATCTTTGATGTGGATCACTTTATCAATGTGTTGAAAGATGATGTACGTATAGTTAAAGAGTTACCAGATGAATTCTCATGGAGCACAAGGGAGTATTATGCGACAGCCATTCGTCCTAACAGAATCAAGACAGCACCTGTACATGCTTCAGCTAACTGGTATCTGGAGAATGTCTTACCTGTCTTGCAGAGGTTGGTTTCAGCAATTGATATTTCCTTATAAATTTTTGGATGGGATAAATTATTTTGATGTTATCATCATTATAGACACTCTCATGAAAGTTGTTGGATTGTGTAAATTGATGGATCACTGGTAATTTCTATGGTTTGTTTTCAAACCGAATAAATGCATCTGGGAGATATAATTTTATTTACTAGTGTTTTAATCTAATCTCACATTGAGGTTATTTAACTTCTAGAATGATTGCTTGCATAAAGTCTTTAAGTCAAGCTTTATTTCTATGGTGCAATAAAGTTATTTGTGTTCATTATTGGTTTCCCTCACTGTTAGAATCATGTGTTTGGAGTTTAGAATTCCCAACCACTTTTATCTTCAGTATACCACTGTATTGCTATTTTTTGTTGTCATTAAAATCACAGTGATTGGATTTCCATTTCAATCATATTTTACTTCCTTTCCGAAGTTGGACTGTGAACTTATAATTGTTCTCTAAAATTTTCAGTTATGGGCTTGCTGCAATTGCACCATTTTCTCATCGGTTGGCATTTAACAACATGCCTATGGAGATCCAACGCCTACGATGCAAAGTGAACTTTCAGGCATTAGTTTTTGTTCCTCACATCAGAGGTCTTGGTGATGCTCTTGTCAATCGCCTGAGAAATCCTCCTAGTACAAATGAAGAAGTTGGTGCCAACTACATTAAACAGGTTACTGATGTTAGAAACAAACAGGGAGCAGGGAAGTTTGTAGCCCTACATCTTCGGTTTGATAAGGTCTTTCTCACATCCATACTTGTTCTCTTCTGCTTTGCATTATAATTTATAGGACAAGGATGATAATTTGATGGCATTCGCAATGCACCCCTGCTGAAACCTTTTGGGTTTGTTTTTCCTTTGGAGCCCCTTCTTATTTCAAACATAGGCAATCTCTGCTTTGCAAAACTGCCATGAAATGTATGCTTGTCTTCCTTGGAAATATATAGCAATGCTCCTAATTAGTTTAACTGTTAAGTATATCCTTTGAAACAGATTTGCTAGGTATAACTATTGACAAGGATGACTACTGTACTAGTTCCTCAGTTAAGAGTTTGTTGACTTGGAGAGTGTTTCTTCTTCACTATCTCCTCTTTTGAACATTTCTTGTAGCTTATTCTCTGGGTTTTCCCTGTTCTGTTTGTTGGCCTGCTTTTTCTGACAGGATATGGCTGCTCATTCAGCTTGTGATTTTGGTGGCGGTAAGGCTGAAAAACTGGCTCTGGCCAAGTACCGACAAGTAATCTGGGGAGGAAGGGTCTTAAACTCTCAATTTACTGACGAGGAGTTGAGGAGTCAGGGGCGGTGCCCACTGACACCTGAAGAAGTTGGTTTGCTGCTTGCAGCTTTGGGATTTGATAACAGTACTCGCCTATATCTGGCATCACATAAGGTTTGCCTTCTAAGTGGTTTTAATTGTAAAGCAGCAAATCACATCCCTGAACTGCTTGAAGACTAGACTTACAATAGTGTTAACTTTTCAGTCCTTGCTTTCTAAGAAACTTGTTTATCTCATTCTTTCAAGGTATATGGTGGGGAAGCCAGGATAGCTACTCTACGAAATTTGTTTCCGCTGATGGAAGACAAGAAGAGCCTTGCCTCTTCAGAGGAAAGAGCCGAGATTAAAGGAAAAGCTTCCTTACTAGCCGCAGTTGATTATTATGTCAGCATGCATAGCGATATCTTTGTTTCAGCTTCACCAGGAAACATGCATAATGCTATGGTAAGCACTAACATTTAATGCTTCGCCACGTCTCAGTTGTGAACTTCCTCTGATGGGTGTATAATAAAGAAGGATGTTTAGATCATCTTCATTTTAATTTATATAACTAGCAACACCAAGAAAAGCTTAAGATTCATAATCACATTAGCAGCCAAGACTGATTAGGTTTATAGTTACACGAATACAGAACAATATTAGATTAGCTCTGATAGTTACTGAAATTCTTATGGTGATTTTTCAAATGGTTGTGCCGTTCTCTCTCTCTCTCTCTCTCTCTCTCCCTCTCTCTCTCTCTCTCTCTGTTCTTCTTTCCTTTATTGCATTACCCTTCAACATGTCGCAGATACACAAACGCTAGGCAGGTTTAGAAACCCTATATACCAAGAATCTGTTCTTTCATATTACTTGGGATGTCCAATTTTCCTGAATTATATGTTAGAACCAGCTATCTAGATCTCATCTTTCTGCCATTAGGTTCTTTAATTACATTTTATTATGCAATTAGGCAAATATCCTAATCTCTTGCTGCAATTAAACAGGTTGGGCATCGGACTTATAATAACATGAAGATCATAAGGCCTAATATGCAATTGTTAGGCCCTCTTTTCCTGAACAAAAGCCTTAGTTGGCCTGAGTTCCAAGAGGCAGTGGTTGAAGGGCACAAAGGTAGGCAAGGACAGGTCAGACTTCGCGTAGGAGAGAAGTCCATTTACACATATCCTGCTCCTGATTGCATGTGCCAAGCTTAAATTATTTTACTACTAGTGAAAGAGATGTATGATGCCGCTTTTAGATCGTACATTATCTTCTCCTTCCCTCCTATAATATAATATGCAGTGGCTTGTAATATTTCAATAAAATACAACCCCTCATCAGTTGTTCACACGTGTGGGATCTAATTAGGGTTTTAGATGATCTTGTAGAATGTGTGGTTGTTCTTCGGTGAGAGTTTGATATAAGATTCTTGAATAGCAGAAGACAAGATCAGATGTAATATATCATTCTTGTATCTTATTGATTATTTGTCCCCTACAGCTCATCAAAGTTATGAAAATCAGTGGAATGGGCGGTTGACCCCTGCTGTTCTTGTCAGCCCAGCTGGGGAAAGAATTCAGATCTTGGGGAAGCATGTATTGGACTCAGAATATCAAGAAAGATGTGGCTTTTGATTAGCATTATAAACAGTAGAGAAAGACAAAAGAGTCATTGACAAGCTTGATTGGCATCTCAATAATCAAAAGGGAAAGTTGCACATGAGGGCCCTCACAACGAAGCTATTCTTACTTTCATTTTCATCGTTTTGAGATGCTGAAAGTCCAGCTAAAGCTTCGATCTGGAAGAGAGACATTCGCAAAACTACAGATGGGATTACGAAAAAGAGATGTCTAGAAGGTAGAGAAACATGGACGGTTTCTTATCCTTTGTTGCTACTACTTAGGAATAGGACCAAGGATGCCATTGTGCAAGGTGCCCGCTAGTGTCCTTCAATTCAAACTTTTTCGTTCTTACCCCAAAAGAATGTTCTTGTCTCTCTTTTTCTGCACGAAAACCACCAGTTTTATTCCCACTTTCCCCTCACACCCCTCTAAGGACATCAAGGATCTATCCCACTGATACATTGGAAGAGGAGAAGTGGGGAATGAATTGAGATCAAATGTTCCAATGGCAATGAGGGTATATTAAGTTACTGGTCTATAATCTTATCTCCAGAAGACATGCAGCACATTCTTCGTATCTTATGGAATGAAGATTACCATCTTACGGACAGAAATGCAAGGGAGCATAGCTGCGGATCGTTCTTAGGCAGTCCAGAAATTCTATTGTTAAAGCTCTCTTTTGGCCTCATGAGACGAATGGTGGGCTATCTTAAAAGAAGCATGAAAAAGATAAACCTCCTTAATGTGAACAGAAGGGGTTAGGGGGTTAGGTATAACTTCAGCAAAGCAACAGAGAACTTGAATTCAGTCCAAGAAACTATTGGTCATGGAACAACGGTGAAACCGTTAACTGATACCAACTCTTCCAACATCAACCAAATTGACACCAAAACCTAATGAATATGCAAAGACCGCAATTATCTTGTTCCTAGTTTTTCATTTTTCTTTCTACTGAATTCTTTGTACGTATAGGCAGCATTCAGATAACTGATGCAATTCCCCTACAATTCATCTACAGAATGATTTCAAGCTAGCTACACAGAGCAAGTTTCGGATCTTCTACAAAAACCCAATATCTGCAGCAGGTAACTTGACAAAAGTTCAAGTTTTCATTAATAAAAGCCAAACAAAGGAGAACTTGAAGATCCTCTTAATCTTGCTGATCCAACTGATCGGGAGCTGGATTTGGATCATCTGATTTCTTACTACCTTTTTTATCCTTGTCGGCAACTGAAGGACTATTGCCGCTACGAATTGTAGCCAGTTCTCTCATCTCTGAAGAATTTGTTGTGGTAACCATCCCCTCTTCAATAGGAAGAGTTCTCTTAGAGCCCTCCAGAGCAACACCAAGTACTATGTTCTCTTCTATGACAGGTTTTGGTGAAGGCGGCTGTACGGTAGGTTGTCTCTCGTCTTCCTGCTTTGATTGCTTAGAAGAGGAAACAGTTGCTGGTTTCTCAACTCCGGACTCTGGTAATGCAACTGAGGAACTTCCAGCAGTGCTGGCCGGAGCACTACCCTGGACGACCTTTGGATGTTGCTGCTTGTTAGAGTTTTTCGTGGTTAGTTTGTCAGTTTGTATATTTGAGTCAATACTTGGCCGTTCAGTAGATTTCGTTTCATTCTTTGTTGCAGATACTGTAGTTGATTTGCCTGATACCTTCTTAGGGAGCTTTGGATCAGATGAACGCTTTTCTTCGACTTTATTACCTTCTTTGGATTCGGCATTTGACATTTCTCCAACCTTGGCATCAGCATTCAAATCAGTTGATGGTGACTCTTTGGCCTTRGATGGAACTGCTTCTTTTGTGTTAGGATCAGATTTTTGAACTGTTCCGCCTCTAGCATCTGTTTTACTATCGGTCGGTCTCGGTTTACTCTGACCTTTTGTCCTATCCTCTCCATTAATTTTGTAAGGGGCATCAATCAACAGCATTCGGCGGCTAGCTGCTGTCCCAGGACTAAAGATAGAATCGGCATATGGTATATTTTCCATCTCAGCATCACTATATACTTTCTGGACAGTACGGATTGGAGTGGCAAGTCGAGCCCGGTGATGCTTGATGACTCTCAGGAGATCCAACAGTATAGCTTCCTGGGTTTCTCAAAAGGGGGAAAAATAAACATGAGCTGATCTGTCAATATTAGCAATTTAGCAAGGCAAGAAAATGAGAACTATGATAATATCTGCTTGCCTTTTCTTAACAAGTAGAGGCATACGATGGAAAATTGAGATTTTAGAAACACCGAATTATGTTTAAATGCAGAAAATTACATCATGCTGGGAAAAGAGGAAAATCCAGAAACTTATGCTCAAACTAATATCAGGTTTATATACAGGACCAAATGCATTTTCCCTGCATGGATATTCTTTTTCCATACAATTGCAAAGGAAAAGCTCGTAGAAACTTTCACCAGTCAATCTTTTTTCATTTTTGAATGGAACTATAGCTGCAAATAGTAACTTTCAATTAATGGAAATGCAATTTCCCCTATCTATTAGCCTACTTTTATTTGTTCCATATTATCATGTTGATGAGCGTTCATCTATTGGAAGCTGAACTGCAAAGACTTAAAGATCGCACATACAATTAAGATTTTGAATGGCAACTAATATCATTCATGTAACTCGAACATTGAAGATCTATACATTATTATTAAAGTTCCAACAGAATTGTCCCCTTACCTTGACACATAGATACTCTTCAAAATGGGAGGTCTTCACAAAGCAGGACACCAAAATCTGCATAACAATTGTATATCATGAGAAGCATCAATTGACTTGTGAAAATGCAACTAATATCCTCACATCGACTCCAAAGCAAAAGATGTATATAGAGTTCATACTCAAAGCTCTAGGAGACAGAATATGCTTATACTGCAACTATGTTATGACATTCAGAGAATATAGAACAGATATGATACTGAATTTTCCCCCTTTTGCCTCTTTTCTTCCTTAACTGTTACAGCACTGAACAAGCTAATTAAGTGAAAGATAAAATGCAGTCTAACTTTAATGGCAGAGAAAGGAGATGGCATGAATATCTAAACTCTACATCATGAAAACTTCCATTTAGTAGTGATGTACGAAGTTACAAGAAATGATTGTTCAAGAATTACAACTGACCAAGAGAGCCTGATTTTCAGGATTGATATTATCCAAAAATACTCTTCTATGCAACTTCTGCTGTTCTACTTGAGGATTCTTGGCCAACACCTTACGCATGTCAGCAACAATTATCTGCAGGAGGAGGCATGCAGGCATTTACAACTGATATTGTTCAAAAAACTGCATTTTAGTCTATGCTGAGTTAAAAGAAATATAAGCACATCCTCACATTAATTTTGTTAACATCCAAGTGACTTATAGCCAAGTGTGTCTTTATGCGCCAATGTGTTTTCTGAGTGAGATTTCTGACAACATTCACTGTAAATTTGTGGTTTGGAATGTGAACAGCTTCGCGGTCTTCACCTCTTATAATAGTCGGTGACCACCATCCAACGTGCTAAAAAAGTAGAAATAGAAAAGAGATGATAACAAATTAAAATCCAAAGTTTACAAAAGAGATGGCTCCAGATGAGGATTATCCTGAATATTCCTAACCCTAAGGAAACAAGCAGATTGTCTCAATTCATACAAATGCTGTGTCCCTACAACATGGTGTAAGTGCGATAAATGATAAATCTTCAGGCATACTAGAGAGAATGGATCAGAATTAATTTCTCTCTGTAGACACACCTCAACCCCCACCCCCCCCCCCCAAAAAAAAAAAAAAAAAAAAAAAAAAAAAAAAGCCATTCCTTTGGTTGTTTATGTCATGGCAGACATAATATGGTTAGTATAAGAGTTTAAAAGAAAAGTAAATACAAACCTCAACGGTACCAGAAACCTCATAGCCTTCAATTTTTGTTTGAATCCATTCATTCACAACAAATGGACGTGTTGCATGAATCATTGCACTTGAAAGGAAATTTGTGAATATCTGATGTTACAACAACAGGAAAAGCTTTAAACGGAAAAAACCACATATATATCTCCAAAATCAAGGATTAAGTATAGAAAATGCAAACTAAAATGGTAAACATGAAGAAGAGAAGATGTATTTCTAACATACCTCACGACCAGCAAGGGTCAGCAACACAGTACCAAGTCCTCCAGCAGTAAGCCATTTCTGAGTGGAGAAACCCAGCAGCTCCATAAACAAAGAGACAGCAGCAACCCATACTGCAGTATATACAGCTTTTCCCGCAAAATTGAAACCCATCTGCTCAAAAGCAAGGAATTATTCATCTGCAAAACAGTAGCTAACTACTATCTCTATGATAATACATGCCCCAGAAAGAACAGAAAATAATTGGTAAAAAGATATTAATGCAAATAGTTCCATGGCCTTCTCCAACATACCTCAGTTAGGATAGACAAGAGTGACAAAAGCTTTCTTGCATCTAAGAGTCATATGCAAAGAGGAAGTAGTCCGAAACACTTTTAAGGCAAAGTTCTATATTTTCACTTTCCATACAAGACTTATGATGGCTAATTCTTTTCCTACATTTTCAGTAAATGCATATGAACAAATACAGCCTCACTGTTGATCAAGTAAACTCTGAGTATACTTTACTCTGTGCGAATGGAAAAAGCTACTCTTCTGCTTGTTACTCTTTAGTTGACATGTTGGAGTATCTATATCTAGGTATGGACAGGTAGGAGCCCTGTAAACAAAGAGGCCAACTTGGTGCATTTTTTGGATGAAATTTAACTTAACTAAGAAAATAGAAAAGTAATGACAGCTTATCGGTGTGTTCTTGAGTGCGAAATTAGTGGATAGGATGATTTAACTTATGTTTCTTTTGTCACTGAAGTATTTTGAAGCACAATTTTACCCTGACTGTTTCAATGATTTACAATTTCAAGCAAAGAGAGATATTTTGGTGACTATCTTATCTATCTCCTCTCAGGGAATAAATTACAAGAACTCATCAATGATGAAATTTTGATTCAAGGAATGCAAACCTCAAGATTTACAATATCATATGACTTTAAAGTTTTAGAAGCTAAGACAAACTTAAATACTATTCCTTTTTTCCATTTGAATATAGCCAAGGTAGCAGAATAACAACAGCCATAGCAAATATGGCACTTCTACTAGATGCATGCGTGTAGGCATCTATGGCTGGAATGATCATATTGCAGATCTACTTATAAAAATCACTGCAACAAGACGAAGATGGAAAATTTATGCTAGTCCATAGTCATCCAGAATCACTTGTGCTGAGGCTGGAAGTATTGATATTAATATTATTTTGAAGGCGGAGGTGCAGGGAGAGGGAAAAAAGGGGTCACACAAATGCATGGGAACAAAAAGCTGCAAGATGCATGTCACATACATTTCTGGTATCGGATGGGTCATTTGTCTCCATGAAAAATTTCTGTGCTTGCTGAATTACACTGCAAAATAAAAATTCAGAATGGTTTACTTCTTTCTGAAGAATCCTTAATGAGATCTCGTACTTACAGAAAAATAACTAACATCTACAGATAAGGCATATGATAAATCAAAATAAATGAACAAGAAAGCTTCCTGGAAGGAAATTGGAAGCTGAGGTAAATGTGCTGGATCTGAGGAATAATCCAGCACATATCTCAATAAGTATATTCTTTGCTTTAATTTGTCCACATAAAACTGATGTAAGTCCCTAAATCTTTAGCTCGAGCCAAAAAATCTCATCAATCGTATTTTGATTATGACCTCATTATAAAGTTTCTTGATCAAACAATTGTTGAATATAAAAATGCTCACCTTGATAAACAATAAGCAAATGCCAAAACTGTTGACAAAGATCGTACAAAATTTAAGAGCCTTTGTTTGACAATTTGCCCAGGTTCTGTAGGAAGAACCACTGGATCCAGAGCTCTGCAGCAAAAAGGTCAATACTAAATATCATGAGATATAGGCTCTCAAGAGTACCTTATAAGTCATGAAATTGCAACTACACCCATATGAATAAACTGACCTGCAGATAAGTAATGCCCCTGTCCATAACAGCAATGGCTGAAGATAAGAGGTCAAAATATGATGTGTGCTACTCTTTTGCCAACTGTTATCACTCTTCTGCAAGATTATAGGAACATAGCAAATCAAAGGGAGTTCCTAAAATTTACTTCATGAAAATGCAACTGAAAAGAGCAAGGAAAGGTGCATACATGGAGAAACAAATTTCGGCTTTGACGCATTAGTGGCCCAAGACCCCATATTGCAAAAGCAACAATTCCAACTGCAGGAACCAACTTATGCAGAAGGGTATTACCTTGTAGATTATTACATGACCTGCATAAGTAAGGTAACTGTTTTAAGTGAAAACTCTGAGAAGACAATAAGGATTAGACTATAACAATCAAAAGTGTAAGGCATAAGGACCATAATTTTCTCTTCTCTCCTTTGTTTTGAGAATGCCCCTGCATTTAAAGTGTCTTACATTATCTCCAGCTCCCAAACATCCAAGTAGGCTGATGTGCTCTCAGTGAAGTTTATAGTGCTTATCTGATTATGTGATTGCAAGAGTCTGATGTTTTTCCAATAATGACAAAGGCTTATTTGTCAGGTTATCTGATTTTTGGTTAGAGAAGAGTTATACTTTTTGCTTTCTTTGTCTAAGAGAATTTTATTAAGGTTTAAAAACATCACAATTTTCTTTGTTTTCATCTTTTTGGCAAGTATTTTATTTATCTGCGCTTTGCTTTGCCTCGCTCCTGAGGACCTTTAAAAACTCTGAAACTAACATTTAAAAAAAAAAAAAAAAAAATCCCTGAAAAGGTTATCTCAAAAATCGGACATTATGCAAGATTTGTTGACCTAAGCAAGCAGTTCAAAAGAAGATTGAAAGAAGCAAGCATCCTCAACGTAGTTCTTATCTCATCCCAGCCTAATTTCTTATTCTGTGACAAAATTACTTAACACTTGGACAGAACACCTTCTTTTTTCTCTCTGTGGCTGATGGCATATGGTATTTTTTGCATATCATTTACTGATTCATAAAAGATAGGGATGCAGTTCTTATCAGTTTTTAATTAGCTTTCTTGAGGATTCCTCATCCTCTTTCTTGTACATCATATTTCCTATAGAGTACTTACAAAATGATTTGGTAGGGAAGTATTTCTCAGGTATTATTGTTGGACAGAAAGTTATTCAACTATATCAGGTTATACATGTCATCAGAAAACTCAAGTGATCGTTCCATTCTTCAAATTATATTCCCCCTCTAAGATGCAAGAAAAATAGCTGTCTCAGAAGTACGAAACGCTAGAATCTTAGTCATGTAACTTTTATTTTCTTTAGTTTATGAATTTACCATCAATAAAGTTGTTTTTGGTTTGGCTTATGAAGAATTTGTAGACACAAGGTATCCATTACATTTTGAAATAGAATTATCAAGAAAAGTTGAGAGAGGTTTTTGAACCATATTACTCAATCAGTCATAAGCATAAAACCACTTCCTTACCACAAGATAGAGGATATAATCAAAAGAAAACTTGCACAAGGAATGATATAACAAAGGTTTCATAGCCACACATGCACGATCAAACCTAAAATGAGAAATTACCTTGCTAGAGTTAAAGCGGTTATTTTGATGGAGGAAATGGCAAATGACTGGCCTGGATTAAGAGAAGAGTAGCACTTAAACTTGTCATATCTATAAGGGACAGAGTGAATCTGCCAAAGTAATCTACTTGAAAGATGAGGATTCCATGAATTCTGTTGCTGAAAGGAAAATGGAAAATAAAAAAATAAAAAAAATTGTCAGGGTCCTTCCAGAACGTGGATGAAGTATCTCATATATATTCAAAGCAACAAAACTAAGTGCCTCATATCTGTGTAAAGCAACAAACTAAGTTTGAAAAAGATCACCTATATTTTAATTTATTCAGAAGTAAATCTTTTCACTGCTAGAGAAACCTAGGGCCAATTCTCTCCAAAAAGAACCTATTTCCCCAAGTTGGGTACAAACAGATTTTTTTTAAAAAAATACAGTAAATGACATACAAAAAAAAGTACATCAAAATAGGAAACTTACCGAAACAAGAGGCCTAAGTTTTATTCCCCAAAAAGATGAATTGTATGTGCCTGTCACATTCTGCCAATAAAGCAGAGTATGTTTCATAAAAACGCTGGGATGCAAAATCAAAGCTTACACGTTAATTTGAATATGACTATGGCGTACCTGAAACTGCTTATTGCATCTTTGGCTCTTGCAAATTCCCAGTTCATGAGAAAGTTGCAAAGAACCAACACCAGCCATTAGTGGAGAAAACAAAGAATCTCGAAAAATGTATCCAGCAACATAACAGGGTGGGTAATGCTACTCCTAGATGATTCACTCTCTATTAACCCAAATGTAATACTAAATATATCCTCCACAAGCTTTTCTCCACAAAACCTGCCAAACAAATGAATTAACTTCAAAGCACGTCAGTCATCAATAAAAAATAATCAATTTTAATCCCAAAATACCTTCAAAAAGAAAATCACTTGAATTTGTCCAAAAAAACAAAAAAAAAAAAAAGTGCAAACCATACCTTTACTAAAAAATCATCACACTCCATATCACTTTCCTTTTCTCGAATTCTTTCTAGTATTAAGCTCTTAATTTAACTTATTCAAACAGAAACAAAAACCAAATATCATCTTTACTATACAGAACTGAATGTGGCAGATCAAACAATTAGTTCAGAAAAACATTTGAATTGCGCATGAACACAAATATATAGCAACCAAAAACTACATGATTAAATTTAAAAACTTGGATATTCATTAAAACGGAAACGAATTAACCGGAAAATGATGATCTTTTTACCTGGTGAGGGAGAGAGATGGAGCCTTGGAGACGAGGACTAGGGGTAGCTACTCTATGTTCAAGAAAATTGAGAAAATTGATAAAAGTAAACGACGACGACGTATAAAYGCACGACCTCAATAGGTTTCTGGTCCCTCTATCGTCACCACGTGGTACATTACAAATGGGAATTTGTGTTGTTATAATGACTCTTTCCCCCTTCAATCACTGCCTACCCGCGCTTCGTCTTTCTGCATAACGGAAAATAAAAAGGGTTCAAAGTTCAAAAAACTCCGGAAAGTTTGAATAAATTATTTTATATTTGAAATTTTAATTTGATCACTTTACATTCTAAATAACAGACTTCATTCAATATTTAATGGAAAATTTCTGTAGATCTTATGGACTAAAATTAAAATCTCATTATTGCCCCTCTTTTATAATTCTTTGAGATGAAACAATGAAGAATATAGAAAAGAGAAGCAAGACAGTAGGTGGGGCGAGAATGGAAGAGATTAGGGAGGAGAAAAAAGGAAAAATTAGAATAAAAATGCAAAGGGACACAATTTATTATCTTTTTATTTATYTATTTTTTACAACTTAAGAAGACTTGAAGATTTAGGAGGATTTTTGGAATTCTAATAATAGACATTTGAGGTAATCTGTCCAAATAATTTGGATGGAATGTTGAATTGGGTGTAAAGTTGTCAAATTGAAATTTCATATATGAAGTTGACAATTCGGTTAAACTTTAGGGTTTTTTAATTAATTATTTTATAATTAATAAAAGAGAGAAATTCATAATAAAATTTGGAGAAATTTTTACCCTAATGAATCAAACTGCATAATCGATCTTTACCATTTTTTTAAATTTTAAATTTGAATATTTTCCTAACTTCTTAAAATTGAAAAAGTTCCACATCACCATCAACTAGGTTAAGAACCAATTAGCAATTAAAAAAAAAAATATAWCTGAGCTACCCCTAAGAACTACACTTTTTGCAACTTTTAAATGGTAAATAAAAAAATAAAAATATTTGCCACTCCCGCACCTAATAAGTGATAACCTTCCCCCATTCTTCTCTTTTTAACAAAATAATATTTCCTCCCTTTCATCAAATAAGTCATTTTAGGGAAGAAACTTCTTTTTATAAGTTATTTTGCAATTATAAGAAAAAATATTTCAATTTTATCCTTATTTATATGCTTTAAAAATCAACTTATTTGAATATATTTATTACTAGTATTTGAGATAAGAAAAAATTAATTGATTTAAAAATTCAAAAAATTAAACAAGATAGAAGAAGAATATATTAAATACTATTTTATCTAACAAGAAGGGAGTAGTAATAATAAATAATAATAATAACCATTGGCGGAGGGAAATTTTGGACAAACCGCAGTAACTGTTGGAGAATTCCACCAATCGACGGACCACCAAGAAAGTCTGAGAGGATCAAGAAAAGTGCTCAGAACTTGGTCATAGGAAAAGAGGCCGAGGGGATGGCATTGGCAGATGACGAAAAAGTTAAGGCAGAGGCCGAGCAAATCATCGGCCTCTACCAGAATCTGCTCCRCCTAGTAGTCTTCGATCTTGATTACACCCTTTGGCCTTTCTACTGGTACTTGTGTTTCTACCCTTTAACATTTTAGCACAATATATTGCTTTCATGTAATTTTCTGGTCTATGCTAATTTTAAAGAATGATTTAGTAATCTTGCGATCGTATTCCATCATCCGGGTTCTCTTCCATTTTTCATTTTACTAGCTTTCTGCTCGGTTTTTGGCGTTCCATTTTTTCTAATCACAAGCGAGATAAAATTTTCGTTTTGCAAATGAAAAGTAATTTTTTCCCAGATTTTGTGTTAATGATGTTCTTTACTTGTTTCCTTTGATCTTTAGCGAGATTCTTTTGAATGCAGCAGAGAAAAATTATATGGCAGTAATGAACTTTTATAACCTTGCCAAAAGTTTGTGCTTTTAGAGTGGTTGGGGACAAAAAGTAATTTGGTCATATAAAGGCCTTAACTTTGCAACTATACGGTTTATGTCAGATCAGAATTTCATTTAAATTTAATGCTGAATGGACTAAATTTCGAATGCTTTTGCTTGCCTGAGAATTAGTTGGAATAGAACAAAAGGGGGACTCTGATTTTCTTTTATTGCTTATGACAAAGAGGCTTCTGTAGTTTTTGGCTGTACCTATGAGTGATATAGTAGGAGAAGGTTAAAGGGAATGTGCAACCGATTTTTTGAGTAGAGTCAAAATACTACTGATTTTCTTTTTCATCTATGTACTTACAGTTGAGAAATATTACTAGTCCCCTATAAAAAGAGTGAGCAACATACAAATGCAAATATTTTGCTAGTCCTAGACTAGATATAAATAAAGTGACTAAATAATTTGTCTAACAACTAATGTGAAATGGGCAAGAAGTTGACTGATGGCATAGTAATAAGATTTCGAGATTACACATGACTCCTAGAGATAACGTAGGTAAGAAGCTCTTCTTCCTTTGTGATACCATCAAAACCTTTTGCGGTTTATGTAGAACCCTAATGTTGCCTGCTCAGATTAAATCCAGACTAGGATGAACTAAGAACTTTAAGTTCCCTGCTAATTTCTATTGAGGAGGAAATGGGTATAGTTCCCATGTTAGTATTTTACTTTTATCATACAGCATATGTACCTCTTTTGTCTTTCACTTTTATAGTTTTTCTATGTTCAATAGTGAGTCTAGTGGCAGATAAGTTTATTAACATGCTGAATATTTAGATTTATGGGTATAGATGATCAACATAACAAATCATAGACCTTGACTGTAAGTAATGATGTAGTTAATCCTGGAACCAGCTGTGACTGTGTGATTAGCAGTGTTTAATTTCTTTGTAACATCTCAGTGAGTTCTGTGATGAGGATGATACGCCGTATTTGTATCCTCATGCTAGAGGAATATTAAATGCTCTCAAGAGTCGCGGAATTGACGTGGCCATTGCTTCTAGATCACCAACTAGTGAGATAGCGAGAACATTGCTTGATAAATTGGGTCTACAATCTATGTTCATTGCG
The DNA here is from genome assembly GCA_001752375.1 of Rhazya stricta. Taxonomy (NCBI): domain Eukaryota; kingdom Viridiplantae; phylum Streptophyta; class Magnoliopsida; order Gentianales; family Apocynaceae; genus Rhazya; species Rhazya stricta. Next base: position 3,396,957 of record MEJB01000094.1, read on the forward strand.
GAGGTAAAGCATTTATATATTCCTTCTTACTTGTTTTTTACTTCTTTACCTAGTCTTTATCTCTGTTTATTTTTCCCCAAGTCATTATAATTCTAAAGCAATGCTTATGGTTTTGTTTTCTGTTTCTCATTGTCATAGCATCATGGTACAGTGTTGTTGTCATGAGAACATACTCCTTATAATGAACTAGTTTAGTGGTTTTTGAAGTGAAAATGGAACTTTACTGCTTAACTTAAATACATGTATATAGTAGTAAGTTGGCAAGGAGCTGAATGGAGAGTTCGGAAATGAGGGTGATGTCTCGGTGTTTTGCATAGTGTAAAGGATAATGATCTTTGCAGGACACAAAATGCAAAAACATAAAGCAGACCACTTCAAGCCCAATTGTTCTACTGAATCCTCTTACTTACTATCTATGCACCTGCTTAAACTTCATCTCAAAGTTGTATTACCACAGTTAGCTGATCTTGAACTAGATGGGATAAGTAGCTTTACCATTTAGAAAGCTAGTTTAGCGAAAATTAAATCTAAAGTGCTTTTTAACTATGGACTAAAAATAAAGAGAATCTCGAAATTTGCAGAAATCACATGGATTTGATCATGATCAGTTTAGATGCTATATGTTCTATTTTCTTTTTTAATAAATAATTTATAAAAGGGCACTGGTTCTTGGTCATTCTGCACCTGAATCATTGCATCTTTCACTCTGTACCTTTTAAATCCAAATTCTTGCATGAATTTTTCTGCAACTAGAGAGAATTTCTAGGATCTAAGGAAGTGGCATTTTATTCATATAAATTTGTTGTACTATCATAGATGGCAGATTATATATGAATATTTATTCTCAGTATGGCACAGCAATCTTTTTCTGATTAAATACTGTGACTTTGCTCTTGCTTTAAGAGATTCTAGATCCTCCTCAATGCATGTCTTTGTTTTGATCCCTCATTTACTTGCAGAATAGTACAGTGTCCAACTAATCCTACTACTGAGCAGGTGCCACTCATTCTCAGCCGGATAGTGACTGCAAAATAGTGCAGCTGCATAATTTTAGAAGTTGTCATACATTGAGTTGTAAAAAAGAAAAGGGTCATAGCTAATTGAAATAGAGGCATGGGATCCAATTGTCCCCTTTCATGCAGCTTCTCTTGTTTGTTTATGAAGTTATTTCTTTATCTAAAAGCATGTAGTAGTCCTTCTCTTGATCCGCCCTCCTGTCTCTTTTACCAAATGATTCCATAAGTGTTATTTTGCAGGAAATTTTTTCTAGTTGGACTCACAAGACAGAGCATTTTCTGAAAATTCACCGCAAGACTAGGATACCATTTGAGTCGATGTTATTCTTTGATGATGAAGATAGAAATATAGAAGCAGTATGCACACTTTCTCTTAATGCATTCCTTTAGATTTACAAGCCATTGATGTACTCGTTCTCCTAATGGAATCTGCAGGTCTCAAAAATGGGTGTCACAAGCATCTTAGTGGAGAATGGAGTAACACTGGAGGCTTTGAAGCAGGGGCTTTCTGACTTCACTCAAAAGTCTGGCTAATATGTTAGAAACAGAAGGAAAGGATCTTCATAATCCAGGAAAGAACTCTGAAGCAAGCTATATATCTATTTGGCAACACTTCTTTTTAAATATATTATTTTTGGGAATTTTATAATGTTGCCCAAAGAAATGATGCAGTAAAATAAAGGCTCAAGTAAAAGTATCCTTTCATTCAAAGAACAATTTTCAATTAGTAGCCTCCCCCTGCAATCTTGGCACCAATTCTAAAATAATGGCCAGGAATACAGATTCAGAGATATAAAAAGTTTTGTCAGTAGTATGGACATTTCAAAGGAAACAAATAAATAAGGGCACAGCAAGGTAATGTTAGCTGCAAATGACCTAATTTTAGAAGCACATAACCATTTGAGTAAGCATATCGATACTCAACACCCCATGTCTTTAAGAAAACCACCAAAAGCTTCATTCAAATCAATCAATGTATTTTCACCATATACCATGACAAATGCAGCACAATTTTTGCGGTATAAGATACATTAAATTTTTGTAAGGTCTTGCTATCTTTTGCCATTTGGGATGGACCAGTAGTAAAGAGAGATCTTATAGTAAGATGGCGTTGGTAATTATTAGTCCAAATATGGAGTAAGTGGTTAATAATAAATCCAAGTAATTTTACAGATGAATCAGTCAAATACTGCAACAACACAACAGAAGTGGTCATAATGTTTGGCAAGAATACAAAAGCAGCTCTTATTCACATCTGCTATTGGTTGTTGAGAGCTCTCAACGGCGATCTGTCTTCAGGAATGACAGCTTTTGTTATTCTAGGTGATGGACAAATGTTTGTGTTCTCCTTTTCGAGAAATTCATCACCAGTTTCCAATTCTGTAGAATCAAATTTCTGAACTAAACTTGCCAAGCTCTCCAGCAGTTGCATATCTTCTCTGGATAGTTTGTCAATCGTGTTAGACAACCCCTGAATAGTATCAACGTAATCTTTCCTTTCTGATGATAATTTCACCACATCTTTAAGTATCTCCCTTTTTTCAGCATTAAACTTCTCAACCAGAATTTCTGACCTATTCAGCTCCTGCTCGAGCCTATCTGATAGTCCCTCAATCGCATCAAACAAAGTTTCCCTTTCTGATGACAGATTCACTACGTCCTCAAATATCTTCCCTTTTTCAGCATTGAGTTTCTCAAGTTTAATTGTTAAGCGCCCTACTTCTGATCTCTTTGCTTCYAAGTCAACTTCTAATTTAGTCAAGTCATTTTTGATTTCTGCAACCATCAAATTTTTCTCCTGAATTTCCATCTCCTTCAAAACCATAGCTGCTGCAACCTTGTCCCAAGCTTCACGGAACAAATTTATCTCCACTTGCATATCTGATAATCTTGAGGAAAAAGAAATGGTTGAACTCTCAAACTCTTGTTCCAATGATTTGACAAGCTGCTGGAGATCCTCTATTCTCTGATCTTTCTCCTGCACAAGCTGGTGGAGGCTCTCTTTCTCGTTTTCATAATTTCTCTCTGCATGCACCTGTGCCAAAATGGTTCCTTCAAGCTCCTTTTTCATGCGCTCTTCTTCTTCCAGGGAAACCTCGGAATCCTTCCCATTCTCAGTGGTAGCAGGAGTCACATTTTTGCTTTCTCTTATTCCCAGTTTTCCACTCAATGAAATGAGTTGCTGCTGTAGGCCATCTATTCTTTGGTCTTTGTCTTCAAGTAAATTTAGAAGACAGTCTTTCTCTTGTTGTAGACTGACCTCCACAGCTACTTGTGCAAGAAGAGAAGCCTCCACTTCTTTCCGCATCTGGTGATTTTCTTCCAGGTTACTTTTCAGCTGTTCAGCAATGGATTTCCATATTTGCAACTCAAATTCAACTTCATTTACTTCACAGAATTTTGCAGCCAGTTCATCATTTGCTGTGTCCATGGCATCGCAAAGCTTCTTCAAGTACCTTTTCATGTTCAGCAATTGTGCATGAAGAGAAGCTTGCACTTTTCTATACATTTGATGATCTTCTTCGAGGCTGGATTTCAATTGTTCAGCAATAGATTTCCATATTTGCAGCTCAAATTCACTTCCATCACAAAATTTCTCATCCAGTTCTTCATTTGTCCTGTATAAGGCATGCCGAACTTYATTCAACTCAGTTTCCATGCTCAACACTTGCTTCTTCAATTCACATGTACATGCATCCGATTCACGTAGCAGTTCCCGTTGTCTTTCAATCTCTTTTAGCAGTGAAAGCTGCTTCTCTTCAGTAAAATTAAAAGACTCAACCTTCTCTGACAACTGGATCACCTTCTTGCGTTCGTCTTCAATGTCTTCTTGGGCTTGCACCAGAGCACGACTTTTCATATCCAATTGTTTCAATAGAAGAGAAAGACTTTCTTTGCTTTCACAGTTTGTCTGGTATACACCAGCATAAACATCGTGAAGATTCTGGTGGGCCTCTAAAAGTTCTGATTTAAATACCAATGATATTAAAGTAGCCTCATCTTTATGCAATGCTAACTCTAGTATTAAGGAATCACGAGCTTCTGCCTCCATCTCAAGCTTCTCTATAAGCATTTTCTTGCCATCTAACTCAGAGCTATAGCAGTCAAGTTTCTGCGTCAAACTTTGAAGTTGAGAACTCCTCTCCGTTTCTTTATCCTGGAGCCTTGTAGGACAGTATTTATGCACCTGTTCAAGGCTTCTGAGCTTGTTCCGTAGCTTTGCCAAGGAAGAAGAGTTTCCTGCTTCCTGAATTTGAGATTCCTGGAGTTCTTTAAGAGATGACACGAGTTCTTGCTTTCCTTGCTCTAGCCTCCTCACCTGATATTCCATTTCTTTGTAAATACTTTCCCTTGTAGCCAGAGTATTCCTCAAGCTTGCTATTTCTTTATCCCTTTGATCTGTCAAGCTTTCTATTCTGGACTTTGCTTCCTCAAATTCAGTAAAAAAATTGTCAAACTGAGCTCTCGATTCAAAGAGTTCAACTTCCAAACGTTTTCTCTTGCTCTCTTCATGAGCTAGAGCATGGTTGCACATCTCCAGGCGGCTCTTAAGAGATTCTGAAATTCTTATTTGAGAATCTAAGTTTGTTTGTAATGCAGAAATCTCATCAAGCAATGAAGCTTTCTCTGTCTCCCACTCTTTCTCCTTAACTCGAAACTGAGATTTAAGCTTCTCGTGGGCTTCCTCTAAATGACTGAACTGTTCCTTCTTCCATTTGAGCTGATTTTTATACATACTCTTCTCCTCTTCTAAGTTGAGCAACATGTCATCTCTCTGCCTGTCTTCTTTCAGTGCATTTGCTTTTGTCTCTGCCACTGAACTCTTCTTAGTCTGAGAAAAAGATACAAAACCCTTGAGCCCCTCAATTTCTTCCTTAAGCGAATGGATCTGTTTCTCTTGATCAATGTTCCTTGCGTTTGCTTCATCTAAAGCCAATGCTAGGGCTTGGTTGTCTTCTTCACACCTTTGAAGCTTCTCCTTCCAATCAGCACGAAGCTTATCATTTGCAGAAGTCAGGTGCTTGATAAGGGACTCTTTTTCTTTCAAGTTCAATTTAAGCTCTTCATACATTAGCTTTGCAGCAGAAAGTTCTTCAGCCTTTTCACCAAGTTCTTGTGAGAGCTTTTCTGCCTTTGAACCTGCCTCCTGGATTTTGATTATCTGTTCATTGTAGGCCTTTTTCAAGCTTTCAGACAATTCCAACTTCATTTGGTAATTTACCTTGAGTTTTTCAATTTCAGCCTTGGCTTCATCAAACTCTTCATAAATCCCCATTTTCTGTAGTTCAAACTCTAAATATGCTAAATTTCCTGCTAACGCAAAGGCAAATTCACCTTAATTATTTTACCTATTATCCTCAAAGGAAAACAAAGCAAAGGACAACCTAGAAATACCAGAATCTGAAAGACGTGCATGCAACAAACTCACGAGGCACAATTTAAATGGAAATTTGCTAGACTCAGTTCTTCTGTTTATTAGTATTTGACAGAATTGGCGTTCTATTATTTCCACATAAACGTAAATGCAATAATACTAGTTATCCTTTTCACTGTCAAATCCAATTCCAGTGGATGAATCAGAAGCAGTACATTTTTCTAATACAAGCACGTACTGCCTAAAGTCAAGGATAGCCAGAAAAGTAACTCTAAGCTGAAAGGCCGTTAAAATGAAGGTTTAACATTAAGTTTCTGCGTAAGCTGGAGTAATTCCCCCAGTATTACAATCTTTCTAGTTGTTCTTATTTCAGATTATATAAATTTATTTTTAGTTGCAGTCTTGTTGAAAAAGCATTGTACACATATGTTTAAATTACTTCCATGCATTTCTGTGATCTTCCATGCTAAAGTTTGATACTTCCTCTTGTTATTCTTCAGCTACTTCGAAATTATGCAGTCTTCTTTTTGGATAGGCACTATGCTACCATGTTAATATAATGATCATAATTGTTATAGCACTTATAAATAAAGCTATTCTCTTCCCATTTTCTTTAGAAAGTTATTGCCATAATTGTGTCATGTTAACCCAGCAGATAACATTGACACTGGTGTGGAAGCTAGCAGGTTCAGTTTAAGTGGCGAATCCACATAAAGATATGCAATCGGTGCTGCCTAGAAAACCAACTGTAGAATTTTGTGTACAAATGACTCGAGAAGAAGCATAATAACTAGGAAACTCAAACAATTCAGTGGAGGTTCACCTTCCAAATTCCTCAAACCTTCAAGTAAAATTTTGAAATTTCCACATCCCAATTCGCCAAATTAATGAAACTTGCTTGCTAGTCTATTAAATTTCAGTGCTTCCATATCCTTAAAATGTTATCGTACATGATGTACGGGCTAAATACTTCTTCCTCATATCTTAACCCTCAGTTCTTGTTGGGACGCTTCCATACATGGAAAGGTTTTCTGTTTTACTTTATACCACAGGATGGAACCCTGATCTTCCTCAATATGAAGCAGCTAGTGAACCCCTAACTGTTGCCTCAACAGCTTATTTCAAAGATTTAGCATTGAAAAAGAAGGCTATTATCCGAAAATTTTAGACTAAGTAGAATTATGACTAGAAATGACTGCTTTTATCTCATCTGCAAGAATGATAGCAGCAACACACCATTAAAAATTGTGACATAACCCTAAGAGACGAACTTATAATTCATCAATAAAACACCAAAACAGGTTGGACAATCTCAATAACTGCTTAGATCAGATTGAAAAACAAGAAAAAGAACAAAAACTGAGGGAACCCTTAAAACGAACCTGGTGCAAAATGGGGTCATAAACGGTGCCAAGAACCGGAGATTTTTTGTTACAAGTGTGATTCTTTTGCTGAATTTTGTCTGTTTTTAAAGAATTAGGGTTAAAATGGGAATGAAAAAGTAAAGATGGTAGTTTCAGATTTTAGTAGCCGTTGGAGATTGACAAGCTTTATAGATTTGAATTCAGTTGACGGAGTTCTGACGGGAGGCTGCCGTTTGTCGTTTATCGCCGTTGTTCTTGGATCCGTTCCATTGCTAACTAGCCGTTGAGCTCTCAGGCCGAGCCCAATTTTGGTAGTCTTGGGCCTTTGAGTGGTGGAATCCACAAAATATTTTAAAACTCCTTTATGAAAATATCGGCCTCACATATATAATCTACGTTCATAATTTGGGAGGCTTGTTTGGAATTGTTGCCTAAAACGTACCCTTATTGCTATCCGTGTACTGTGAAGGAAATCGTTGCTTATAAAAACTTATTAGGGTTTGGTAATATAATTATTGACGTTATCTTGACAATTAGATCATGATGGTATTCTTATCTATTAAAAAATTAATTCATAATTATCGTAAATCTCCCGCAATTACTTTTGAAAAAGTTTAATTCTATATTTTTTCTTAAAAACAGTTTCCTTTACCATTTAATAACTCTTCCAAATGCAATTATTAACATTATAAGCTGCAAGGTGTAATCTAGTCGGCTGGACACTCCTTTTTTTTTTTAATTTTTCTTTTATGCCTAATATATATTAGGGTCATTTAACATTCCCATCACAGCCAATCAAGTCTGATGGGTCGGAGATTCAATTCCTACTAAATACAATAATACTCTTATTCTATATATTAAGTTGAGTTTCTACCGAAATATGTGARATTCCAGACAGGGGTAGGAGGTTAGACCACAGAAATCATGTAATAATGCAGGAAGTATCTGCTCGTAGAACCATATTAATCTAGCCAAAGAAGATATAGATATGAAAATGCAAAAGAACATGGGAAGGGACCTACAGTTTGGCATGGGAAATATTCATAGGTTCTAATAAATTCGATTGAGCCAAATCAAGTTAGTATCATAAGTAGTATGTTTCTTGTCCTCACCTCGATTTTCATGTTTTTATAATGCATCTCCACTTTGGCAAGCTTTCATGGGCAAGTTCATATACAATTTTCATTTTGTGGTTGTGAAGTTTAGATGACTCGCAGCGAAGCCAAATCTTGTACTGGAAGATGCATTCACGGCCCTTTTGTTTTTTGTGCCTAAAATTGAAATTTATTTAGCGTTTCATAATTAATTTTAACAAAAATTTTAAAGACCATGTGTGGATTGCAGAATAAATGACACGCTCGAGTCCCCTAAATCAGGGGAAACTTTGCCCAAAAAATTCAACCTTTGTGTCTTGAGGTAGACTAAGCACATGCGAATGCCCAAAAAGTGGCTCTAAGAAAGTTACCAGAAGCTCAGGCTTCATGCTTAGAGGCAAGTGGGCAAGATGCATTATGACTTCACTCCCTTTACCAAAGGCATTCTTTTTGTTTTTACATCCATCGAATTCTTCAAATCCTTTCTTCTTGCTACAAAAGATACTCTTTTAATTATATAAATCTTTTTGATAGAAGAGTTTTGCGCCAATCTATAGGTCTTATGATACTTTTCAAATATATTGTGACCGAAGAAACAAGATCAAACATTCTTCAAGTTGCCAAACAAACAAACCATAATGAAAGGACGGAAAAGATAAAGCGGATATATTAGATAATAATATTATAATCAGCAAATACTCGATTGGTAAAAATATTTTTTATTAAATAAGAAATTTTAAGTTCGATCTATATTCCTTCTCTCTCGATGAATAACAATATCCACTTCAATCCTAGCATTGAAAACAATTTCTAATATATATAGGGTCCAAAGTACTTTCTATGGAGGCTTGTAAGTCACTCCATTGAAAATAGACCATTATATCCAAAAAAATGGACAAGAAAAGTCACATAGTGAGAGGAAAAATGGCCATCATTTTCAGCTTTTGGCCAATGGCGAAAGAAAACAGATTCCTCTGCTTTGTAGTTAATGTACACATACATAAAACTTTTGTGATTTGTGAGATATGTAGATATTAGTAGCTGAAATTAAAAAAAAAAAAAGGAATATTGAATTCCTCTACCGTCCTATTACAAAAAAACAAGTTTAGAAGCCTATACTTTGTAATACAAATTATCTTCTTATAGATTATTTGTAATACAAAAACGTATTCTCTTAGATCATTTAAAAAAAAAAAAAAAAAAAAAAAGGAATCTCATCCACATTAGTTTATTCCCCTTTGTTGCCTTGTTTTCTATGATTAATGAAGGGTTTAAAATGAATAAGTTTGCTAATATTAGAAAATTAATTGTGAATTCTTTATGTAAATAAATGAAATTACTTGCTAATCTGCCATTTCCACCTTTTGCCGTCCGTAGTTAGCAATAGATTAGAAGTAAGTATTCTCTTATTTTTTAAAGACTCCGAGGAGTCAATTACGTATCCCTTTTAAGGCATCCTAATTATTGAATTAACCTCCCAAACCACCTAATCTTTCTGCTACTAAAGTGCACTTCGAAACTTTGGATGTTTGAATTATTGAATTAACTAATTATTTCTTGTTTGAATCACCTGCCATATCCRGAAACTTTGGTTCGCTCTACTCCAATTTGGTCGAGAGGGACTATTTCGATTTGAGTAAGGGAAGGATTCATAAAAAACGTAAATGTCTTTCTAGCGTTATTTGCTTTATTCATCGATTCTTTTTTATAAAAAAATATTTTGGCCTCGTTTGATTGTTAATAATTTTGTATTGAAAAATAATATAATTTCTTATTTTTAGCGTTTGTACAATTACTGTAATATTTAGAAATGAATTAGATTTTCAAATTCAAGAAAATAATTATACAATCCCAAAAAAAAAAAAAAAAGAACACTTGTAAGGAGGTGGTATTTTGACTATTTTTCTCATAATTTTAAACAAAAATATGTATAGTAAATTTTAAAGATTTTAATAACCTTTTTTTTTTCTTCCCTCCTTCCTCTCGCTCTTTTCCTCCATAAATAAACTATTCTCTAAAAAATCCTCTAATATTTTCCCCATAAAAACTCAGCAATTTCTCCAAGAGATTCTTTTCTCTTCTACGTTATAAGCAAATGTAAAATTAAGTTTAGTTTATATTTGAAATTAAAATACTAATTATATTAGATAGAATTTTAATTTTTATATTAATCTTAATATTTTGAAGGTAGCCTCCCCCGGACTGCTCAGATCCCTTGGGCTAGCATTTCTTAGCGCGCTTTTCAAGCGCTTAGCTTCTGCTAGCGGCGGGAATAATTTTCTCATTGTTTAGCAAAACTATGATATCTAATTTAATATAAATTTAATAGTTAGATTTATTTATTTAATGGTAATAAATCTATGTTTACTTCATCCTATATATTTTATTAACATTTAGTATTTCAAATTGTTATATTTACTTATGAGGCTAATTTAGACAATTTGCTACAAATATAAATTATATTTCCATCTTATATTCAATTGCCTTTCAAACAAGAAAAGTGAATCTTTAAATATTTTAATTATAAAAAAAATCATAATTCAATTATAACTTTATTTTCTTATCAATCAAAGGAGACATTATTAATATTTAAATTAAAAATCTTATTTAAAGTATACTAAATTCTTTAATACTCCAACCAACTAACAAGAACATATTGTCATCATCTTATTGGCGGATGGGAAATTGAGTAAGTAATAATTTTTATTAAAATTTTGATGATGGGTTTAAATTTTTCAACAATTGTAAGACTATACCTCAAAAGTAAACATTTTATAAATATTTACTTATATGAAAGAGTTAGAAAAGATCGAGATTGCCACGTTAGTGATGGCTTGCGGTAGTTTACTTGAACCAAGGAGCAAGTTCCTTGGGCAGACTCCAATTTTGACATTCTAATACGCGGTTGAAAGAGAAAGAAAGAGGGATAGTAAATTACGTGGTAAATCAGGACAATGACTTTTAACTCCTTAGAAATGATTTTTTCTTTTTACCGTYTTGTTAAAAAGTTTTCAAAAAAGATAACTAGGAATCAACCGCCGCGRGAATGCTCTCATATATTTCCACGAAAACACCATTGTCTGTTCAATTGCAATGTGGCTCGAGTATTCGTTTCCTTAGCCATATACGCTAACTCTGAGGCTTTGACAAGATATTCTTGATTTATTGATTTAAAAATGCTCAGAATTTTGTAATTTTTAAATATTTTATGTATTTTTAAGCTGAAATTTTTAATTTTTTAAATTTGGAATAGTTGAATTTAGATGTTTTTATTCATCTCATTGAGAAGAATTACGCAAGTCCACATATTTTATTACTTATATTTGAGAAAAATAGTATTTAATATTATTGTGCCACATTAGATTTAAATGTCCACCGCCTCTTTTCCTTTAATTTGAATAGTTTTTCTAATATATAAACAATGTGTAATATGTTAAAAATGTAATAGAGGATCTAGAATTAAACAGCATAATGCAGTACTGGAAAATGATTAAGCAAAATTCAACGTAAGTTTCATGAAAAGTCCAAGAATTGATTGTTTATTGATGAGCCAAAGAGCAAACATGTGTCAGTGACAAATAATGCATAAATTATCCTTCAAAATAGATATTCGTTTAGAAAAATTGAGAAAAACTTTTTATATTTTTTTAAGTTGAAAAAAGACTTGGATTAAATTAAGAAAATTTTATCTTTCACGAATCAATTAATACTTATTATTTTATCATTACTCTAATATGTTCAAAGTCTTTTTTTTCTTTACTTTATTTAAATTTATTTTTTGATTAAGACACTTGATCAAGGAGAAAAATAAATTCATTTTAAAGGAAGGAAAGGAATGAGGCGCATCTTTAAAAAAGAAAAGACAAAGAAAAGAAAAGAAAGGATGTGCACGTGGTGACACATGCACATAGGGCCTCCTCCATGGCTGAATCAGACAAGACCAATTTGACATCAGGCAAACAACCTTCAATTTTCTGTGATTTTTAATTTCATATCTGTGTTATAAATTATCATTTTTACTAGCTAGGTTCCTGAAACCACAGGTTTATGTTACCACCTACCTACGTGTCATTTATCTCATCCTATCAAGGAAGCAACCACTGGTTTAATTGGGGCCCGCATCATAYCRGATTCCAGGTTTCASTAGGTCTGCGTTAGCARATATGATAATCTTACTCCTTAGRTATTAATCTGGATTTTCTATTTAACTAGAAAAATCCACGCACATTRTATTATTGCATTAAAAAACTTGTTCTATGTACCTCGTATTTTTTAAAACAAATAAATTTATGMATTTYGAGTCCATTAAATATTTTATATTTCGTYGAAATGTCATATTATATATGCAGTTTTATTTAGTGAAAAAAATGCGATYTATTYTTGATTGTCGATGAYTTTTTACAATAAAAATAATAGAAAAAGTATAATTTTAAAAAACTATTTTGCCCCATTTGATAAAACTGAATTTGATACAAAAGTTGAAAAATGATTAAATTTTTGAATCCTACAAATTCACTTATATACGTTTTATATATGAATTTCATAACCAATTAAACAAACCTCTAAATACTATCTTTTTTCCCTTCTTCTATCATCTCTGTAATCTTGTCAATTTGTAGTGAGTCGATTTAATTAATTAGTAGTCACGAAGTAAAGATAGAGGAGGGAAAAATGATTAATTTTTTTTTTTTTTGGGGGGGGGAAGAGGAAGATTTTACAAGGAGCTAGTAACCCGTTTTAGGAAAAAACTTTGTAATTTAAATACACTTTTCCATAAACCGAAGTACTTCTCTCTCACTCTCTGCCAGAGAGCCGTATGTCGTTATCAAGAGATGCCCCTAATAAGAAACCTATATGCTCGGCTTGTTTGCCTTTTTAAAAAAATTTAATTTAATGATTAAATATTTTTTAATTACAAGTAAACTATTCAATTTTCAAATATTTTTTAAGTATTAATATAAACACAAATATGTATGCAAAATATTAAGATTAGGTATTTTGGTATAAAGAGTCGGTTCCAGATTGCTTGAGCTTTTTCTATTTTTGAAAAAAAATATTTAAACCTTAATATATCATTTTCATTTTCAACAATATTTATAAGTAAAATATATATATTTTTTGAAAATCATATCTGGGATAACTTCTCCAAAATATCTATTTTCATTTATTTATAAGCTAAACTTGAAGTGAAAAATAATCGAAAATGGTTTAATATAATTTTAATTTTAAGAAGGTTAAAAGCAACRTTTTAAGCACTTGAAAAAACAGAGTCAAAGTATTGATATTGAAATAAGCATATGCAATATATAATTAATCAAAAAGTCGAGCTCAATTCCTACTAAATATAATCGAATAAAAATATTATTTAATTTGATAAATATCTTTGTATATATTTTCAAATTGAATTAGTTGGAGCGTATGAAAAATTTTCTGCATTCATAATATCGAGAATATAGGTATGGTTGTGGCAGTTTTAGTTCCAAAATTAGTCTTGATGGTAAACGGAGACAGATTTTTTTTTTGGGAGGGGGAAGGGGCAGCGCTGCCTCTGGCACACATCTTAAATTTTTTTTGATATATTTTTAAATTTATTTATATTTATTATTAAAAAATTTAAAAAAATAAGCACTCAATAAAGAAAGTTATTACTTCAATAAATATCCAATAAAAAAGTTAATCTCTTTATTATCTCTGATCTTAGTATAAAAGTTTATCAAAAATTATTTTAAAAAGTAGTGGAAAAAAATACTTTTTAAAGCGATATTTAATAAACTCTTGCAACCAAAATCTAGGGTGCGGTGGTAAAGGGCGTTTGATTTCATAGGGCTGATCACAAGTCACTGGAGTCTAGAAATATAGCTCTAGAGCTTTGTTTGGATTCTAATTATTATCTAAGTGAATCACACGTGCCAAACAACCACTGCTTAATTACTCCCTCCCTTCCTCTCACTTTCCTTTCCTTCTCCTCCGTACAAAAATAAATATAAACAACTATATTYATCTTATCTCCTTTCCCTTCCTTCCGACTCCTATCACCCTGCACCCACCCGAGCATAGTGACATGATACAACTCAACTATGTGACACAAATTGCAAACTACCATGATAATATTTGGAAATTTTAATTAAATACTCCTAAATTCACACGATTGACATCACACGATTCATGATGTTATATGAATTAAAATAACTTAATTAACGGCATTCAAATTTTATACGAGATCACATCACACAAGTATTGACATAATAGGAGTCAATATAATTTACCCTATTTAAATTAGGTAGGGACGAACATGACACATTTAATGAAATAATAGGAGTTAAATATAAGGTAATTATTTACATCCAAATTTTATAGAGGCTTGTCTCATAATTGCTTACATGATAGGAGTTAAAACAACTTCAATAACCATTTTTTTATTTTGCACCAACCCACGTCACACAATTGCTTATTTGATAGTCGAACTTAATTTACTAAAATTCAAATTCTGAGAGAAGTTCACGTTACATAATTGCTTATATCGTATAAGTTAAAAGAAAATTTCAATTAATCACACCTAAATTTTACAGAGGTTAATGTCGCTCAATTGAACCGAAAGGAGTTGAAGAAATAAACTTCACTTAATTAATCAATCAAGCACAAGATCACTATTACACAGTTATTAATTTAGAATTAATCATTGCAGAATAAAAAATAGCCAATTAAGAAAATGAATCCTGCAAACCAATCACGCTAACATTAGCAGCTGACCAAATAGAAGTTAAAAAGACAATCATACCTAAATTTCTCACGTATCTGGCGAAAGAATATTGTAGTAAGTAGTGATTAAAAACTTGCAAAAAACTCCAAATTACCTCARGAAAGTAGAGTAGACCCAAATCCAAAAAACTTTGATGACTATATTGAAATTTCACATAAATTACGGATCGTTGCTGCTATTTAGGTCCCAAAGAGGAAAAGTGGATCCGTAAATAAAAGTGGAATTTATTCCAAATAAATTAATCAAAAACCCTCTCTCGCTCTCTWTATATATATCTCTTGCCAGGCCATCGGTTCATCGTGTGTGTGGGTGTGTGTTGGAGAAAGAGAAGGGGAGCGGGAGAAACGAAATGATAGGGGGAGGTTGCAGGAGTCGGAGCATGTAAAACCATGGAGAGATAGCATGGTTTACTAGGGTTTTCCGTACAGCGTTCGGTTTAATCTAACTTCTTAGGCTTACTACTACTATTAACACTACCTCCTCCTGTGAGGTGAACAAGTTTCGGATTTCCCGGTGATATTCGCCGCCGTTTCATATTTGTTACCATCTTTTCCGGTTCAATTTCGTTTTCTTCTGTGGCATCAATGTTTGTTTGGAGATCCTTCGCTTTCTGAAACTTTCTGTTCCAGCCAGTTGGAAAGAAGTTCCGTTCGTTTGGTCATCCTGAATGTTTTCCGTCCAATTAAATCATTTTTTCATTTGGTAATTCTTGAAAAGTTGTTTTTGGGTGTTTGATATTGTCGACTTTGTGGAACTTTGGATTTGAGGTCTTGTACTTAAATTGCTGGGATGATGATTTCCAGGGGACTAATGAAGTTCCCTCTTTAGCTTAAAGACTCTGGTTTGCCCTTGAAGTAGGGTTGCGTAGTTTCCCTTGCCACCAAAAAAAAAAAAAAAAAAAGGAAAAATTGATTTTAAGGTGTCGGATGTGTGTTCACAGATGACACGGCTTTGATGAAGAGTGTTGATTTTGCTTAGGCTTTATATGGTGAACTAATTGGTATAGAATTTAGGGTCATTCCCGGAAATTCTTCAGGGTCKCTTTTTTTATTTCACTTGATCCTAAGATAGCATCTTCAAAAGGAAGCAGTCTCTTTTTCTATAGTTATAATCTTTTGGTAGAATTGGACTAATGTCTCCCTCTTTTATTTGATAAATTTGTTGTGCTTAATTATTAATCTTCTTCTCTGAATTCGTTTGATCTTGCTATCCTCTTCTATTTCCATTTTTCGTGGGGTTCATCAAGATTAAATTCTTTGTTCTCCAACCAAGCGCTGATTTTTGCTAATACTTGTATTCTTTCTTTGAGTTTGGACTGCGTATATGGCTGTCTCTTTGACTAAATTATCTTGGTGGTGGTGGGGAGGGAAGGAGAAAGAGCCAGTTCACAGTGGGTCTTCGACAAATTCTTTGTCTGATTGGGGTTTTGGTTTAAAGGAACCAGATAATTTGAAGTTTAGATCAGTTAAGGCTGCCAAAATGGCCTCTTCAAGTAGAAAAATTAGGAGGAAATGGAAGAGCAGGGAGGAGAGGAGGAGAATAGATAAGGAGTATGATGTCGTGTTGGTGCCATCAGATGGTGTTTGTTTATCAGGGTCTGAATCCGATGACTCGGACTGGTCAATTGGGTGGCTGGAACCTCATGCCCCTGGTTTCCAGAGTGATGACGAGGCGGACGACAGTTTTGCCGTGCTTGTTCCTTGCTATAGGCATGATTGCCTGGAAATAGAGARGGAACCTGGCAATCAGTTCTTGACTGCCATTAAGAATCTTCCAAATGAGTACTCGTCTGGTAAGAGCTGCTTGCCCAGCAACTTGGAATATTTTAGTTAATATGTCTGTCTGCTCCTTATTTTCTCTGTTTTATGGAAGTTAGTCTGTCCAACTGTTTCATGGTTTTGGAATCCATGTCTAGTTTGTTCTCTGTTGAGGTTTCAGAATGATATATCTTGGACATTAGTTTAAAACTCTCGTTGTACTTTGATATTGGTATTAGTTGTGGAGCTGATTGATTGCAGTAAGAATTTTGAACAAACCTAAATGATTGAGGTATAGAAGAAAGACTTATGTTTCGGCAACCAATCATACTATCCACATAAAAGTAATATAATGGATGAGTATGTTGGTAGTGACCGTATTTATCATCCAACTATTGTTCACCCTGTTGTCGATCAATCATGAGTAATGAGCATTAACCCTTTACTCTCTTCAATTCGTATTGCAAATTCCAGTTGTTTTCTCTTAGTAGAATTGAATATCTTCTTATAATTCATTTGTAGAATACTTTGGCTGCTTGTTAGTTTTGCTCCTTTCTTATCTCCCAATGATTGTTTGCTTACCTAAGCCAAATTTTGGTTGATTGTGGAGCCACAAAGGAGGGACCAGACGATGGTCCACAGCTGTAAATCATGTTGCATCCGTGAAAACAAGAGTTYGTCTTCTATGAGAGTCAACCTTGCTTCCCTTTCTTTTTTTCCTGTTTCCCAATTTTCAAGACTAGAAGAATGCATTCATTCATGGTTGGTCCTTGAACTAGTATTTCACCCGTAAAAATCTTGTACATGATGGTTCTTGCTGTTTTTTTTGGGATAATTCGCAGATTCTTGCTGTTCTGTTTGATCAGAAGCGCTGCTCTTCTACTTTATTTGGTTGTATTACGTACAGAAAGGATGCGAAATTTATTGAGTTATTTTCTACTTTTGCATTTGCAGAGGATAAGAAATATATGGAGCAGTGGCTTTCTTCACTTCAGAATTTCTGAAGCGACTACGTAGCTGGTTCTGCATGCTTAATTACATTGTCATCTGGAAATTAGAAAGATGGAGGACAATTTACCATAGTCTAAAAAGCTGATAGTATATATAGAAAGAAAAAGATGGTTTCATTTTTGCATCAGATGGGTATCAAAGTTGATTTCTGCGCCTCTCGCATGTGGAACCAGGATCACGTTCACCTGATTTTGTAATGACAGAGAATTCAATCCTAATGCTCAGGAATGCATTAGTTTTCTCTTCAGGTTATCAGGGCTAGCAAATGTCGACCTTTCTCTGGGATACTTGGGCATGTAATGCTCTGAATTATTACTGTAAATACTGCCTCCTGTAAATAAAGTTTGAAGCCTTGGTTCTCCTGACTAGCTGCTGTCGGTGTATGTAAATCCTTGTCATCTGAACCATTGCATAATGAACTTTGTTCTTTACTTGTTTAATACATTATGTAATATAGAAAAGTACAGTTGCCTCCTGTTATCTGTTAGCTTCATTTCCATAATTTGACTATTTTCAGTTAAACCATTTTCAGAAGCTATTAGGTGCAAATATTTTGATTTAAATCGTCAGCAGATGGCCTTATTTTCGTGAAAATAGCCTAGCCTGGAACCACAAATTTGATATATGGTGTTGTTTCTTTTTGTTGCTCAGACGGTTCTTCTGCCTTGTCGCTTTGGCTTTTCTTTGTTGAAGAAATCAGAAAAGCAGAGCAGCACAAAAGGACAAGTACTTTCCCTTTGATAAKCAGAATGGTTCTTGTTTTTCCCTTGCTTCCTCAGGCTAATAGAGGTAGACAGTGCAACTTGTCCAAGGACCACCATTTCCGTGGCTTTAGCTACCTCAACTTGTTGTAGCAATGTCATGCACCATGTGAATATTGACTTTTGCCTGTGAATAGCAAGAAAGCAATCAACAAGGAGTTGCGGATGATTCTATGTTGCCCCTCCAAAATATGCCCAACCTGGATCGGTAAACTAAAAACAGTCATTGACCCCAGCTTGGAGTTTTGAGGTCACTATTTTGAAGGGGCCAAAGGGCGTTATAGGGGGGGACGCAAGCGAGGGTTCTTGTCCTCTGGCTATTATCTTCTTGGCGAGAGTTGCCCTTCTCACCACAAAAATCCTTTCACAAACAACTTGTAAGCATAGATAGAATGTTAGTATATGATTCTCAGTTGTTGAATATTTCTTGGCA
The DNA here is from genome assembly GCA_001752375.1 of Rhazya stricta. Classification (NCBI taxonomy): domain Eukaryota; kingdom Viridiplantae; phylum Streptophyta; class Magnoliopsida; order Gentianales; family Apocynaceae; genus Rhazya; species Rhazya stricta. The sequence goes on from MEJB01000094.1 coordinate 3,415,528, forward strand.
GTAGTTGAAGCAGGATTTCGATTTCAAAGGTCTTAGTGTCACTATCAGCTATTATATGTCAGTATTGATGACTATGAAGATGGTGATGACGACAAGGGTACTGCTTTAGCAATTATTGTAGTTTTCGGTTCCATCTTAAAGGGTTTGTAATTCTTAATTGTAGATTAGGGTCCATAATCATTCTTTTAGAGCATTTGCCGATTACAAAATGTCAACTATTTTGGAGTAATACTTTTGATGTTTTATGGATTTGATGACTCGTCAGCCAATGAAAGAACTATCTACGTGTCTAAACTTTTAATGTTTTCAACTAATTGACGCACTTGGACCATATGTGTACTGTTATACTCATCCTTGTATGGATTTACAAGTCAATCTTTCACAAACATGAGTACCAGTTGGACTCATATTCAAGTGTAATTTTGACTACTCTCGAGTCCATCATCACTTTTTCTTCGCTATTTCGAGATTTTTTTTTTTAAAATTAGGTCAAGTTTGAGAATTAGTAGAGACTTATTTTTGGGTAGTTTTATTCTGAAGTTGGAATTTTAATTAAATATTCAAATTAATTTATTAAAAGAAGGATAATTTATTTTTTTAATTTTATAATTTAACTTATTTACGAATATTATTAATACGTGTGCAAAAAGATCTTAGAGTAATAAAGAAACAAATTTGTTGTAGATTTGATAAAARTAAGGGGGAGAATTAAGTTTGCTATTATTATGGTACATCAAGTTTTAAAAATAAATATAAAAATAAAGAATGTAAGAATGTACCTCAACTTAGATAACTGAAAAGTCATATAGTTTATAACAAAATTAAAAAAAAAAAACACTTCGAACATTGAAATCGAAACATCAATTAATAAAATCTACGTAAAATTTTGATAAATCAAATATCATTTTTTATACAAATAAGAGAACCATCATAAAACATTATATTAACAATTCATATCATTTCTTACGCTAAAATCAAATATTGTTTAACAACAATGATAAATACATGATATAATTTTTCTTCCACCCAAAAAAAAAATTAGTATTAAAATTAAAATGACGTAACATTATATGGTGCCGGAACACCACTAAATTTGAGCACGAATTCGTCCCAATCCAAACTCAATTAAGACTCTGCTCGGAAATATTGGACTCGACCCAAACGTATTTCTATTATGTCTGGCCTTCTTGATTACCTGTTCAGCGTACTGGACMGTATTCATTAAAATTGCAAGGTATGGGCTTTTATGGGCCTCTCAATTTTATTGGCTATGAGCAGGATWGCTATTTCGGGCCTTATTGTCTTTGTTATTTTCAAATTGAATACATAAACCTTATTGGCTTACTGATTCTACAAAATACATTTCAAAAAATAAAGAAAAAAATTATATGCAAAACAGAAGACAAGAAAAAGTTGTCTTGGGGTTGTCAATTAAAACAAGTACAAAAATCCAAACAAAGAAAACAAGAAAATTTGTTTACAATTATGAAAAAAATGAAATTAATGAAAAGATGAATATATTGAAGGAATATTTTTTAAACTTTTAAAATAAATATTTTAAAAAAATTTAAAAAAATTTAAATAAATAATAAATAATAAATAAACCGGTCAACCCGAACAGGCCATGAGGATCATCCAGTGTCACCTTGGTTTGGCTTGACCCATTCTCGAATTTGCTAAAAGATTTTTAATTTTTTAAATGAAAAAATTAAGCTACAAAATTATATTTTCAGGGAAAAAAATCACAATTGTGGATAAATTAGAAATATTACTAACCTTTAATCAGAGAAACTTTTAAAAAATTTACATATCAATTTTTTAAATAAAAGAAAACCCTATGTTTGTTAGAGAGAATTTGAAAGAGGGAGAATTTAATTTTAAAAAATAATTGAATTGTCCTTTATATAGGGGTACTTTACATTTTCAATAATAAAATTTATTGCATAAAATGTTACTATAAAAATAACTTTTCAAAATGCTCAAAGTGGAAAACCCAAAATGAATTCAAAACTCAAAATGTCAAGGAAAATGCACCCTATCGCGAGCAATATATRTATATATGTATGCTAGAAACCATAAGTGATAAAAAAGAATTAAAACCTTTTATATTACTTAGACTTTACAAAAATATTAGGAAAACATAAAAAAGATAAAAAATACCTCCCTTACAACTCTTCTTTTTCAGAAAGAAATTAAACAAATRAAAATGAGTTAAGAGAACTAAAAGAAAAACTCTTTCTTGTTATTCATAGGGTTGGAACAAGATTCTGAAGTCATTCAACTTCTTATTTCTAAATTGCTCTTTTAATACTTTTGATTCCGAACTTGAAGAAATTCCAACAAATACTTTAGAAAATAGTGAAAAAACCTCAAAAGATTTTTTTTTTTTTGAAAAATTACTTCTAGAAAATACCTTATCTAAGGTACTCTTAAATTCTCTTCTACTTATAAATTAAACACTATAGCCCTCTTTGGTACATGCATTGGTTTAAATTGTATTAAAAACCTCATACTCATAGTCTGATAAGTTCATGAAGAATATATCAATGCTATTACTTGCAGTAAGAAATTCCATCTAGAGGATCTTAGAAATTCCATCTCCACTACTAAGATTACAGAAGCTCTTCAAACTCCAAAAGTCCAAAGAAAAATTTTGAGAATTCAGCATCTATTTGCAGTAGGACTTTGTTTTGATCTTCCAAATGCTTTTTGGTCAATGAAACAATATATAGTTGATATTCCTTATTCCAATGACTTTAATGAAAGTCAATTGCTAGTCAAGCCCGTCCTATTCAGATGAACTCTAAATTCGAACGACATTGTAGGAAAGAAATCCAAGACTTTGAAAAGAAAACCTCATTAGGAAGTCTAGGCCACCATGGAGTTGCACAGCCTTTTATGTTCCTTTTATATCAATGAAAATGCTGAAATAGAGCGTGGTACTTCTAGATTAGTTATTAATTATAAATCTTTAAATTTTTCTTTAYAATGGATAAGGTACCCTATACCTTCTTCTTGCTAAATTACAGCATTCTCSTTTCATTGTTTTCCCAAATTTGACATGGGATGTGAATTTTGTCAAATTCAAATATTAAAGATCGTTATAAAACAGTTTTTATTGTCCCCTTTGAATAATATGATTGGAATATCATACCATTTGATTTGAAAAATGCTCCTTTTGAATATCAAAGAATCATGGATAATATTTTAAATGATTATTCTAAATTCTGTATTATTTATATTGATGATGTTTTAATATTCTCTAAAACAATAGACGATCACTTTAAACACCTAAAAGCTTTATTTTATATGGCTAAAAATAATTAGTTAATTATTTCTAAATAAAAAGTTTCTTTGTTTCAAACAAAAGTGCGGTTTTTAGATCATTATACAAATCAAGGTAATATAACACCTATTGAAAGTTCTTTGTAATTTGCAGCAAAATTCCCTAACAAAATTTAGATAAAACTCAACTTCAAAGATTATTAGGAAGTCTGAATTATGTTGTTAATTTTTTATTCTTAATATAATTAGAATTACAAAACTGTGCATGACCGCCTCAAGAAACACCTTGTCCCATGGAGAGAGGAACTTGCCAAGTTCCTTATTTACATTTGATTGATTCATGTCTGTCCAAAATTGTTGAGGCAAATGCATCAGACATTGATTATAGTAGTATTTTGAAACTATTGCATCATAGAAAAGAGTCCATTGTTTAGTTCACTTCTGACCATTGATATGACACCCAAAAAACATATTTTATTTAAATTTTTTTTTAAGCATTGTCATATGCATTCAAATATTTCTAGGTTTATTAAACCAATTTTTTTATTACGTATTGAATGTAAATCTGCAAAAGAAGTTTTGTAAAAATTTGCCCGATAACAAGCTACATTAAGGGTCAGTTTGGGATTGCTGTGAGGAAAAGTGGTGTCAGGAAAAGCAGCCATAGCTGCTTTCAGAGAAAGTTAAATTTTTCTAAGATAAGCTCAAAGTGCTTTCCCGTATAACAGTTGACGTTTACCAAATACCTTGATAGCTACTTTTGCAGCTTTTTGGGTTGAGGAAAACAATCCCAAATGCTCCATAAGTATATTTGATTTTGATATTGTATTTATTAAAGGGGATACGAACTCGATTCCAGATTTTCTGACTTGAGAATTCTTAGAGCAGAATAGAAATGCCTAGAGCAAAAGCGTAAGACAAATCGAGTGAACAAGAGAGATCTACTCAAGGTTACCCCTCTTGAGAGGTTACATCATCAAAAGCCACTACATTAAGGGCAATTATCCCTAAAAAACCATGGTATGAAATGACCATGAAAGATGAAGCTCAATCACAGTCAAGAGCTCTCGTATCAACCGGTTCACTGGCATTTTCATCACTATCAATTCCATCGGAAGTAATAGAATCACTTACAAATTATAAGGTATTCCAAGCATTGATTGCCAAATTCCAAGACAACAAAGCCACTCCAGAGTCTTCGACAATAGCCAATAGAAAAGTGGTTGCTGTTTCAAATCACAAGCCAGTTCAAGAAGGAAGTCTCAGGCTATCCAATTTATTGGTCAAACAAAAGAGAGTGATATTGTTATTGAGAAATCAACAAAGTCCTCCTCTACTTTTATTAAAAAGTCTTTTACACAAAATATTATTACCATTAAAAAATAGTTTTTTGATCCTTTTGCATTTACAACAATCCAAAAACTTTTTGGACCTAAATATTTTTACAAACCCACACATCTTCTTAAAACACCATATTTTTATCAAAACATCATATTTTTATCAAAACCTCTTGGAATGTTGCCACTCTATAGGTATCAAACATTTTTTCCTTGATAAAAATCATAGAGATCCAGCATATTCAACTTTTAAAATTCTTCATATTATCTTACAAGAATGGATTGAGGTCCACGGTAGGTTAAATGATGATTGTTACTTCCCAAATACTTGTAAATCTGAACCATTCTATAACGAGTCTTTTACCTACTGAAATTACTAGCAGGTATGGTTCAATTCTTTTTATATGCAAAACTTCAAATCCCATCACACGTGATTAATATTCTTTGATCCCAAAATGTGTGATGCTTCTAAATTTCCATTCTGGTTTCTTAAATGGTGAGAACCGTTCGGGACCATCCAAGAATGGATAATATAAAATCCTAGATAACAAATTCCTTTAATATCTTTAAAACTCAATATAAACCCACGAATGAAGAAATCTACTTTAGTCACTTAACTTTGTTTCATATTAAATTCTGTTTTCCATGGATCCTCTCATGGTAAGTGGAATATTTTTCAGCACACCATACCTGTTATCAGACGTAGGTTCCAAATTAAATGTGGAATTCTTATAAAATCCCATCATCTTTTGATCCATCCTCCATCACAGATTATTGTAAATTTTTACAAAAATCCAAACAGATCATTCCTCCAGTTATTACTCCAGAGCAGAAAGAACTTCTCTCAGAAAATCACGATTACAAGCCAGGCTTGTAGCAGCCAAATCACCATAAGAAATGYAGCAAATACTGCAAAGTTATGTCCCTACATCATTAGCTTCCCTAGCTATTTCATCAACAGGCTYTGAGGCTTCTCTTATAGAACTAGAAGAAGATGAAGACCTGCTTTATTGCATTAAATTACTGTAGTTTTTTCACTGTATCACGTTTCACGAAAAATTGTTTATCCCTGCTCAATTACGAAATACTAATTAACCGTATCACTTTTCACGTAACAATGTTTATCACTATTAAGTCCTCTACGCTGTTTGCATTGTTTTTTGCCTATATAATYGAGCTTTTTAGTACCTTAGGAGGTAGAACTCATTTCTTAGAGGTAAATAGAGAGATAGCTCTCTACTCCAAGAGTCTCTCATAGTTAGGAGTTTGAATTGAGTGTTTGTATCTCAGATTTCTATTATCAGAGGTAAGTTATTTATTTAGCTACTTATATCCAGTTTATTCTATATAGTATATATATATATATATATATATATGATCTTTTCATTATATTATTTTGTTATTTGCATATGGTAGGCTTAGCCACCTAATCATTAACATATGGCCGGTTTAATCCCTAATCTTGTATTTTCATATCATTTACTTTATTTAATGTTATATTAAATTCCTTATTTTATTTTTGTATTTTTTGTTTTATCCTTACTTTGTTGCTTTGTTTTCTTTTGATATCTTAATTATTAATCTTTTCTCTATATCTTCCATCTGTTAATTTTTCTGGATTTTATAAGCATTGGGGGACATGGTCATCTATTGTAGAAACTAAAATAAGAACATTAAATAAAATGCATGATATGAAAATGCAGGATACCTGTTAAACTGGCAATATGTAAATGATTAGGTGGCTAAGCCTATCATATGCAAGTATATATATATATATATATTCTAAGATACAAAAACTTGATTCAAACTCCTAACTATGAGAGAGTCTTAAAGTAGAGAGCCATCTCTCGCAGTCTCTGTTTTCCTCTAAAAATTGAGTTCTAATTCCTAAAGTAATAAGAAGGCCTATTATATAGGTAAAATATAATGAAAACAGTGTACATGACTTACAGTGATCTGTAATTGAACAATGATAAACAATGTTACGTGTGAAAAGTGATACAGTTCAACAGTGTTTCGTACTYAAACAATGGTAAACAATATTTCGTGAGAAGTGATACAATGAAAAAACTATAGTAATTTAAAACACWAAGGCATGTTTTCATCTTCTTCTAGTTATGTAAAAGACGCCTGAGAGCCTGTTGATGAAGCAACTCAAGAAGCCAACGATTTAAGAAATAACTTTGCAATATTTGTTGCATTTCTTTTGGTGATTTAGCTGCTGCAAGCTTTTTCTACGACAATTAATTCATTTTATAATTTTTTTGTAATTGCAGAAAATAATTGACTGGTTGGTTCATTACCAGATCTTGGAGATGTTTGACTATAAACAGGTTTAGGAATTTGAATAGAATAATCTACTTTACTAGAGGAATTTATGGAGGAATAAGGTACGTCTGAGCTAGAATACCTATCTCTCTTTGGGTATAGATGGAATTTGAGAAATCCTTCCTGAATTCATACATGTGATGTAAAGCATCATCTGAAAATGAATTTACCCAAAAAAGTTCTACAAAAGCTGAGTTTTACACATCCATTAGGGAATTAGTTGATTTTTCTTATCTCAGTATTTGGCTGAGACATTTGAGAAAGAAGAGGATTATCGGCTCCTTCAAGAATCCACTCTTTAGAGAGATTAACTCTCATAAATGGAGAGTCTCTTTAATAGATGTACTTCAACCGGTAGCTCAGCTACTAGATCTACCATAGATCTAGATTTTTTAATAGAAGTAGAAGAGGACTTTGCTAATTTCTCAAAAATATAACTCTTTTTTTTTTTTTTTTAACCAGTAGATTGGATAGTCTGAGACTATATTCTTAAAAATTCAGTAGTTCTTACGCTAGTAAGACTAGTTTGAATTCGATTCGAGTTGTGCTTGCATAGCATACTCGGATTGTTGCTTGGGGTAAGTGAATTAGAGAGCCAGCCTTGGGAATTCGTGGGCCTTAAGCGCAAATCTATTCAAAGGCCCTCGATCCCCAATCTTCCAATAAATAGTTAAAATATTAGCAAAAGTATATTTACATAATATCTACAAATAATGATCATAACCAAATATTCTACTAAATAAAAACTTTCAAAATAACAACAAAATGTAAAAGATTATGTTCATTTCATATTTAATTTTCTAGCATTTTGACAAAATATTTTTTAAAAAATGGGTTGGATTGAAAAATCCAAAGCGGAAAAAACTCAAAGCCTTTGCAGGCCGACCCAATTGTATTTCTTACGGTTGGATCACGGACCATCCCATCATATTTGTAAAACAGAATTCCAATAGAGACCGTTGTCAACTCATTACAAAAAAAAAAATTGTCAAATTTTATGGTTTGACAAACATTATAAAAAAAAGAAAAATTTACAATTTGATGATTTAATTGATCGTACTTATAACCAATGGAGTCTTAGAAATTGACATACTAATGTGAAGCGTACATTCCTATAGAGCTTGCTCAAGCTGTAACTATGTATTACAAACTTGAGAAATTATCATGAGTCCTACTAGAAGGAAAACTCATTCTGTACCAATTCCATATAAATGTTTAATTAAAATAGTTGGTCGAGGAAAGCTGTAACAGGCCAAAAGAAGAAGAGGCCTTTGTTCTTCATTAATATTCATAATTTTGTTTATTAGAAATGCCAAGCTGTAAAAGCGAGTGGATGCCACGTTCATATATTGATTGCAGATTGGCTGTCTTGAGAGAAATTTTGTGAAGAAGGGTCCAACACCTTTTTTGCTGCGAAAGTATCTCTCTTTCTTACATATAATTCGAAAGTTGGATGTTGGATACCCTCTAAAAATGATTCCTTTCTTGCAATGCAACTCTTTTCTMCCCAAAATATCTTCCTTTTCCTAATTTTTTTACGTCAAATTACTAATGTTCTATTGATAACAGAGAGATTTCATGCTCTGACTCATTGAGAGAAGATCAATTTTGGAAAGATGTTGCAGAGGGCTGCTAGCAATGCGTATTCATGGTGGTGGGCTAGCCACATTAGGACAAAGCAGTCCAAATGGCTTGAACAGAGCCTTCAAGGTATGTTATTTCTGTCTGATGATTTTCAGCTTCTTGTTGGGATGAAACAATCCAATGCTTGAGATGTATTTTTTCTTGCGAATGATGATTCTGGGATGGTTTATGCTTGTTAAAGCTAACGTTTGTCTTTTTCTTGAATGCTCCCGAATTGTCGAGATCATGAGAAAAGAGATTAGATATTCCCAAATTGATTAGCGAGAACAAAATGAACAAGATATTCAAGTAATCATTTTGCTTTCTCCATCGTTTCTTTTCTGGGCTCGGGGTTGCTTGTAGGTCTTGATTATCGATGAATGYACATAGGTACCAAACTTTTGTAGGAACTTCTGGCTATGGATGTTCCAATTCTCCTTCTGGAATTCTTTAGTGCTATGTAGAAGCTTCACCTTTTGTTTGAGTGAAGAATCAAAATTAAAAAGAGAGAACTAGGCACCATCGACCATTAAGTCCTATGAATGCCTCGATGTTGAGTCCATTACCTTTTGGTTCCGCTACATGCTTGAATGCTGGAAGGAGGTGTAATAATGTAGGCTATATGCCTAAGCCAGGAATCATATTAGATAAAATTAATCACAGAATTCATCCTTAGTTCTTCAAGTGATCTACTCGTGTTCTCAGGTTTTGCGTTGCCATATGAGAGTAGAATATGGTTCTCTGTTGGCATCAGCAGAGATACCKTAATTTGAACGGGCYGTAGTGTTTGGATTTTATAATCAGCTGGAGAAAAGTTTTATGGATCAATTAGTTTCAAATTTTAGTATCTCCTAATACTTGGGATCTAAACAGCTCGAGTTGTTTTGCTGCATTGCAGATATGGAAGATAAGGTGCAATATGTGCTTAAGCTCATTGAAGAAGATGGAGATTCCTTTGCCAAAAGGGCAGAAATGTACTATAAGAAGAGGCCGGAACTGGTTTACTTTGTTGAGGAATCTTATCGTGCTTTCCGAGCCTTAGCTGAACGCTATGATCATCTATCAACGGAATTGCAAAATGCCAACAACACTATTGCTACTCTTTGTCCAGATCAGATTCAATTAATGGAGGATGATGATGAATATTCTCCTAAAATTCCCAGAAACTATCTGCAAGTTCCAGCTGCAAATGCATCAACCGTTCCTAATGTTCCAAAGGCTCCGCTTAGGGATTGGAAGGGTCTCATTACAGCCTCAAAGCAAATGAACAAAGTCAGGAAGTCAGCCAAAAAACAAGACGCTAATAAAGACGTTCCTAAATCTGGTTTCAGCAAAACCGAAGCTTTCGAAGAGATTAACCAGCTCCAAAAAGACATTCTAGCTCTGCAAACTGTCAAAGAGTTCGTGAAGAGCTCTTATGAAAGTGGCCTTTCAAAGTACTGGGGCATTGAGAACCAGATCACGGAAATGCAAGAAAGGATCTGCTGCTTGGAAGATGAATTTGGTATGGGCAAGGTCATCGAAGATGATGAAGCGCGAAGATTAATGGCTGAAGCAGCAATTAAATCATGTCAAGAAACCTTGTCTCAGTTGCAGGAGAAACAGGAAAAGTCTAACAGAGAAGCAACAGAAGAACACAAAAAAATTGAAGTTGCCYGTCAGAAACTGAAGTCCATCAAGAGGGAGTTTCTTCATGATCCAACTAATGAAGAAGTTGAACCTGCGGTGGCTGAAGAGTTGCATGGTCCAAATAAAGAGCCGGATCATGTGATAAAAGACAAACTAGAGATGAAGGTGATTAAGGAGAAGATTAAGGAACACTTTGAGGTTGGTCCTCTGGCTTCTCTCACAGTTACAGAACTGGCAGAGAAGATTGATGAGCTTGTTAATAAGGTGATTGGTCTAGAAAGCTCAGTGTCATCTCAGACTGTTTTAATGGATAGATTGAGAACAGAAGCAGATGATCTTCATGTTCAAATTCGGATCTTTGAAGAAGATAAAGCAACTATGGTTCATGATGCACAGAATTTGAGCGCCAGGTTGAAGAAAGTGGAGGAAAAATTGCATGGTATTCAAGATCTAGACCGAAATGTTGAAAAGCAAAACAGCACCCTGCAAACGCATTTTGATGAAGCTCGGTCAAGCCTAGATAATCTGTCTGAGAAACTGAATAGTGTGAAACCAGATGAAGAACCTCAGGGTATCAGTTCCTTTGCAGTTGAAGARCCTCAGGCTACCAGTTCCGCTGCAGATAAAGAACCTCAGGTTACCAGTTCCTTGGCAGATGAAGACAAGAAACATGAGGTAGTGCAGGATGTTGAGGGAAAGGAAAGGYTAGTTCATGCAAATTATAAAGAAGGAGCCAATACGGTTGCAAGAGAAGATGTGAAGGATACAAAAGAACATGATTCTGCGGCATCTATTAACAACCAAGAAGAAGACACTAAACGAGCAGGAAAAAAGACAGTCACATTTCAGGATCCAATATCAAAGGATTTACCTGCTGCTGAGCAGAAATCGAAATCAACAGAAGATGCTCTTATCAAAATCGACTCGCAAGCAGAAAAAGAGACCGAAGATGATTTTAACTGGCAGCAGATGCTCCTGAGTGGGTTGGAGGACAAAGAGAAGATTCTTCTGTCAGAATATACAACAATCCTCCGGAATTTCAAGGAGGCCAAGAAAAAACTGAGTGACATGGAGAAGAAAGACAARGACCGGGAGTTTGAAATGGCATTACAAATAAATGACCTGAAGACTGCTATTGCAAAGAGAGAYGAAGAGATTCAACACTTGCGCCAGAGGTTAAATTTGGGCGAAGATAAAAATACGATGGAAGTTCAACACATATTATCAGATGATCGAAGTATCAAACCTGAGGGTATAGATATTCATCTGATCAAGAAAGAAGATGAAGAAATCAAGTTGGTGTTAGCTCATCAACCTCATGTCATGTCACAGATTGAGGAAAAGCTCCGTCTGGACATTGATGCAATACTAGACGAGAACTTAGAGTTCTGGTTAAAATTCAGCACTTCATTTYATCAGATTCAAAAATTCAGGAGCACAGTCCATGATTTACAGAATGAAATATCAAAGATAAAGGAAAAGAAGAAGCAAGAGGGAAGCAATTCAGGAGGAGATCTAAGATCAGAAGTCCGACCACTATACAAGCACCTCAAAGAGATACAGACAGAATTAACAGTGTGGTTAGAACAAAGTGTCTTGCTTAAAGATGAACTAGAAAGGAGGTTCTCATCTTTGTGCAATATTCAGGAAAAGATCACAGTTGCTCTGAAGGAGGGTGTTGAGGAAGACGAAATAAGATTCTCCAGCCATCAAGCAGCAAAATTCCAGGGTGAGATTTTGAACATGAAACAAGAAAATAACAAGGTACGAGAGGAACTGCAAGCAGGTGTAGATCATGTAACTACATTACAAGTGGATATTGATAAGTCCCTAAGAAATTTGACCGAGGAGTTTGAACTTTCTGGGGACCAACCGCAGCTAAGGCACTCAATGAGTCGCTCCCGAGTTCCTCTAAGGTCGTTTATTTTTGGAACTAAGCCAAAGAAGCAGAAGCATTCAATCTTTTCATGTGTGCACCCCAACAAAAAATACCAGGTTCTGAAAGCTGGGATGCCTTTTTAGATCTTTAGCTCGATTCCCTTTCTCTTCATTCTTTTGAAGGTTCCTGTTGTAGCCAAACTTCTAAAAAGAACAAAATATTTTGTGTTATCTATTTGCTCATGCAGAGCATTCTGTTGTGTATGGTTGCCTTCATGAGAACTTCTAGCCAGCAGTTTCATTTCTCTATCCTCATTTAGATTTGATTATTCTTAGTTTGATTAATAGGAATCGGGATTCAATTCAGCTCGGAGGAACTTCTCAAAACTGCACATTGGGATTGGAATAGACCGAAATTATTAGCTGAAATTTTACATATTGATTCTGATTCCAGCACCAAAAACAAAAGCCCAAACCAAATTGAAATCAACAAGAGAGTCAGAATCAAGTCTCTATTGGCACACCAAACGAAACTTCTGAAACTAACTTGGCTCCCCTTCCTTTAGCCATGTAAAGGCCAATATGATGCATGAGTTCCTACCATCAGAAAAATAGAAACAGCTTTCAGAATATGTACTCTAGAGGAAACCAACAGAGCTTGTTAAAGTTTCAGAAAACAAAGCAATATGCTATCAGAAAACAAAGGAAATTGACTTCTTTTGGCATCTGAACTACTATTTAGAAAGTGGTAAAGAGACCGTTTCAATCTACACTTGGCCATTTCAAATTAATGCAAGTTTTTGTAATGGATCAGGATGAAGAGCAACCGTAGATCCTCAATCTAGCACCATTTTTGCCTGTAAGTAGGTTTTTGGTGTTTAAAACTTGACATTTCTGTCTCATTTGAAGACAGAAAATTTTCACACTCTCACTTACCATTATAAATATTACATTACCTGAGGTCTGAAATCATCTCATTTAGAATCTCCCTGAACCACATCTCGGAGAAACCAAATGTCCACAAACCCCCCATCCCACTGCCCACCCCCAAAGAAAAAGAGAGAGATTGATGTTTTATCAAGAACATACAGAAAAACCAATACCATAAACCAGACAAAACAAGTGAAGGGGACTCAAAAGGGAGGGAAAGATGCTAACCCTTGAAGTGCATTTCAGCCACTCCTCTCTTTCGCATCAGTTAAATTACTGCACTAAATGTTCCAATTTGGCTTTTCTTTTCATTGTATTCAGAAGCAAAACTAATGACTACTGTGATCATATTACCTGAGGATGTGCAAGAGCTCCTTTGATATTTCTGGCAACTGAGAGTGGAAGGTCAAAAGTAGCACAGCCACGGGAATATACAATGACATCCTCCAGGGGCTTAAGAATCCCCCGATTTCTTGCAGAAAGTGCAGAGCAAACAAAATCGAGCACACAAATATCTGTGCATATTCCTACAACCAAAATCTAAAGAAAAAATTATAATCAGATAGGCATTTCATGTTTAGTTACAGTGCCTACACTCTTTGTTATAAATCATAAGAAAAAGAAACGGAATACAGAAATACTAGGTAATAAGAGAGAAGGAAATATTTACGGCTTTGATCTGGTTTATTTTCACCCAATCTACAAAGACATTAGAGCCATCTTTTTCCATAGCACCAAGAAATCCATCAACGCAATCCTTGCTTCTTAGTGTGACATTAGGTTCATTTTCCAACCATTGAAGAGCTTCCCAAAGTACAAAAGAGAGCAACGTGAGATGGAAACAAACAATCAAATTTCTTCMGTGTTTATTGAGAAACATGGGAAATAAAAATACCGGGAACTAATTTGGATTCATCAGTTCCAGCTATACAATGAGGAGGATATGGATGCTCAGGGATATCTGGATGATGCGAATCAAGGAAGGCAAACACAGGCCATTTCTTTTCACAGAACACTCTAGCAAGCGTCACTGACTCATCAACCATTCCAGAAATTTGTTTGTCTGGTGCTCTTGGAGCCTTTTAGAAAACAATTTGTTTATCTATTAGGATATTGATTAGTAGCTCCACAGCAGGATGACCATAAAATTCTCGTCCAAATATAACACTAGGAASAAAGAATCGGAGAAACGAACACCAAAGAAAAATTTATAAATGAAAATACAAGCTTTTGGTACTTAACCTCAGGTCAACCAAGTAAACCAATACAAACAAAATAGAGGTTAACTGACGGCTAGACATAAGAGAATAACTAATTATGACCATACGATCTCTGATTGTGTTCCATAGAATTCAATTTCTTCAAGTTGGAATAATCCAAAGAGATAACCTGGTGAAGAGCTGACGAATAAAACTCTACCATAGACTAGTGAAATCAAGAATTTCTAAGTTTGACAACAGAATTCAAGACTGCATGGCATAACTTGGGATTTTCTTTTCATCCTCTTTTTCACTTCTTACAGCACCTAAATGATAATCTGAAGAACAAAGAAGCACAAAATCTGTCAAGACAGCATAAACTCTTRATTTATCTATGGTGTCCAATAAAGCCACGATAATTCAAAGCTAAATAAAACTAACTGATAAAATCATCATGCACGAGACCCCAATGGCAATAACCTTAAGTGTAGAGCACAGAAATTTCAAGAAATCTAAGGATAACTACCAAATTGCCGGCTCTCACTGTGCAGAAGCCATTAACAACGTCAACCAGAATGAGACCAGTCTTAACATCATCAGAGACCACCAGAGTCTCCTGTTCCACCGGCAAGTCCTTCTTCAACAGATCTATGGTCTGTGACCCCATTCTTTTTCTGTTTCCTTATGAGCCCACCTCTTGATAATACAAACACAAACAATAGCTGCCTTTATGTAGTTGAACAAACCTGCGAACCGGGAATCAAAGAACGCATTATTTCTTTCACGTATGGGGGATTAGGTAGATGTGCACTGCTGGAAAGAGTCAGAAAAGAAGCCGAAAAAAGACCAGACAAACAGATCCCACTGACATCTAATCAACTACTGTGTTTGGTTCAAAGCAGCCAAGAAACTAAAAAGATCAGATTCCAAAAATACTCCAAATGCAAAAGTCGTATTTCTAGCCAATTGCTAGCCTATATATGTTTCTTCAAGCTCGATGCAGTAGAGGTGTGGAACCTCGTTTCTTATATTTTTCTAGATGTCCATTAAAATGTTAATCCATTATACCACAAATTTTTTTAACTCAAAAACCTTTATAATAAATTATGAACAAGTCTTCTTATTATAATTATTGAAAAAAAGGAAAAGTGAATGAAAATAATTATTAGATTTTGAATATTTTAATAAGCTATTTCTGAATTCCTAACCTGATTATTATACTGTAACTAGAGTTTTACTTGAGTTTAATTTTTTCCTTTTTTCCTTGWCTGTAGATAAGTAAATATCAGTTTACAAAATTTTCAAAAAATATAATCTAAATAAAAAAGTACTTTAGAAAAATGAAAACGGAAAAGTTCAATATTCAATGAAACCCAAACAAGCCGCAATACTTTAGCAAAAGATACCTAAGACTTCCAAATACAAGAATGATTGACATTCTTGTATTATATGATTATCATGCCCATCAATGGAGTGGAGTACCCATACATTAGCGGTGACCACGGTTCATTTATCTTAATGTAAATTGAGATCGAAATTTTAAAATAACCATTTATAACTGTTCATGTTTTAATACAAGTCTTTTGAAGTTAATTTCGACTCCCATCAAAATAGAAAATAAAAAATTAAGCTAAACAAATTGACAAAGTAAAATTTAAAAATTTTTACTAAAGAAATGAAAGTTTATTAATAAAATGGAATTGAACTTAATTTTTGTTTAAGAAATTAAACTTTCTACGTATTCTGTCAAGGTATAAAAAAATCAAAGTCCTCGTAGTTCTCTTACCTTTAGACTTTCTCTTACCTCAATCACTTTCGGCATTCGTGATAGTAGAAGTCCCTTTAGTGTCGATGTCAAACAATTAGAAAAAGTTGTGATGAAGGTTTTCTCTTATTGTCATTTTTCAGCTTTAACTAATATTCTGTTCTCAAAGAATAAGGACTTAARGAGGATCGATCTTCCAATGGTATGTTTTCCCCCGTACTAAAATTTTGCTCAACCACAATTGTTGATAGTGGAATTCCGATAAGATTGAATTTTTTTTTTTTCCTTTTTTCACTCCACTAATATATAGTGTCAACGCTTTCAATTGTTAAATAAGCTAGAACTTGAATACAATATATGATAATTTTGGAAGCTTTAAAGCTTGTCTTATTCAATACTCAAATGTAACTTTTATACAACCTTTACAAACAAAAAAATTACAAAGTGCATCCACGATTTACATAATATATATCATGGCTAAGATTAAGGAAGAATGATTCAAAAACTAATATGCACCCTACAAACTAGGGATTATACAACAAACTCAAAGACTGAAGAGATAAGCATCTAAAATACCTAACAAATCCTCCCTTAATAGTCACTTTACTTTTCGATCCATGCACACTCCAAGCTGTTCACTCATCTTCAAGAACATGTCTAACTTCAATGGTTTTGTCATAATGTAAGCTAATTGGTCTTTAGAGCCACAAGGCACTAAATCAACTACACAATCTTTGGTCAAGTCTTGAAGAGAATGGAATCGGACATCGATATGCTTACTCATACCATGTATAACGGGATTCTTCGAAAGCTCAATKGTGGAGTCATTATCACATAAATGGTGCACTTACTTTGATTGAGATGAATTTTTCCAAGAACCCTCTGCATCTAAATACTTGGGACAAGCACATGAAGAAGCAGCTATAAACTCTGCCTTTGCTGTAGAGAGTGTCACAATTGGTTTTTTTTTGGAACTCCATGCCGCAGCTCTTGAATTTAGTTTAAATATGTAGCCTGATGTACTTTTGCGATCATCAAGATCTCTTGCATAATCASTGTCAGAGAAAGCAATCAAATTCTTCTGCTCGTTCCTTATACAATAATCCCATCTTAGTACTTCCTCTCAAGTACCGAAGTAAAATACTAGCAAGAGTCTCACAGCTACTTTAGTGATTCCTAAAATGACGATGGCTTTAGAAAAAATTGAGTAGGGGACCCTCCCGAAAGATCCTTTTCACAACCTGCTGATGTAATTCAGTAGGTGCCCCTATAAAACGACTTATCAAGCTCATCACATATATAAGATCAGGTTCGGTGGCAATTAGATACATGAGACTGCCCACCATTTATTTGTAAGCAGTGGAATCAAATTTTGCACCTTTTTCATCTTTCACAAGTCTACAGCCAAACACAATGTGATTTTTAATAGGATTAAAGTGCTCTATTTTGAACCTTTTAAGCACCTCATTGGCATACTTCTTTTGGCTTATGAAAAATTCGGCTGAGCTTTACACTACCTTCACTCCAAGTAAATACTTCATAATTCCRAGATCAACATCTCAAATTCTTGCTTAATTGATTTCTTGAATTCCTCAAACATCTACCTATCATTCCCAATAAAAATGATATCTTCTACATACAAGCTAACTATAAGACTCCTTTCATCATCACCATTATTTATGAAAAGAGTATGCTCACTTAAGCAACTTTTCGGACCCTTCTTTGATGAAATAGGATTGAATTTTGCTAAACCATGATCTTGGGGCTTGTTTGCACACATACAATGCCTTTTTCAATGAATAAATTTTGTTTTTAGCACCCATCACTTTATGACCTTGTGTCTGTTCAATGAAGACCCCTTCAGAAATCTCACCATGTAAAAAAGCTCTTTTAACATAAAGTTGCTGCACCTTCCAATCTTTACTAACTGCAAGTGCAAATATTACTCTTATAGTGTSCCAATGAACAACAGGGGCAAAAAACTCAGTATAGTCAATGCCAACTTGTTGGGTATACCCTTTTGCCACGAGTAGAGCCTTACATTTGTCYACTTCTCCTTTCTCATTCAGCTTAGTCTTGAAGATCACTTTACACCTATCTTTTTAGCTCCTTGGCAACTCAATTAATTCTCACGTACCATTTCCTTCAATAGCTTGAATTCCAGGTCCATAGTATCTTTCAATGTAGAACCTTCAACAGCTTCYTCAAAATTTACTGGAACACTTGATGATATGAGCATAACTAGTTGTTGCATTTCTTCTTCATCAAAAAAACCCTCACCACTCGTGTAATCCTCCATCCACACTACCTGCCTTAAATCCTCCCTTGAATTGGATTAGTTACATCAGCTTCATCTTGCTCAATCTGCCCTTACTCTTCATTTTCACCTTCTTTTTCATCTCCCCACTCAAGAGTATTACTATGAGCTTTTTCAATTGTTTCTCCCAACTCCACTTTTCTTCTTCTTCAAACTCCACATCACGGCTTATGACATTTTTTTTTTTTTTTAAACTTTGGATCATGCATCTGATAGGCTTTTGATTCTGCACTCGCACCTAAAAACACACACTTATGTCAGGTTCTTTTTTTTTTTTTTTTCCCCCTCTATTGATACCTTGTATATGGACATTTTTTATGCAACCAAAAGTACTGCACAGATGGCTTGAGACCACCCCATGCTTCCTTTGGTGTTTTATCTTTTACTGCTGAGGTAGGATAAGAGAACATGCACAGCAAATTTATAGCTTCTAACCGAAATTCCTTAGGGACTTCTTTGTCAGTCAACATGCAATGCACCATAGTCATTAGAGTTTGATTTTCTCTCTCTACAACCCTGTTTTGTTGTGGGGAGAAGGCTGCAATGAGTTGTCTTATGATCCCATTTAAATTGCAGTAATTGTTAAACTCTGATGAGGTGAACTCCCCACCTCAGTCAGTGCTAAGCAACAATTGTGATTCCCTAATTTTTTCTCTACCATGCTTTTGAAATTCTTAAATATAGTAAATGCCTCTGATTTAGCATTCAAGAAATAAGTCTACTTTTTATGACTATAATCATCTACCAAATTTATTATGTACCTTTTGTGACTATTTGATTTAGGGATAATCGAACCATGAATGTCATAGTGAACAATTTGCAACATTGAAAGGATCTCCACATGATTTTCTTGGGAAATGAGTCACGGTGCTGCTTGCCAATGACACAATCAGTGCGTAACTTGGGAGAAACTTTGAGAATTGGCAAACCCTTCACCATCTTTTTGTATATTCAAGTGACCAAACCTTTGATGTCATAGTTGTGTTGTTGTGTCCTGCCATTTGAAAACAAGATTGTCCTAGAGCATAAGTAGGTACAGAATCAAACAAAACAAACATCCTATTTGCTGACATGTTTGTTTGCATAGTTAACCCTCTAATTGTGTTATAAATCTTGCATACGCATATTGAATCAAAATAATCAGTTCCTTTTCTTGAAGCTAACAATACTAATCAAATTACTTTTGAGCTAAGGAACATACAATACCTCAGTGATCACCTAATTTGGTTCATGGACTTACATCCTAATATTTCCTTTTCCCTATGACAACCGTTTTTTAGTTGTTGTTGAGCTTTGCCATTTTCCTGCAGGATTCCTTGAGCTAAATAAACTACTTTTTGTCTCCACTCATGTGATTGCTRCAGCTGGAGTCCAAGAACCACACATCATCTCTCTTGGAATTATGCATCTCAACATAGGACATAAGCAGCATTTCTTCATCTTCTTCCATCTCAACATAGCTAATATCTGTGGCCCAATTAGGACATTCATACTGAAAATGCCCTAACTTTTGGCATTTAAAGTATTCAATGATGGCTTTGTTGCAAGATTGTCTTCCTCGGCCTCTACCTTCGAGACTTCCACAACCTTTACCTTTTCCTCAGAACCTATTTTCCTCCCTTGCTCCAAGCATTTCACCACCTGTTACCTTCAAGTAATGAGGTCTACAACTCATCCATAGAAAGACGATCAATATCTTTCGACTCCTCCATAGAACAAACAATGTAATTGAATTTTCAGTTAGGGTGCGCAAGATTTTCTTATTAATTTTCACATCCTACATATCTTCTCCAACATTCTGCATGTCAGTAGCCACCAACATCACCCTTGAGAAGTAATCAATGATTGGCTCACTCATCTTCATCTGCATGATCTCAAAGTCTCTTTGAAGTGTTTGGAGTTAGGCATGCAAAACTCGGACATTTTCTTGATATTTTCTCTTAATTGAATCCTATAATTTCGGGATGYGTCCTTTTTAGCGATGGTCTTCAGGATTGATTTGTCAATTGATTGGAAGAGATAATTCTTTGCCTTCAGGTCTTTCAGCTCCAGTTTCTCCAAATATTTCCTTTGTGCAGCTATCGACACCTTTGCAGCAGTAGGCTCAGTATAACTAGTATCGATGKGACTCCAATATTCCTTGGATCTCATAAGATTCTCCATTAGCATACTCCAATGATCCTAGTCTCTGTCAAACTTGGGGATGCTAGGTTAAGCAAAGTTATTCGCTTCTGCTGCCATCTCACTCTCACCCTTTTTGTTTTTTGGCAGTGTTTCACTCACACTCACTTGGAGTGTTTTACTTACATCTTTTTTTTCCCTCAATTAGGTTTCTTTCTCTAGCTTTGATACCAMTATTAAATAAGCTAGAACTTGAATATGGTATATGATAATTTTGGGAGCTGTAAAGCTTATCTTATTCAATACTAAGGTGTGGCTTTTATACCGCCTTTACAAATAGAAAAATCACAAAGTGTGTGCACGATTTACATAATATATATCAAGGCTAATATTAAGAAAGAATAATTCAAAAGCTAATCTGTACCCTAAAAACCAGGGTTATTCAACAAACKCAAAGACTGAAGAGATAAGTATCTAAAATACCTAACATCAACATCATCACCTGCATCTTCAACCTCAAAACAAGTGATTAGATAATCTTCAATTTTGAAATGTAACTCAATCTAGATGACGAAGATGTGGATCTTACTTTCTTGTTTTGTTGTTGCTTTAATAGATATACGTGACCTTTATTTACCCGTAGTAGGGTTAGAAGATGACTTCTSAATTTTAACTTGTATACCATAAGTAGCACTATTCTCCATGTTCAAATCAAAAAAATTTTTTTTTTCTTGACATCACTAATTATTCTAGAAATAACAGGCTTCATTTTAATTTCATTGCAAATGCAATCATATTATATATCTAAATATTCTTGTAAACCTTATACTTTTTCCCTAGGATAAAAAAATAGTTGCAATTAGATTAATCGTAAGTATTTCATAATAATATTTAGTCTACTCCATTTTCATTGAATTAACACAATCATTAAAAATATCTATTTCAACCCACTTCTTRAAAGCTGCAACAATATTGGGACATTTATAAACAATTAAATTGACAAGTTGGATAACAAACACTGGGTAGAGTATAACTAGTATTATTAAAAACTTTTTAATAGTTTCATAAATTTTTTACAAATATCCAAACTCGCCAACAATAATCACAAGCTTTGCACATAATGGAATGAAAACAGATTGGAGAATCAAACTTCTTGTCTTTCTCATTGATATGAGCTGTACTTATATATATTACAATAGTAGAAACATAGTAATTCTAATCTTGGGCTTAGGAGATATAAACTAGGCACGAGCAAGTGGTTTGGCGAGTTGATCAACAGCAGAAGGGAAGAAGAGGTTGTTGAACCACAGAGGTGGTCTTGTTTTCAGAATCGTAGAAAAGAGGAAGAGGCTTGAACCACAGTTGTGGTCTTGTTTGAACCACAAAGGTGTTCTTATTGTGAACTAGATGGTCTTGTTTTGAACCATAGTGGTGGTCTCATTTTGAAGAATCTTAGAGAGGAGGAAGAGGCTTAAACCACATAGGTGGTTTTGTTTTAAGCATTTTAGAGAGGGGGTAGAAAATGACAATTTATGAATAGGACAATCTACTCAGAAAACGAGGTAGGGAGTAGAGAAAATAAAAAAAAATATATAAAACACTAAAATATATTGACCGAAGTCGTGATGAGCCCATCCGAACAATTGATTTTTGAAACTTGAAATACCAAGACCAAAGTTTCAACGTCATGAATCTTGCTCTATACYAGAGTGGGATGAAGAGAGRTTGGAGAATCAAGATTTCTCACTGGTATGAGTGGTATTTATACATATTACAAGAGTAAGAGAATAGAAAACTAAGAAATAGGAAAAAAAATAACTTAAGGCCTCATTTGATTGTCAAGGATTCTGCACTAGGAAAGTAATTCGATTCTTCATTATTAAATTTTGACAATTGGATAATTAATTTGGTATCTGGAAAAGAATTAGATTCCTCAAATCCAAGAAAATAACATCACAACGGATAAAAGAATATCGGCAAGGTGGTGGTATTCTTATTACTTTCCTCAGGATTTTAAATAAAAATACACGTAACAAGTTTTAAAGACTTTAATAACCTTTTTTTTCTCCCCTCATTCGTTTTGTTCTTTTCCTCAATGACTAAACTTTCCTCTAAGAAACTCTGACATTTTCCCCAAAAAAGCCTCTAAACTCCTCCCCAGAAGATCCTTGCTCTTCTACATCATAAGCAAATTAAGGATTTAATTTCTTTCGTGTTTGAAATTAAGGTATTAATTATATGACATAGGATTCTAATTTTTATATTTATCCTAATATTTTGAACTTAAAATATTATCTTCCTTTCTCCAAAAATTCAAATTCTTTTTCTAATACTTTCCTCATAGTCTAGCAGAACTCTTGATATTTGATTTAATACAAATTAAATAGTTAGATTTATTTACTTAATGAAAATAAACCTACTTTTAATTCATTCTATTTTAATGTTATTTCAAATAGTAATTTGATATTAGTGAGTCTAAGSCTCCATTGGTATTCAAATTATTATATATACTCATGAGACTAATTCAAGCAATTTGATACAAATGTAAACTCCCTTCCCATTTACATTCAATTGCCTTCCAAACAAGATAAGTGAATGTCTAAAGATTTTAATTCCTTAAATTTTGATTTCGAGGAATCACAATCTGAGTACAACTTTACTTTCCCATCAATCAAACGAGGAGTAACTACTATGATTACATAAAATTCCTTGATTGYCTTAATTTGATTTTTCTTTTGTTATCAATTGATTGTCTTTTCATATCAATGATCACTCTAAATATTACTACAAATAGATACACTATTATCTAAATTAGAAAATATCTTATGTAAATCTATTTTATCTATTTTATATAATTTATGCAAAATATGTGTTAATGTTGTGCATGGAATACGCTTAGCAGTAGGATTTTATTCAGTTTGACAATAATCTACAAAATTTAATTTTTTCCTAAAAGTAAAACTTAAATGTTCAACAACCACCAATTTAACTAACTCGTCTATGTTTTTTTATTCACTAYATTTAAATAATGAACTAGGATCAATAGAAGAGCGTACCTAGTTATTTGTGTCTGTGAAGATCTTATATTGAGTTTGTCAGGCTGCTTCTGTTTCAATTGGCCTTGTAAACTCCAGTACCTTCTTCTGGACTTGAATTTATATGTAGAAGTGCAATATTTGCAATGCACTTTATAATCTCCGATATAAAGATGTTTCTTATTAAAGTGTTGCTTGAAAWTTTCATATTTAGACTTTTACCTTTCCCCGTACTAACACTTTCTTAGGTGGGTTGTACCAATCTTGACTCTCCAACACTTCTTTCTCAATCATCTTCATCATCTTCAAATGCATCATTTACAATACCGGTGTTGGTGCTGGAATGGAAAACTTCGGTGTTTCTTGATATTCAAAATGTGTCGGCGGTTGAAATCACTTGAAGTGGTAAACTGATTTGTGTAGAATATAGATAATATAAGGTTGAAGGAAATTCTATTGGAGCCTTTCTCCTGCTATTGGACTCGCCTGAGTCTACCATTTTTTTTTTTTAGAGTAACTATAAAATGACTAATGAGTGCTAATTTAACTAATAATGACTAATAATGGAAGTAAAAAATATAGACTTCAGAGAACTTGAGATAATTCAAAGAAAATAGAGAGAGATCGGACAAGATTGAGATAACTGATCGGATTGTTGTGAATAAAATAGGGTTAGAAAAGAGTATTTATAGGACAAAAATAAGAATAAACTTTTTTAAAGATTCAACAGACACATTTTGAAATTTTGAGTTGTCTAGTCAAAGTTGTCATATAGTAATATTGTAAGGTCACTTTCATGACATCATTGTACTTTTGATTCGCAGATGAGAAATCAAATACTTTTGAACCAAAATSAAAAGTCCAATGGATTATTTGATTTTTGAAAAACCTTTGAACAAAAATAAAGTATCCAACGACTTGTTCAATTTTTGATAAAAAAAGTTAAGTTGTCATGTCAATAGAAAAAGCTGCCAATTTATAATTACAAGAGTAAAATTTTGGTATATTATTTTTTAAAACGATTTGAACCACCTGTTTCAATTCATAAAAGCCATTATTAATAGTAAACTGAGTCAACGGTTTTTGAACCGTTGACCATGGGTTGGTTTTGGTTGAACCAGGGTCACCCCTACCCTTGATTGAATTAAGTTGTGCAAGTACAAGATATGGGGGGTTATTGCTCCACTTAGCTCCCATTTTAGGGGATAAATTACAATAACCTTCTTTTTTTTTTTCACATCTCGAAAAATGGCGTTGCGCATTTTCTAAATGTTTCTTCGGCAGGCACACTTAGTAAATGCTCATTCTTCTCTTTCCAATATCATCTTTTGAAATTTAAAAAAAATCAAAATATCAATTGAATGAGCATTAACAAAATGTGCCTTCCATTTAGAAGGCACAAAATACCAATGCTCATTCCTTGCCTTATACGAATATTTCAACAATTGTAAATTTTCAATGTTGCTGGATGATTTTAACGGAAGGCGCAAATGTTTTTCTCATTTTTTGAATTTCGTATAACTCAAATAAATTGAACATGCATTTTGATAATGAGCCTTCATCCAAAACATGTGAAATTTGCTACGACACATTCACTACATATTCATAACACAATTTCACAACAACATTTACCACCACAATACAACGTCTACAATATAACATTTCACAACACAACCGTAACAATGAAATCCATAATAATACTATTTTGAAACATTCACAAAATGACATTAAAATATACAAAATATTTTCATCATAYRTCATACAAATTATTAAAAAGTTAGAAAGGTTTCTTGAAGTACAACCAATGAAAAATCTTAAATGGCAACACTATGTTCTTGATCCAGCACCCACGTTGTGGCTAGGGAAGTTTCTTTGAGTGTGACTCGACATATTCTAAGAGAGTCGGGAATCCTCATATTTTGATGGTGGCCTGGACAATTTCCCTCCATATATTAAAAGTGAACAAGGTAATAGTGAAGCCCTCCAAACCGACTCGTTTACAATCGGGTAATAGTTTTCCTCGATATCTRTCATGGTAGCATGTTTTTGAGTAAATCTCATTTATTAGATTGGCAACAAGTACACCTTGTTCATGACAAACTACAAATGCACGTGAACAAGGAATTCCAAATGCAGACCACTTATTTCAAGTACACAATTTTCTGTCATTCTCACAGTATAAACTCTATTGCCCTTCCTTCTTCCCTAAATAGAGTCTTCATGTTATATAAATCAAGTCTCAAATTGTATCCTATCACAATTTCACTGTGACTTTGTTTCATTGTCGAAAAAAATCTTCCAAATTTTATGGGATAATGGATGTCTATAATGAATCGYTGATTCACGATGTTCGACAAAATACTAGACAAGCTTACCAAAAAGTATCTCCATCRTTGCTTTGATCAGCAAAACACATCCCTTCTCTAGTACACTATTAAAAAYGATTTAGATAAATTTATTATAATGAAACCATTCTTCTATCCCCCATCATGTGCCAATGTCTATTTTTCACGTTCAATTATAATMAACCAATCAAGTGTAGCTTGACTTTGAATTTTCATCCATGATTGCGATAAGTTTTCATCCATGACACACGCCTTGTACATCCCCTTGGCTAGGTCTCTATTTTTTAACATAATGTTAAAATTTATCTTTATGTGACATAAACAGTACCTACGAACAAATGGAAGTTGCCACCCTCTTTGCAAGAGGCACCATACTCAATATTCTCTTATGGCGATCATAATTAAGCACACATGTTGCTGAAAYGCAATATAAGTTCTCAAAAGACTGCGAAACCATCCCCAACTTACTGATGACTCTTCATCTACAATGGCACATGCAGTTGGAAACACATGATTGTCTGCATCTTAAAAATGATATCCAAAAGAACTGCCTAATATGCTCCTTTCAAATGAGCACCATCCACTGAGATTATTGGTCGACAATGCTGGAATCCTTCGATTGATGGCCTAAATGACCAAAATAGCCAATAAGATATATTCACATCATTGATGCTATTTTGAAGATGCTTCTACTCAACAACAGTCCTAGGATTTGCATCCTGCAGCATCTGCATATACGCTAGAAGCATATGAAAAGTTGTTGGCCAATCACCATAAACATGCTCAATGGCTAACTTCYGTGCATGCTATCATTTCCTATAGGAGCAACCAATTCAAATACATTTTTAAYCTCAGCTATCACTACACTAACATGTAGCTCCGAATAATCTCTAGCCAGGTACGTAATATGTGGAGCAATTATTTGATTAGTTAAGTTTCGATTGTTATTGTTCACAACCCATGTGATACATTGTGTTCGCCACTGTATATGATAATCTGCGATTGATGATGATTGCTCTTCTCAATAACCTGAATGTATCAGTCACAAGGTGCATCATCCTTCGAATTCTTGCAACGGGCAGTCCACATGTCTGGCTTATTTTTCACAACTCTAAATTCATGACTCATTTATAGTGACTATTAACGGACAGCAGAAATGGCCTACTTCTTATCCAGAAACCTCATTCCTAGATGCAAATCATAATTGCTTCAATTTAACTCGTTCAAGGTTTGATAAACAAGGAAGTGAAATTTTTTCGAGAAAAATTGATATATTTCCTTTTGGTCATGGAAAACCCAATTAAAAGGACTAATGTTRACAGAGTTGCAAGCATAGTTGRGACAAAATTGATAACTTTATTTACTAGAGAAGTTATAAGATCATTCTTGCTTGAAAAAGTCTTGCTAGTCATCGAGGAAAAAAGACCAAGARAGAACTTAAGATATTTAATATTTATGCAGCAAGCTAATGCAAGAACACATGTTGAATGTAACGATATTGAATTTTCCCAAGAAGGTAAAGAAAATGGATTTGGCATTTGTTTGGTTTGATAGGCTCAAATTCTTCAAATTTTACAGGTCTTTGATTTTGGATTTCTTATCACTATTCAGTCATTGCAACACAAGAAGTCACCTAAGACTATTGATGAGYTTGTTGATGATGTTGTAAAGTCATTTAAATCTTTTCCTGCAGTAAACTATAATCGCATACTTCTATCATTGAAATTATACATGATATAAATAATGAAAAAAAAGGATCAAATAGACAAYTACACATGTAAATAAAGCATATTGGAACGTGAAGATAAGCTTACTCAAATGAAGTGTGATCTTGYATTGGTACCAGAAGTTTTATGTTATTTAAGTTAAACCTTGAATTAGGATATAGTACCAAAGTTTTTTTTTTCAAAGTTTTAAGTGAAGGATCTACTTCAAAATTAGTATTTTATCTCATATTATCTATGATGAATTTCCTTTTTAGATTAGTTGATACTCTGACTTTCCCAAAATATTTTTTAGTGTGAAGAGATCTGTATTGTTACATAATATGTACAAACGAATTATATGTTCAAAATCTCTATCAAAATGGTTTTAGACATCTATATGTCTTTACATTTTTGTTTGATAATATGAACTCTTAACACCTGTTGGGGGAAAAAATATGCTTCAAAGAGCCATTTGTTATGACATGTCCACAACTGACACACTGCAACATGGAACACATAGCTCTATATGTCCTCTTGTTGTATATTCCAATCCACCAATTTATCCACCATTCCTTTAGAGAAAAACTCACCATAAGTGTTCCAGTTTAGAAGTCTCTTTTAGGTCACATGTACCCAAAAGTGTTCACATATGGGTGATAATATTCTACTTCAAAATATTTTCATTGTTCTCAGAATGCTTAAATAAAAGTAAATTAAATACAAACAAAATAACCAAGCATGGAATATGCATTCGTGTTAGCTATTGAAACATGAAAACATTATTCAAATTGAGAAAAAGAAATTGAAAGTGATGGYATACATGAGTCAAACATTATTTAATAAAAGAGATGATACGTCTAATGAGTTTTGGCTGAATTTTATTTTGAAGAAGTGACCAAAACATTTAAAATCAACCCAACTCCAGGTTAACATTGCACCCACTTTTCCTTGATGCCTCAATAGAGATCTTCAATAGCCATAACCAGAAGCAGCTTTGAACATTCATCCCGAATAAGTTAGGAAAAACATACGCATCAAGTACTGAATTTACCATGGGATTACCATATTTAACCGGATGGATAAGACAACAACCAATATTCCTTATACATTTTCACCACATCAGGTAATGTTTCATTACTTTCTTTGTCCTAGGAGCCAAGCAATAAGTATGGATAGCAAAGAATTCCTTCCAAGATTGTCAGATCACCATGAAACATCTCTTGACCAACTCTCRTTGCCATGTTATGCACCATATTGCCACTAGTATTGTCACTCCCTATATAAAATTTTCAAAGTTTCCATAGCAATGAATGTTTGACAAAGATTTAAAAATGACTAATTTTAGAACTTATTTTGTTTGTATTACTTGATAATCATCTCTGAGGTGAAACTCAAATCAATTTTGCATCCTTAATCCAACTAAACAAATTTCTAATTAAATTATTATGAATAATTCTACTCAAATCAATCACTAAAATAACATAAAATAAATTAAAAATGGAATTAGAAAAAGTAAAAGACAGACAAAAATATTACTATGAATGCCAATAGACTAGTGCATTTTACTGAGTAGCAAAATGAGTACATGAATATCATAATAAAAAGTTGATAGATAGACTTTTAACATCATCCTTGCCATTTGTTGAAATTCTTTGTCCTTAGAGGCTTGTTCTCCTTCATCAGAAAACTTGTTCAAATCAAACGCTTGATCAGCAACTACATTCAAATCACAATCTACTGCAACTTTCTTAGTATTCTACATTTAGCTTCAAACTATAATGTGACAATGGTTTGGATCCAAATCTGAGACGTTTCTTTTGCTTCCCATTTTCTTTATTGGTGAAATTATTTATTAGCCTTTAGTAATATTGGTACTACCATGTTAGCTTTAATACATGCAAAAGAAATTTGTAACCAAATTTATAAGCATATATTCCTACCATTCTTGGGCTATATTTGGATTACACCTGGGGCTAAAAAACTTTTTACCCCCAATTTCAAATATCATTTGTTTATACGTTGGGCCAAGAAATGTAACTTCCAAACAAGAAATTTTCCTCCAAACATCACTAAAAAATAAGAAGCTATATTCACATTTTCCCTCCCTACAATTCTTGTAACAGTGAATTATTAGACGATTAGCTATAGTAATCATTTTTATTAACGACCTTAATCATTATTCTTCAAATCTACCTGTTCAATATTGAATTCAAAATATTGAATAATTGACTTCTAATGTATGAATAATCAATTATTCACACACTAGAAGTTSCAGACGATGTGAAGAAATCATTTTGACATTCAAAATAATTTGAAATAACGATTATCAATAGATAGTATTCGATTATTTGTGATCTTATTCTCTTTCTAAGTATTTAGTCGATTATTCATACGTTAGAATCTCGAGTGACGTGGTGTAAATGTAACACCCCCAGATTAAAAACTTTATCCTAACCCAGGAATGTCACCATTTACTCACTGACACGAATTTGCGAAAATCCAAAAGAAGTTAAACCAAATAAGAAATACTTAATAATAAATAAAAACCATTCTAGTCAACAACCATCTTAATCCATAACATTCATTTAAATTAACTTTGGGGTATCATGGTTTGCCCACAAGCGACCTCCTCGCACCATCTGA
>MEJB01000094.1:3446937-3465615 GCA_001752375.1 Rhazya stricta
GAGAGAGACTTTTACAGGTTGTTTATTAATATCTGTTTATATTTATTTTTTTTTTTTTTCACCTTAATCGTTTCTTTTCCCTATGGGGGACCCGGTTAACCCAACAAGTTTCCCTCAAGAGAATTCTTTCCATTCAAAATAAAACATCGAACAATAAATAACTACAATTTAATTTCATCCGCAACCGCCCCTAATTTGTTTAGAAACAACTAATCAAATCAATAAATCACCAATATCACAACATTATTTACATACAAATCTTAGATCTCCATCATTTAAATCATATTTTTCGATTATATTTCTATACCTATATTCTCCTTTTACTTAATTCGTACTACCTTAAAGTTTTCACATTTAAGCTACTTCTCCCCATATTTCCCTCTTATTATTATACATAATACCTCAAACCTACATTCAACTTAATTAAATAAAGAAACTCAAGGATTCACCTTGAAATTTTCGAAAATGGGTTGTGGGGTAATCGAGTCCTAAGATGCTAATTGGCATTCAATCCCAATGCCTGGGGAAGGAAATATGCTCCCCCCGGAGTGCTAAACCCAGTCCCATCAACCGCGTGCCCTGTGCCCGCACACTACTGGCTTTCCTCCGAACCGGCGCACGCTCGCCTGGTCCCCCCCCCGCCTGGCGTCTCTGGGTTCCGCTGGGCCGTCGAAGGGCGTCAGGCGGCCCCTTTGGGGTGGGCTTGTCCCCCGCTGTCCCCCCCCGCTAAGGCGCCTGGGCCCCCCCTGGGCTGCTTGGGCACTTGTTGCTTGACGAGAACGAAGGAGATGGGGGGCTGGGGCCGGTTCCGTCAATCCGGTTAGACTGAAGAGGATGAGAGAGAAAGAGGTGGGAAGGCCGGTATCGGTGAGGCCAAGAGAGGAGGCCTGGTGGGGGTGGCCACTAATGGTTAGGGAGGTTTAGGCTTTAGGGTTTTTCTTTGGGAAAAAAAGATAATAGTAAAATCTTATCTTTAAATTTTTTTTTTTTTTGAAAGCTAACTTAATCCTAACTAAAAATTCTTCGTGGGCCATTTTTATTACTTAACCAACTAAGTCCAACCAAATTAAATTCTATTAGTTTTCTTCTGATCCAAAATCAAACTCCAAATCTGATTTTAGATTTGAATAAGAAGAGAACGAACTCTAACAGGTCAAGTTTAAATTAATTAACTAAGACTTCTAATTAATGTAATAAAATTTCATCTTAAAATAAACATACTCACATATTAATGCATAATAAATAATAAAATAATAAAATAATTATTTATTTCTGATTGGCCTCCAAATCCTTTCGTCGTAAATTAATTAATTTACTAATAATCAYGAATATAATCTAATTAGTGGATTAGAACATAAATTGTCTATTTATATATATATAAAGTTAGAAAGGAAAAATAGAAACTAAACCTCGAGTATTACAGTAAACATCGATTATGGATAAATAGTTGGTCGATTATTCATATGTTAGTAATTGCTAGTGACRTGGTGTCATYGACTGAATGATTGAAGAAAATCAATTGTCCTTCAAAACAATTCRAAACATTGATTATTCATAATAGTAATTGATTATTCGTGACGATCTTGTCCTCTTTCAGAAGGGTTGTTCTTCTTTTCTCCTACTGGGTTTTACATGTTTAATTATGTTGAAATTATATTTTGTTTAAATTTGGTTTAATTTGTACAATGAAGTTTCTTGGGGGAAGTTCCATTTCTTATATTGTAATTCATGTAATTTCTTAACTCAAAGAAATTTCTTAACTTTGGATATAAATTTGAAATTCAAAATTTTCAATTTTTCGCCTCTCTAAAAACTTCAACAAAGAATTTTTTCTCCCCCAATCCAAAGTGTAATCCAATATAGCCTTAATAAGTGTCCCAAGTGTCTAATCTTTCTATTCTAAAACAAATGTCCCTTTCAACATTTTTTTTAATAGTTTCAATTTTACCCTTCATTTAGTTTTTCTCAAATCTATGATATTAGTTACAATTCTTCATTTTTCAAAAAATTAAAATGACTATTTAATTCTCCATGCAATGCTACCAACAAACGGGAGTATTACTCTATAAAAAGACCAATTTCCAAAGAAATGATGAGTCTTCTATATAACACTAGCATTAATACTCTTCATATACTACTTGAAAATTTATGAAGATAATTAAGGGTACATTAGTTTGATCATCTCRTRAATTAGTGCRTCTCTCTCACTCGGGACATTTATTGGAGAATAGAGGGATCATTAATATATACTTTGAAAATATAAGAATGAATGACTAATGCTAATATTGAAGACTTTTTATTGAAAATAGTAATAGTCAATAATATATTACTGATTGAATTAATTAGGGATGAACATAAAATTAAAAAATAATGATAATAAATACTTTTTTGACTTTATAAAATAAAAAATGTTTAGGAAAAAATAACCTTTAAAAGATATTAAAAAAATCCGAGGGAGTATTTCCATAACACAGCAATAGCGAGGAGATCYAGAAATCGGATCCTATCTGAAGGAYGACAGTGGCCAGTGAACAGATGATCAGAGTAAACTGCACACTATGATTSGGGACTTTTATGTCCAACTTTRCACTTTATAATTGACATCTTCACCAAAGACATCTAGCTGGGCTTTCTCGCTTYTGAGTCAGAATGAGAGGCTATCTCCCACAGGTGGTGAAGAACACGATGTTTCCAATGGGGTCCCACAAGGCGCCAAAGCCTAAGAGTACTACTCCAGCCTTCTACCATAAGTACTAGAATGTAGTTGGCCAACCTGTGTACCACTTCTAGCGATTGCGTTTTGTAATGTCCTCATGAAGATAATCGCTAACATACTAAAGGTTGTCATGCCTAAACCGACAGGGGACTCACAAAGTAGTTTTATTCCAGCCAAGCAAGCTACAATATTGTCATTGCACAGGAAGTTGTTCATTTCATGAGAGATGGGGAAAATAAGGTTGATGACGCTGAAGGTAGACCTGAGAAAGATGTATTATAGGGTCAAACAGGGCTTTCTCCACCAAGTTCTTATGCAGATTGGTTGTTCCTCTAAAAAAATGTTAGGTTTAACATGCTTAACACAACCTCTACCTCCCAAAGTGTCTTGTGGAATAGGTCCCCTTAAGTAATTTTAAGCCTACTCAGGGTATCCGTCAAAGGACCCTTATCCACTTACCTTTTTGTGCTATGCATGGTGATTTTAGATTTCCAGATCTCATGTGAGGCTTGATTTATTTGGATTTTATCTATTGATTTTTAATTTTCATATTTGAATTCTTTTAATCATTTTTTTATTTTTACTTTAGTTTTTATCTAAGCTCGAACTCAATCCAAGCTCAACTCGRACTCAACTTTTTAGAGTTTATTTGTGTTGAGCTCTGGCTTTAGCTAAGTAAAAGTAATTTTGGCTAAGTTCGAATTTAGCCAAACTCAACTCACCCAACCAGTAACCTTCTTGCATCAATCCAGTAGGAAACTCGGGAGGAGTGTGAAGAGTTGATGGCTTGCTTAGAAATTGGCTAAGATATTTAGATTAACACCCTTAATAATCAATATTATAAAACAATTACAATCTAATATTCTAATAACAAAATGAATAGTTTTAAAAATTAATCTTCAACCCAGAATCCCATATGCTCATTTCCAAATGTCGTGGCCATCGAACTTAGATTCAAAAGGTTCCTATTATGAAAGAGATACGGGGTAGAAATGGATACGTTTACTCAATAAATAAGAAACATTTTCCCTCTACTTATAATTGGACAAGGTTTGATATATATATTATCATATTCTTTTTAAATTTCCCTATGACTAATGGCGGAGCCAAGATCCTAAGTAAGATGGGAGCATCAAGATACATTTCTAATTTTTAATTCATGAAATGATATTAAACTGTAAAAGTATTAAATATTAATCTATTAAAGTACCTTCCAAATATAAGAAATAAAACTATAATTATCATAATTAAACATTTAGATTTCATATTGTCCTTGGACTTTGGTGTGATCTCATATTTTAGAATCCTTGAACGATAGGTACACTATTAATATCATTGAGTATGTCTTTATCAATGTAAGTGATCAAACAATCAATCATCCAAATATCTCCAATTCGTTTATACAATTAATTTTCGATAATCTTCATGTTAGAAAATGTCTTTCCACAATGATTATAACAACACATAAAGTTAATGTCAGTTCAATAATTAAATATACTAAAAAAAAAAAAAAAAAAAACATGATGGTTCCCAGTTTTAACCAGGTTCTCAGCCAAGCTCCTTAAAGTAGGGAATCCACAATCTTTCATACATCAAGAATATATATCTCCAATTGATTATCACGAAAACCAAATCAGAAGAACAGAAATTAGAAGAGTAAAATTTCACAAATTGAATAAGTCTTTATTTGTCAAATACGAAGAATGAGTTACCAGAGCACAAAGAAGCAATTTAATAAAGTGGTTATTAAATTTTTTAAGTAACATGTTCACAACATTATAAAGCAAATCAATGCGGCAATAGTGTAAATACKTAACCTCTTGAACCCTACATCGAGATCTCTTTTTAGATAAAAACATCTCTTACATATCATCAATATCATGATCAATTTTGTGCAAAATAAAAATACCTCATTTAACATACTCTCATCCACTATCTCTTGAAATAGACTGGAGATCTTCAATAAATTTTTTTATTACATTTTTTCTATATACCTCTATCAGTTAATCGAAATACGATCATATATATACTTAACCCTTCTAACATCTCCCCTTATTATGTTAGGAGTTAAAAAATATATGTGTCAGATTATAATTGATATAGTAACAAAATATACTAAAAAATTTGTAGCTCTTAATAGTGATGACGAGGTTGACAAAGTCTTTTTAATTGATATGTTCTTCAAAGTAGATAGCTTTTGCTTTGATACACTAACTAATTTGATGGTATTGACGGTGATAACAAGATTGACAAGATCTTTTTTATCAATTTGTTCTTCGTTTGATTGAAAGGAAAATAGTTACTCATATAAAATTATTTTCTTTTTAATGAATTTATCTACCACTAGTTTCTAAAAGTTTAATTCTTTTTATAAAAAAATTAGAATAAAATTCTTTAAAAAACAAAAAGTTAAAACATTTACAACCAAAGACAATCTAAAGATAGATTATGCATAAYAATTAGAATATGATTCTTAAATATTTAAACAAAAATTTGTATACTGAAGAATTAATCTTTCTTCTTTTTCTATACCTTTTTATCTTTAAATTATAAAAAAGTTAATACCTTTGCAGTTGAAAACTAAAATAAAAATCTTAAAGAATAATACAATATAAAAAAGGATGAAACTAATATACTCCTCCAATGAMCCACGCTATCCAAGGAAACAAGGGAGGWAGGTGTTTCTTGCAGATTCTCAACAATGTGAAGAAGAAGATATCATGAGAGGAACACTGCGGGCCTCTAATAATTGTGGCTACTGCAACTGCATACAAAGAGCTTTTCGCCCGAATCACTCCCTGCAAAAACACCTTGCATCGTTTTTAAACCCATTCGGATCTTCAACACCACGAGGGAAGAATAAGCAATATGGATAAAGTAGAAGATAATATAGCAGTAACAAATCCTTTCACTATTACTGTRTACTACTTGGATTGATCAACCTACAGGAWGGAACTGTACAAGGTCTCACAAAGAAACCAGCATTTTCTGGAAATGTAGTATCTATTTGCCTTTCTTGCTGCCGTCTTGAGGAAGCTGCAGACCCATAAGTCCGAGTAAATTGGAAGCAGGGCCAGGAAGTCCTTCCTGAGATGAAAATGAATCCAGCAAGTTTTTAACAAGGTTTACATCCACATCCACTGGAGTGAAATCCTCTTCCATGTCCACTTCAGTGGCATTTGATGTTCCCTGCATTTGTATATTCACGTAGCTCATCACTAGTAAAGAATAGCACTGAYAGTGGGGTAAACTAAAGAGACATCTCCATCTGATGAAAAATAAGATCAATCTACCATAATTCCTTTTTCCTTTTTTGCACCTMTTATATAGTATGTAAAAACCATTGCATGCTTCTACATAAACCAGTACCACAACCAAAAACTGCTTATTAGCAAAACAGGTTCCTACAAAGGAAGAGCAGGTCAAACAGCTTAGATCAACCAGTTCAAGAAAACAAGGAAAGCTGAAAAATAAAATGTACCTCCGCCTTCTTCAGCGGTTGGTCATTTGCACGGACAAAGCTTCTGTCAAGTGTAGTGCCTTTYAGTTCCTTGTTGAGTGCATCAGAATAGGAATGCATGAAAGGATTATCCCCCTCTTCATCATCCTCTCCAATATCCTCATCCTCTGAATCATCTACATGTTGAAACTTGACAATTAATTCAATTTTGAATTTCTAAWGACCTGCTCCATAGAGACCGGAGTATACAGATTCCACATGTCCAAAAATACATTTCAACTTCAAATAATATTCAATTCTAATCATGCGCAATAGTGAATTGCTTGTGTAAATCATGGAAGATAGGAGCTCCTTAGCCGCAAAGCTTATGATGCCCACTCAATTTTAGACCTATGACTAATACCAGAAGGAAAACCACATGACCCATTTCCTCCTTGTCATGATTTTTAACTATCAACATTCTCTAAAAGATGTATATGATGCTGAGCACTTGAGAAGAAATGACGCCTGAAGTATGATATTATTCCACTGGTACTAGTAAGCAATGTACATATTAGCAGAGGAATGAAAAAGAGATAATTGAGACAATAAAATCATCAGTTCAATTACAAAGAGAGTCATGAGGAATAAAGCACAAAGTTTGCACGAGATTTCCTATAAATTACAAATAATACAAGATAACAGATGCAACAAGATAATTTCCTCTGAAGTCTTTTTGTCCCAATACCACTTTAAACACATAATTAGAGAACTAACAGAAACTGACTCTACAGAAATAACTTAWGTCAAGTTCTAGGAATTAGAAAACCTATAAAAGAAATCCTTTCGAAAAACAGACACTTGAACAAARGGGGGGGGSGGGGGGAAGGGATTATTTAAGCATTAAATGAGTAGTTATTAATGATAGGCATTTTTTACTTTGAAAAGAATCTAATTAATAGTAATATTAATGAAAATCTTTTTCAATGAATTGGATTACCCTTAATAGGAATACTAAATGATTCTTATTAAATGTCATTTAAATAAGTAATTTAAACTATTTTTTTTCATTTCATTGAGCATAAATAAATTCTGAACTCTAAAATCCTAAACCCTAAACCATAAAATCCTAAAACCCTAATCCCTAATCCCTAAGCCATGAAATCCTAAAACCTTAAACCCTAAACCCTGAAATCCTAAAACCCTAAACCCTAAATGRGAATAAAAAAATAGAATAAAAGAGAAAATTAATAAATAAAAAAACTAATACTCTTTCAAATGAAAAATATGATTAAAAAACTTATTTAAATGACATTTAATAAAAATATTTAATTCTCTTATTAATGGTTAGTCAATTCATTGAAAAAGATTACCCATTGATATTACTATTAATTAGATTATTTTCAAA
Source organism: Rhazya stricta (assembly GCA_001752375.1). NCBI lineage: Eukaryota > Viridiplantae > Streptophyta > Magnoliopsida > Gentianales > Apocynaceae > Rhazya > Rhazya stricta. The sequence goes on from MEJB01000094.1 coordinate 3,454,501, forward strand.
GTCAAAGATGTCTATCATTAATAGCTATTCATTTAATGCTTAACCAGAGCCCATGGACTGTGGTTAGCATTTCCCAAAAAGGGGGGAAAAAAAAAATGTGCCTGTAAATGGCCAAAGACAGTTCATAAGAAAACAACGCGAATCCTAGCGTTCAACAAATAATATAGTCTCAGAAATGTAATAGCTACAGTTTACCACTTTTTGCTATTACTCATTCAATTGGCAGGGCAATTTAAGAACTTTATACACAAAGCACTAACACCTRCTCATCTAAACTTCAGTTTATAGTGACAATATTCGGGAGTTGAGTTTTATAAATTGCTTTGRAAGTTTTATACTTATTGACCTAATAATTTATACACGAGGATGTGTAACAATGCAAGTATACTKCCCACATTAAGAAAACACAAAATTTAATTACATTACCTTTGCAAGAAAAACCTTTAGCTGAAGATGCAAGAAGCTTCTAATTGATCACATAAACAGAAATTGTGTTTAATGAAAAATGGAGTTGGTTCTTTTTCATAAAAACTACGTATCAGACAATCAACCAACATGGAGAAATTCTTCATATACAAYAACTAGCGCATAAATTACCAAAATCCATGCCAGACGAGGATCCCCCCTCAAGTTCCAAAGCACTACCATCGTTGTCAAAACCCTGACGCTTCATTACTGATTCCATGTCTTTCATGAAGCGATCCACATCAAGGTCCACTTCTTTCATGGTTCTGAAAAGTTACAGACATCAAAGAGAATATTAAGCAAAAGAGAAAAGCAATAACAACAGGGAAAAACAACAGAATTATAATTAACATGTTAAATCATAGTAATGCCCAAAAAAACAACAAGCATAAAAAAGAAGCAGTGAATGGCAATTTCAGATTAGTCATATCTTTAAAGGTAACCTATGTGTCATAACGCCATTGAAGCCTTTTAGATTCCATTGGAGTAGCAAAAATCTATATCCAGCTAAAATAAGCAAAACAACTCAAACTGYAAAAATCAGCTCAACAAACTAAATCAGCATAGTGAACGTGAGATACCATTTCAAGCACCAACATATCTAGGTGCTTTTTAGGAAAACCCCAAAATTACTTTTATAAACCATCACAGTGAGCCAGATGCAAAGTTCCTTCTTGAACTCRTCATAACTGTACGTATTAGTAGGCATGCCAAAAGCCTCACTAACAGAATATCAGCAACAAACTTGCATTAGCTTTTCATTTAAGAAAAATTTCGTCGAAGAAAATTCTCCTTGTTGTACTCGTCATAACTGTACATATTGGTAGGCATGCCAAAAGCCTCACTAACAGAATATCAGCGACAAACTTGGATTAGCTTTTCGTTTAAGAAAATTTTTGTTGAGAAAATACTCTTGGTTGAAGAAGGTAGGAAAATGAAAATTTTGAAATTTGAAATTGTTTCTTAAGTTCATAAATATTTTYGTTGAAGAATTCATTTGGATTGGAATTTTATGGTAAAAGTTTGTGATTTGTGAATTTAAAAAAAATAAAAATAAAAAGATTGAAGTAAAATTCCAAATAACTGATTAATAGTGTATTAGCCTTMATCAATTAACGAAAGCGGCCTTAAAAGAATATTAAGAAACCTAATGGATTATTTAGAACTACTCAAAAATCAAAAGTGAAGAACTTTTACTGTTCACTTTATTGTTTAGTTAAATTGTTGGGGAATGTTTTGTATCTAGAAGAGATTTCTTGATTGTAGAAGTAAAACAAATGAGCTTTTCTTTCGAGAGGAGAAGTTCTGTTCATTCTAGAACTAGCCCAAATAAAGCCGGTACTAGTGCACAAATAGACAGGATCAATCTTACTGAGTTCTATGCTTAGAACTCAGATAGATGATGTAGATTTTGCATGAAATCAACCAACCATTTTTCCTTTTTTCTCCCCTTCTTCTCTGGTGCTTTTTAKACCAAGTCAAGCTTTCATCACAAAATAAACTTCTTACCTTCAGCCATAACGAGGAATGCATTAGCCTATCGTAGTCACCAAGTACAGAATGATTTATAGCATTGGGTGAAGTAGTAACTTTCACAGTCCAGAATCAATATAAAGAGAGGGTGAAGGCTTGTAAAAAAGGAGAAGATAGGATCAGGAGAAGTGCAATTTAGAGAAAAAGATAGAACTCCTAATATCAATGCACAACAAAAAGATATAGCCCTCCAACTCTTTTGAATCCTTTTCTCCCAGTATATTAAAAACATAAAAAGCAAAAAGCAGAAAATGAAAGGTGCAGTGAGTGTGTAGAAAACACCCAATAATCACTGTATTCATCAACAGAAGGATAGGAAGAAGCAAAGATTCTTCGAGATTGCTTGCATTTAGAAATCCATGCATGATACAAATAACAAAATCATTGAGTGAATGAAAAGAAATGCCAATATCATAACATGCGGTATCAAGAACAAACAGAAGGAAGCATCGAGCAGGAAATACTCATTGATGATAACAAGAACACTATAAAGATCTGACTTTCCTTTCTTTCATAAAATGACATTATTTTGAAATGACAAATGACCTACCTAGTTGCAAAATCATGACACCCAACTCAAGATAACAGTGCCCGGAAGAAAAAATAATAATAATAATTTGACATAAACATCTTCTGTGATGGAATGATGGTTAACAATATAAAGAGTCTATTGCCTCTATTTCCATTAGGCTGTGTGTAATAAATCAGCCCTGAACACTTGTTGCAGTGTAAAACTGTAGGTAAGTATGCATCTAGTCGACAAGTAAATAAGTAAGTCAGGGTTCATTTGGGTTGATTTTGGGCGACTTTCATTCTAAAATAGAGGAAGAGGGAAGATGTGAAATTCAAAATTCAGATATCACAATTGTAAAATATAGCAATTTCATCTTCAAAACTTATTTGGATTGATCTATTTAGCAAGCGATCTCTGCTTCAAAATTGAGGGAAGAAATTACAGAGAAAAAACCAAGAGATGGAAAACAATTGCCAAGTTAACAGCGTCCCAACATTATTAATGTTGTTGACAAGTCTTAATCAATTATATATATAGTTGTACTTGACGGAAATAACCGATTTGTACAGTTCATGCCACTAAAAATGCTCGTCTATATTTGACTCAGCACTGAAATTTCCATATGAATTGGAGTCATAGACTCGCATGAAATCTACAAAAAAAAAAAAATGAGTTTTCATTCTGAAAATGAAAACGTTTTCAAGAAGAAAGCTTCACCAGATGGGTTTTCATTCTGAGAAAGAAAATATTTCTATCAGAAATATTTTCCAAATGAACCTTTAATGAATGACAAAGGCAGGAAAAAAATAATATTCTTTCAGCTCGTAAAATCCATAATTACATACACAAGGATCTTGATTCTTCAGGTAGCCACAAAATGGGAATTGTACATGCCTCCAACAGAAATGAAGAATCACAGAACATCCGACAAGGTAAACATAATTCTGTTTTTATTGTCAAAAGGAAAAAGATACTTCATAAAAAACGCAATTCATGAGGCTAACCTGCTTTCCGGAACCTCTGCTCCTTTATAGCTTGATATATTCTTCATAAATGCTTGCATAGAATTTGCTATTTCTCCCAGATCATAATCTGCCCCATCCTCCTCCTCTTTCATCTTTTGTTTCCTTTTCTGCTTCGAATCAAAGAATTCCATCTCCCGTTTTCTCTCCTCAAGAGCAGCATTAAGCTCATCATCCCCATTATAGAGCCACGAATCATCATCTGAAGCAGGTAGCTCCTCGCCCTTAAAATCTTCAGCAGAGTGCGGTAAAGAAAGAATTTCATCCACACATTGCACTGGAGCATTGAGAATTTCACTACATCAAAAGCAACATGTTAAAACATGCTAATGTACATAATTAAGGGGAATGATACACAGACAAGCAACTACTTCAGATGCTATAGTAGTAGTGTATTGAGAATCCACAAGCAATTCAGGAAGTGAAAGAATAACAACTAGAGAAGCAGTCATTGATGCTTACGTTGCTCTTGAATGAGCTGAACTGTTCTTATAATACTCCTCGGCATTCTGCATTAACCTATTATACTCCTCTGACCCTGGCAACAACCCTTCAAAATATCCACTCTTCTCCAAAGACTCCTTGAAAACATCCCATGTACTTCCTTTCCCTTCTTCCCCTTGCTTTTTCCTCAACTGATACATCATCTCAAACCCACAAGCAATTTTCATTCCCAGCTCTGCTTCCTTAAACGCCTCCCCATCACTAATTGGAGGCAATCCTGGGTAACCCTTAGGTGGCCTAAACGTCTGCTGTGTCAATTGCGCATACATTGCCCTCGACATCTTCACCACTACCCGAACAAGCTCCTCCTGTCTGCCATTGGGCAAAAATTTATCCAGTTTATCAGCATACTTCATAGTATCAATATCTCTGTCATAGAAGCCTTCCACAGCAAGCGCAATCAAACAGGGCTCATGTTTCAAAACCCATGCCACAGAAACTGGCACCGTGACTCTTACTTTATGCATATTTTTCTCAGCTCTTTCAGGGTATTCACTAATTTTCTTCTCCAAATGAAGCTGCACAGCATCAGGAGTCGCGCGGAGGACTTCCGGGTTGTCATCGTTTTCTGATAAGAACTTAAGGGCGCCATGGAGAGGTGGCGTAGCTGGGAAGACGGAACGAGGGAGTATATAAAGGCGGCCGCGGCGGAGGAAAACGCGGTTAGTAGAGGTTTCAGGATTGAGCCAACGTGGGAGATGGAAAGCGGTTTCTATTAACAAGAACTGGCCGTCGGAATCGTGAACCGAAATTGAGAGGTTAGGGAGATGTTTAGAGATGGTGCAGAGAAGAAAAGCAACGAACCATTCGTCTTCGAGGTTGTCACCAAAGCGGAGGCTGCCATGGAGGTGGGGAAGAGGAGAGGAAGTAGGAGCCAAAGTGAATGGTTGGTGTTGAAAAATATACGGTTTGGTGTAAGGAGAAACAATTTGGAGGATTCGTTGGTGGAGATTGTGGAGTTCTTCGGTGGCGCTGGAGGAGGAGGATGATAAGGAGAAGTCAGGGAAGATTGAGTAGAAAACGATGTCATCAGGTAGGCGGGATTTCTGCGAGAAGATGGAGTCGGCATCTGCCATGGCCTTCTTTTGCTTGCTGGAAGAATCCGGTTTTGTGCCGGAAAACGGTGTCGCTTTAATGGTCCACAGAACCTCCACTGAGCATTAGAGGGGACTGRAAGGGTTTAGAAGAAAGATTCTATTTGGTGATCTTTTCTAGTTTTGCCAGAACAGAGTATAATGAATTACTATTACAATTTTTTTTTCTTAACAAAGGAACAAAATTACTATTACTAGGGTTTGAGTGACAAAAATTAACAAGAATGTTAAAGAATTCAATTAATTGACTCTCATAAACTGTGAATCACATTTGAATTAAAATTAACTAAAAATGTGATTTAAAGAACATTRATAATTCTTTTTTTCAAAAAAGATTGTGCTTTCTTCATTCTTTGAAGGAAGAAGGTACATATAAATTTTACAATTTAAGAACATTATTTAAGAAACGTACTACTCTTAATTGTTTTAGGTAATATCTTTTGCAATTTATTCAACAAAGTTTTTATTATATTTTAATAAATTTTAATATAGTATTATATTTTCTATAAACGACCTGATCTCCTGATTTTTGTTGGAATTTTGATTTTTTTATTTTTTGTAGTTCCAATCATCGACCATTCCGATGTTTAATAAGTTGCCTAGTCAAAATTCAAAAAATCGACAAGTCTTATGTATATATCATAGAGATAAAGTTTATTAAAATCTATTAGAATATATTATGGCTATTGCTAGAAAAATCTCCACGCAAATATTGGATAATGAAATTAGGCGTGTTACGTCTAACAATCCTTTCAAGAAAGAAGAAGTTATCATGATATTTTAGAAAGGTATTCATGTCTCTGAAAATTATAATAGTGGTAAATGATTCGGATTGGTTTGGATTAATTCTTATTTCTTGAATCCTTTTCCTAATATTTGTTTGAGAAGTAAATATCAGTAACTCAGTTTGGTTATTATATTATATTTGATGTAAATAATTATTAATGAATGACTCTTCTACCCTTAAAACTCAAAACTCTAGAAGCTCTCGAGTTTAACCTTCATACATAGAGGATTTTGGTTCACATTAAGAGTTAATGATAATTTGTCTACGATTCATTCATACTTCTCTTTACTTCTTACTTTATAACACGTTATCAGCACGATTCTCTACCTCTTGAATCTTTGCTTGATATGATTGAACATGAGTCTTTGTCCRACTCTCTACCTCTTGAGTCTTTGCCGGATATGATTAAATACGAGTATTTGTAGGATCTGATTAAGGAGGGGTCTTCAATATTTGATTAAAACGAGTCTCTACTTCCAGCTTTCGAATCTCTACAAGGTTAGTCCCATAATTATTGTATAATTTAATTTTGTATTGCTGCTTCAAATTAATTGAAGTATGCAATAGATAAAATCTATGTGGTGTTTGTTTTAGTACTAATTTGCAAAGCAATAGTGCTTCTTTTGTATATTGAGTGTATATAGTTAAATTGATTTATGTATTTTTTTCCTCCATTTGAGTTTGAGTTACTCTTGATATCTAGTCCATCCTCTTTGCCCATGTGTTTGGAAGGGGGGGAAAAAAATTATATATATATATATATTATTTTTTTGCTCATGCACGGACCATGCTTCTTAACCAATGCCTCCAGTGTTTTAGTATTCTTTTTAATATTCATTCGAAGCCTATTATGTTGGTGCAATGCTCCTCTTATGGTTCTAGTTGTACCATTTCTTTTACTATTGGCCACYAAATATTTTAGATTTACATGTCTTTATATTGATGCTTGTAGAAAATACTTTTTGTTGTAATGCTTATTATTATTATTTATTATTATCCAATGATTGTAAATTCAATAATTTTTGAAGAATATTGGACTATTACCATGAATTAGTAATAGTATAAATGATTATGATTATATGTTTTGTAAGAACATGATTTTATATTCTTGAAGAATMTTTAAACAATTAATTTTATTTACTCTTAAAGAGTATATCATAGTTAAGTATTACTCCAAATTGATTTTATTTGCTCTTGAAGAGCTTAATAGTAATATTGCCGAAATATATTGAACTACTGAAGAGCAAATATCTTACATTATTTGCTCTTGAAGAGCTTGATATTGCGATTTCAATATTCCTAAACAATATTAAATTATTATTTTAAATTAAATATTATACACTCCTTAAAGAATTATTACAATCTAAATATTCCTGAAGAATATTGAATTATTACCCTAAATTGATATTATTTACTTTTAAAGAATATATTATAATCTAAATATTCGGGGAGAATATTGAACTATTACTTTAACTTAATTTATCTATAAGTTAATATTATTTACTCCTAGAGAGTATATTACAATCTAAATATTCTTGAAGAATATTAAACTATTATTCTTGAAGTAAGAATAAACTGAAGCAATTATTCTATTAATATATTATTGTTGTAATCTTGAAGTAGCACTTGTTTTGAGAAAAATAAGATACTTTGATGATATAATATGTAATCCCCAAGGAATGCATACAATGTATATTATGTTGACATCGATTACTTTGGTATGACTCTAGATCATTTAAATATATGTTATCACTTATTCTTATTATAGAATTACACATATCGCAAATGCTACTCAATTTGGATTTGTTGCATTTAACGCTAAAATTCACTTAATGGGTTTGGGGGAGACAACAAAAGAAGGAAAAATGAATCCCAGCATATTCGTACAAAAGTAAAAATTTTCCTTTSTCGTCATATTTACAAATTAGAGTACGTACTTGTTGTATGACCACCAATATATAATGGATCTCTACCAAAAATTAATCAAGGAAAAGGGGGAGTGGAGATAAATTATTTTCTTGATTTTTACGGTCCAATTAATATGATCATTTAGATGTCTCCAATTCTTTTGACGATCCAACAAGAAAATATTGACCATTTAATGGGGGATGGTGTGATAGAAAAGGAGATTAATTGCTCATGTTATGTATTTTTAATTTAAATTTTCTATGGACATTCTTTAAGTATTTAGGGACTTTCTTAAGTATTTGAAGTTTTGACATTTGGACTATTTCATTATTTGATTGAATTATACCTTAATATTCTTTTTATAGAAGTTTTTAAATTATTTTTCTTTACAAATATTTATAGATTTGTAATATATTATTGAAATATATGTCTTCTCATTGATAATGCAACAATACACACCATATACTCAAGTATAAAGAGTATTTTTATCACTTGAAGATGAGATAGACAACTATAAATACTATAAATTGTAGTGTAAAATTGATTTATTGTTCCATAAGAACTATCATATTTTTATCTAGAAATGAAAAGAAAAAAGTTTATATGCATTTTATTCTGGAAAAACAATCATATTTTTGTCTAAGAAGGAACAAAATTTATTTGCAATATTAAAGTTCCCAAAAAAATTTATCAAGTGGTAAAGATATCCGCAAAAATGGTATCATATTGAGATAATAAAAAAATGATTTAAATATTTATGTATCACCATTATAGTCTCTCTCAGAAATATATATCAAAGAAATTTTTTTCCTCATGATTATATTATGATAGGACTTGAAGTGCATCATCTTTGGCATAATAGGTTGAGTCATAGCAAATCCATAATAATGCAAAAAGATAATATTAATAGTTGAGAATTCACACGAGCATCCCATTGAGAAATCAAAATGGGTTGAACTCAAATAAATTCATTATATGTTACTTGTTCTCAAGGGGAATTAATTATTAGACAATTACTAGCAAATGTGGGATCGAAAAGTTCTACATTTTTATAGTAAATAAATGGTAATATATGCAGACTAGTTGATAATGAGGATCATGAACAAAATCAATTGAAAATGTCAATATAGATATGATTGGCCAAGATGGAGATATGCAATTGAGTTATAATAAAAGTCACTTTTTTGAAACGTGAGGTTTCCTGGACCTGTAGTTTGAACATCACAAAGTGTAAAACTAGTTGATTATAAATAGGTATTTATATACRAAAAAGAGATGAAAATAATAAAGTCGCGAGATATAAAGTATGACTAAGGCTCAAGATTTTTCACAAATACAATGTATTGATTATGTGAAAATATATTCACCAATAGTGAATATAATTACGTACAAATATTTTATATCAGTAAACAATGACAAATAAATGAAAATCCTAAAGGATTTGATTTGTCCGAAATATTTAGTTGAGAAAATCAATCCATCAAATGGCAAAAATAATTACATGGATTAATATAATCTAAACGTATTTGATRTAATCATCTTAGCGAATATCTCTTGAATAAGGGATATAAAAGAAAGATGTTACACACCGAAATGGCGTCAAAACCCGAGTTCACGACGTGACACGGCCATATCCTTTAGGGTTCCTCTAAAGAATACAAGGCCTAAATACAAATCAAAGCTTTCTTAACTCACATATAATAAAATACTAAGTGATGGAATATAATCGTAACTAAAAAAGTCTTAGAATAAATACAGATTAAATCTCCAAATCAAATAACATATAACTTCCTAAGAGAAAACTAACTATAAAATTCGAATCCATAGTATTTATCTGCACACATCGCCCTCTTATTCGCACTCATAGGCTTTATGTTCTGAAAGGAGAAGAAATAGGATGGAACGAGTATACTTACTCAGTAAGTAAATATAACCTTCCTCTAATCATGAGGAAATAAAGAAATTTTGACATAACAAAATAAAAATAAATAAATAAATAATCATTCAAGTTTAAAAAATATTATGCTTAAACTTAGAAATTTAGGGTTACAACAAATCATAAGTAATTGACTAGCAAGATATAACAAAATCAAATTTGACTTGGAATATAACTAAATTTAAGTATTTCGGGATCAATCCCTGGATTTTGACATAGCTATACTCCCTCGAAGTGGCAAAATAATAAGGTTGTATCTTTTTATCCAGACTATTTGAATTAAGAATCAAAACGAATCTTATTCCCCCGAAGTTAAATCGAATAACGTCATAAATCATTTTGTTTATGTTTATTTAGGATTAATTCTAATCAAAATAACTTAAATTTTAATTCATCATATACAAAGAAATAAACTAACCAAACAAAGATTATCTCTAACTAATTTAATTTTAGAATACTAATACATCATATTTCAAAAGAAACTAAATGGTCAAAGATTGCCAGTAACCAAGTAAATTAAAATACTAACATATCATACACATCTTTTTAAGCAAGAACTGCAACCGTTATTGCCACTCTGAAAGAATAGAAAAACTAAAAGACCATGCTTTATGATTTAAAGCACAAAAAATAACCATTTAAGGAAAAAAAAAAAAAAAAGGAGAACGTGAGAAATAAAAACATCCTTCTGGCCTCCAACAGTAAAAGTAAAAGAAAGGTTTGGCTCTAGAAATTCAACAAAAAGTTGCAAAAGGTGTATTTGGTTTTAGCATAACAGAGTTAAAAGATCTATGAGTGGTAGAGAAGATGGGAAATAAACTCTAGTTAAATAATGTGCTAAAGATGTCAAGAATTAAACAAACAAAATTAATACACAAAAGCAAACAAACCAGAAATCGTGTGCCTGGTGAGTAGTTCGTAAACAAAGTTTGAAACCACACATGGCGAATCTCAAAGAATCTGAGTTTTATTTACTCTGATTCCACTTGAATTCTCCTCAACAAGTAAAACAGAAAAATAGAATAAGAAAGAATAAGAGAAAGCAGGAGAAAAATTGAGAACCTAACTTGAGAAGAGTAATTCTTTCATTGATGATTGAAAAACATAACATACAAATGATCTGAAAATGGGCTATTTTAATAGCCAATAAAGAACACAAGATTAACCTTAACAAGAAAAGTAACCATTCAAGAAATTATCTAACAATTGTTCTTGAATGATTTTACACAAACCGGTATTACTGCACTATAAAGGATTTTGCAGTCCCTCTTCTCATGATATTTCTTGCAGGCTTCAATCCTATCAAACAGTCATTGCAGCCCCTCTTTGCCTTATCCTTTCATCAAGCCGGC
>MEJB01000094.1:3465811-3702901 GCA_001752375.1 Rhazya stricta
AGTCTAACAGAAAATACGCTCTAGTGAATGTTCGTACCAAATATTAAGGAGTCAAATAAGGAAGGTTCCAGAGTTATCGTTTGAACTACTCGTGATCCGAAATGGTCGAGGATAATCAGAAGAATGACAGGTTCTACTCGGAAATCTCGTGAGTAGAAACTAGCCCCTTCCCCCCCTCCCTACCTACTCCCATCCCCTTCTAATATTTCAATATATTTAGTCTTTTCGTGAAACACAGGATTCTCAGTCATGTAGATAGTGGACATGTTATCACAATGTAATGGTATAGGCAAGGGAAAACTGTGACCAAGATCTGAAAGGACATAACTAATCCATTTTAACTCACATATGACAACTGCAGTACTTCTATATTCTGCCTCCGAAGAGGATCTTGCCCAGTAGGTTGTTTCTTAGATTTTCAAGAAACTAAGACTGAACCTAAAAACACACAATAACCAGTTGTAGATTTTCTTGTGAGAGGACATTTGGCCCAGTCACTATCACAATAAGCCTGGATATCTAACGGATTCTCTATTGCATAAAACAAACCATGTGCTGGTGTGCCGTTTAGGTACCTAACTACATGCTGAGCAGCCTTCCAGTKATTTTATGTAGGCTGCTGCATAACTGACTCAAATGATGCATACTAAATGTTAAATCAAGCCGTGTGAAATTTAAATATAACAACCTACCTAACAACCTTCTGTACACAGTGGGATCTTCAATCAATGGAGAATCAGGATCATCTGAATGCCAATCATGTGGTAAAGGAGTAGCTACTGCAGCAGCATTTTCCATCTTTAGATTAGAGATAATATCTCTGATATATTCCTCTTGTGTAAGAAACATTCCCATATGTGATCTAGCTATTTCTATACCAAGAAAATACTTAGCTACCCCAAGATCCTTAATGGTAAATTGCTGATGCAAGAAACTCTGAACTTCAGACATTTTCTTCTCTGAATTCCCGTAAGCAAAATATCATCAACATAGACTATGAGGATAAGAATACTCCTKCTTGCTTGTAGATAAATAAGCAGGAATCATGATATGATTGTATGAAGCCAAATGAAGTTAATTTTCTAGTAAACTCTACGTTCCATTGTCTAGAGGCCTGCTTTAAGCCATATAAGGATTTAGCAACTTTGCAAACCTTGTTCTTCTCATCTTCTTTATATCCATCCGGCAGTTTCATATATATTTCTTCATCCAAGAAGCCATGGAGGAAGGCATTATTGATGTCCAGTTGATGCAATTTCCATTGTTTTGAAGAGGCCATTGCTAGCACAATCCTTACAATCACAGATTTTGCCACAAGGGAAAARCTGTCAAAATAATCCTGTCCTTCTATCTGATTATAACTTTTAGCCACAAGCCTTGCTTTATGTTTGTCTATACTTCCATCTGGCTTCTCTTGATTTTGTATACCCATTTGCAGCCAATTGGCTTGTGTCCTGCTGGTAGATCAACTAGTTTCCAGGTTTCATTTCTTTCTAGAGCCTCTATTTCTTGCTGCATAGCTTCTTGCCACTACAGTGATGCCTTAGCCTGTCTATAAGAATGGGGCTCCTTTTCAGAATTCAGGTTAGCAACAAAAGCTAGATGATCTGTAGAAGAAACCAGCTCATTAGTATCATYAGTGCAATTGTTAATTACATAATCCTGCAACCAAGTAGGCATAGTTCTGGTTCTTTTGCCCAGATTCTTGTCCTGTGTTTCTACTATCTTTTCTGTAGGAAATGTATCTTGATTGTTATGATCATTGCTAGGCTGTCCCTTTTCTATTTCTCCAGAAATGTTATCAGGAATATTTTCATATTCCTTACTGTTCCTGTAATCCTTTACTAATATTAACTTATCAGGATTGAATTTAGATTGATATGGAAAAATGTTTTCAAAAACTTTACATYTCTAGAGATTATTACTTCATTAGTATGCAAATTCCAGAACTTATATCCTTTATAATCTGGAGGATAACCTATGAAAACACAAGCAAATGATCTAAGATCAAATTTCAGTTTATGTGGTGCTGTATTTGTGGCATAACATAGACAACCAAACACTCTTAAATGACTTAAATCAGGTGCCTTATTAAATAGCATTTGGAAAGGACTTTTCCAATCAAGCACATAAGATGGAATTCTGTTTATAATATATGTTACTGTTAAAATAGAATCTCCCTAGAAATTTTCAGGAAGATTAGATTGTATCATAATAGCTCTAGCAACCTGTAAAAGGTGCTGATGCTTTCTTTCTACTATGCCATTCTGTTGTGGTGTATAAATACATGATTTGTAATGCAATATTCCTTGCCTAGTTAGCATACATTGAAAATCAGTGCTAAAAAATTCATTGCCATTATCTGTTTGAATCTTTTTAACATTGCTGTCAAATTATCTCTTTATCATTTTAATATAGTTTTCTACCGTGCTTAATACTTGAGATTTATGAGACATCAAGAAAGTCCAAGTACATCTACTGCAATCATCAACTATGGTAGAAAAGTATTTAGTTTCTTGTCTTGAAGCAATTTTATAAGGACTCCATATATCAATATGTATTAGTTCAAAAGGTATTGCAGAATGTATGACTGTTTTATTAAAACTTGTTCTTTGCTGCTTAGCTAAAGGACATACAAAACAAGGCTCTACTTCCTCTTCATGCATTACAAACATTGTTTTCAAAACAGCTACGGGAATATGGCCTAATCTTGAGTGCCATGTCTTAATATCTTCTTTATTTATCACATTACAACTTTCTTCATTGTTCCTACAGTTTTCAATATTCAAGAAACTTGTAGGTTCAGCAAGACCTTTGCTCTCTATATAATAAAGCCCTTTTTCTGCCTTTGCTATGCCAATCAATAACTGTCTTAGTCTCATAATCCTATAAAACACACTTGTTAGAGGTAAAATTGAAACATAATGCATTAGTTTCACAAGTTCTATGTACTGATAGCAAGTTAAACTTGAATGAAGGGACAAATAAATAATCTGATAAGAGCAGTTTATTGTGCAATTTCAAGTTTCCTGCATATTCTACCATTCTAATGGTRTTATCAGGTAGTTTTACTAAAATAGGTTTATCAAGTTTTGCATAGAATGTAAAACAAGAAAGATCATTGCACATGTGAGTGGTAGCTCCACTGTCAATGATCCATCTATTAAAGGAAGAACACAAACCATTAATTGAATTTACTGGAATGAAACTACCTGCAAAGTGATCAAAATCTGCTAGATTGGCTTGATTCTGAAACTGCTTGAAGGATYAGCAGTTTCCTTTCCCTTTAAAACCTTTCCAACCTCCTGCTATATCAAAGAGATCATGGTTTGTAATCCGGATGAAGTCTTTTGCAGTTCAAGAGGTGTATTCATTTCTTCTACARTATTGGCCTTTTGTTTTATCTTTTAATCCCTCATCCCTGGCCACCAGTCAGGAAATCCTTTTATCTTGAAGCAATCCCTTCTGAAATGTTCATTCTTTCCATAGAAATTACATTTTAGATGAGATTTGTCTTCCTTTTGAATTCCATTTTGTGGCCTTGTATATGGCATGTACTGAGACTTGTTTATCTGCTGTTGAGGCTTGAATTGATCCATTCTTGTGTTAAATCTTGAAATGACTGGCATAGCAGACACATTTTGTGAATTTGCTGCAGTCTTTAATCTTTTTTGTTTTTTCACGTCTGCTATCATACTATAAGCTTTTGCCATTGTAGGCAAAGGATCATAGAGTAGAATTTGTCCTCTTGTAGATTCATATTCATCATTTAATCCCATCAGGAATAACATCATTTTTTCTTCTTCATAATCTCCATGCCACATTCCTRCCTTTAGGCACATTAATTCTTCCCATAAACTTTTCAGTTTGTTGTAAAAAGCTACTACAGAATCTTTTCTTTGTTTAGAGGTGTAGATTGCCCTTCTGATTTCATACAATCTTGTTTCTACACTTCCACCAAACTGAGCCTTGATTTCTTTCCATAGGACAAGTGCATCAGATGYATAAGCAAAACCCCTTGCCAACTCTTTTGTCATAGCATTGAGTATCCAAGAAATTAAGGTGGCATTTACCTTAGTCCATTGCCTGTAATTTTCATCAGTTGCAGCAGGCCTCATGTATTCCCCATTCAAGAAGACAATCTTGTCTCAAGCCTGYAGAACAATTATCATAGCTCTTCTCCAAGTTTGATAGTTGTTTTCTGTGAGAAGATCATTAACAAGGACCAATGAAGAATGATCCGAGCTATGCAAATACAAGGGATCATCCTTGCATTTTGAAAGATTGCCACCATAATTGTGAGATCCTATCTCTCTTTCTTCAGACATTTTCAGGATTTCTCAGAAACAAGCTAACAAAAGTAGTACGAATACAGAAAGCTTCAAGAAAAATCACTTCAAGAATGTCTTTTCTTCCCAGGTTCAGTAATTCGAACCTGTTGATCTRATACCATCAAAGAATCTAGGTTTTATTTTACTCAGATTYCACTTGAATTCTCCTCAACAATTAAAATAGAAAAACAAAATAAGAATAAGAGAAAGCAGGAGAAAAATTGAGAACCTAACTTGAGAAGAGTAATTCTTTCATTGATGATTGAAAAACATAACATACAAATGATCTGAAAAGGGCTATTTATAGCCAATAAAGAATACAAGATTACCTAACAARAAATGTAACTAATTCAAGAAATTATYTAACTAATTCTTGTATCTAACTAATTTGTTCTTGAATGGATATTACACAACCGTATACTGTCACTATAAAGGATTTCTGCAGTCCCTTTTTCATGTACATTTCTTCAGCTTCAACCTTCTATCAAACAGTCATTGCAGCCCTCTTTGCCTTATCCTTTCATCAAGCTGCTTCAGCATTTTTAGCTTCATTCTTCTGCAAATGCTTCTGTAGCATTTGCAGCCTCAATCCAAGCATCAGATCAGTCTTCTACAGCTTTCCAGCCTTACTCCAAGCTTTGCAGCCTCATTCCAAGCATTGCAGCCTCACTCTGCAGCTTTGCAATCTCATTCCCAGCATTGCAGCCTCACTCTGCAGCTTTCTTGCAGCAGCTTAATTTGCATTTCAGAATCACTAAAGACAAAAGACAAGCATGCAAAGTGAGGACCCACCATCAACTTCAATCTCAAGAAACCACTATATGATTGGCATGTTCACCACTAAAAGAGTAAACAGAGCAAAAATCTGAAGACTATACAGGGTTACGGCTAACTTTCATACCAAAATTAAACTAAATATATGGAACGCTGCTAGATTATCAAAGGGATCATCGAAACAACCAACCTCAAGCATGATCAAACGTAATTCGCATACTCTTAAGGTAATCTACATTCAATTTTATACTCAATTAAAAATTGTCTAGAATTAAAGAAAATTATATCGATTTATATAAATCGTGATGATTATTTATAATTTACTTCAAATAATCACTTTTCCTACTCGACGAATTGACAGACAGTAAAACGTCTCCCCTCTGAACCTTGACGCTCCCTCTCCAAAACCGCTTTTAGTGTTTGAAATAAAATAAATTGAAACGAGGAGAGAATGAGAGTTCAAACTAAAAAACCTCCCTAGCTCATGTAAAGTGGTAACCCTCTATCTAACCCACTAACTTATCCTTAATATTATTGTTATTTACATTAAGATGTCTATCTTGTGTCTTTATAAATTTATTTCAATTTGTAAATTAAATATTTTTCTGAAGGATTATTTTTTTCATCAATTCAAGTACACAAAAAAAGTAAAACAATTTATATGGATAATGAACATTCACCGGCATATCTTATGGTCGTTAAATTACTTAAAGTTAATAAAGATCATTTTCGTTCACTTAAATATGGGAAAAAGATTCTTAATCTTGATATACCGTATCTTAGTATAATATTTACTTTTTTTTATAAATCTCCTTGTAAGTTATAGTAGGAACAATATATCTTAGAAATTTGTTAAGCAAACTATAAGAATTAGATATTCAAATCACTCAAAATATTATTGTAATTCATGAGCTTAAATAGCACAACCCAAAAGAGGCTACATCAAACGAGATTAAACAAGATGTATTTCTCACAAGTTTTTCTACACTCACGAGCTTCATAAAAAGTGATGATATCGATGTTTAACAGATTCGATCGAATAATAATATAGGGAAAATTGATTCATTAGATTGGAATGCATTGAATCAAAAACATCTAGCGATCTATATGAAGGGGAGGAATACTCTTTTCTTTCATTCAGGTTTTTATCCCATTGAATTTTCCTCACAAGATTTTACCAAGGCTCCTCTACCCTTAAAACCTAGAAACCTTGGTGTTCAACCTCTCTAAATAAACGGCTTTGGTTCACATAAATGATAATCAATTTACAATTCATCCTTACTTCTTTCGCGAAACTTGCTTTTTGTTCTCTACTTACTTTATAATAATATTTATATTTCTGATAAATAATTACTTATTTAGTAAGAAGAATGAAAAACTATTGATGATATATGTTTTCTGAACAATATTCTTATTTTGTTTTTTTATCTAAACGAATGTTCTTATTTTGTAAGAAAAATGTGAAAGAGTACAAATATTTTAGCGCAGAAACCTTTACACAATAATTTCCTTATGAATTTATAGCAGTTGCTAAATTAAAACATCTATATGTATTGGAGAAAAGGTAAGAGAGACAGCAAGCAAAGCGTTTTTCCGCAAATTCAATCCCTCAGACTTCAGAATTGACGACAACGATCTACAGTCCCACCTATCGCCGCCCATTCCAACGATCAAGCACTACCCGGCTAACATGTGTTACGGCGGTCAACGATTACCCTCCAAAGAAGACTTTACACTCAACAGCTCCACCCGACCCTCAACGCGGAACATAACCGAAAGCGAGGCGGTGGTAGAGGACCTCAGGGACCGGCTGGCCGAGACTGAGGCCCGACTGGAGCGAGCTAGGGCTCGCGAAGCTGAGCTCAGCCGCCAGCTTCAAGAGATGAAGCGTTTCGTCTCTGTTATGGAAATCCTGGAGACTTATCTTAGACGCCGTTACAGAGAGCAGCAAGACCAGCTAGTTCGCCTTTACTCCTCGGTATCAACTAAATAATACCAGCTCAATTTTTTTCAAATAAAGAAGAATTGGGAAAAAAGAATCTTCCCGATTATTAGTGATACTTTTAGTTCTATATTTGTGAAAATTTTATTGGTGTTCATGGATGATTGATTAGTTTGTGTTGAGATGTGTATAGCTCAAATATATAATTTCCCCTTTTGTATTTTTTTTAATTTCAACCATTTCAGACACAAAGGCATGATCACTTTCCAGCTATGGTGGGTTAAATTTGAGTATCTCTTTACTTCCCCCAATTGGGGTGTCATGCTAGCATTTTCAGCTGAGTGCATGTGAGCTAAAAAAAGTTGAAGTCGTCTTGTAATATAGGAGCTAGATAGAATTGCCTGCCTGGGAGGGATGTAAGAAGGGAAATGATGGAGTTATTGTTCAGCAATATCACACAACTATTAGACCTTTTGTTTTTGTGCGTATGTCCTCCCACACCTCTTCCCCCCAATTTGAGTGATACTCCTGAGGATTTTATTAGGAACAAGCTACTGTAAAATTAATAAATTGGGCCAAAAAATCGTGACCTTTTAGTGTTATTGGCCCTTTAATTGGTGGACTATTTCCCTACAGGACAAATTTATTTAAAAAAAAAATTTTCTTGGAACTCATTTGTGCTTGTTTGGGAGGGAATGGCCTTCAAGGTGAAATGAGGAGATAGAATTGAACATTCTTATTTGTATGGTTCAGTTGCTACATGTTCCTATCCAACCTAGGGTTTTATATTATCAAGAGAGAAGTAAAACTATCTACACTTCTATCTTCGATTATAACTGGGTTTAGTAAAGAATATTTTGTTATTTCTGTGATCTGGGCTCTCTTTGTAGACATTATTTTCTCTTTATCAAGTAGGAGAAGCAAACTAATTTTTTTCTTTTTCGTGGATCGGATGGTTTTTTCATGGATTGTGTAGAGACTCCTCTGAAAACATTAGTTATAATTCTTCCTTCTCGTGCAATCCTACTGTGTAGGTTTCTTGGCAAGTCCTTGGTGCAGTTTAGATGTCTATTTCTCATCTCTGCCCAGGAATATGATAATGATAATGTTTTGCCTAGCCTAAGTAAGTTTGAGCATTTTTCTTTTTAGCAATTTTAAGGGGTCACCTGAGCATTTCTCAAGTCTTAACAGAATCTTACAGGCATAGACTCATAGGAAAAGGTCATTTCAGGGAGTGTCACAGTGGCAGTTAATGTTAAGCTTAAGTTGTTGGAAGTGGATATCTTTCTTCTCCAAAGAATATGTAAATATTTGATGTATTCTTACTTGTTAAAAGTTTTTTGCTGCTGGGTTCTTTGACTAATATTTACCTTTTCTCGCTCTTGTTTGGGGGGTGGGACCACAGTTTACTTTAGCATAAGTAACTTGATTGATTTGTTGGTTTGGCAAAGCCAAATTTATGGATTGGTCAGAAGATAAAGTGCCTTAGAGCTGAAGCAGGGTGATCTTTTAGAAGTCATGTTTAGTCTTTGAGTTAGTACTTATCTTTCTTGTCTGYTGCTCCTCTCAATAATGAAGCTAATTTAGGCATGTACTTGCTGCATTCACAGGATTAGCTTCAATATGTTGAACGATTTTGTTTCAATTCTATTAGTAAGTAAGTGTCAGGGAACTAGAATGATTGCTTAATGGTGTTGCCAGTACTTCAATCTGCAAAAGATTGCTTATTCGAACTGGTGATTTTTAAATTCAGGATTTTTAAGACATGGAAAATGGATCGTGACATAACAACTCTTGTGATAGCTATATCTCATAGTTAGTTCCATCTATGGAACTGGAGACTGGAGCATGCACTGTTACTTCCATCTTCTAAAGGATGGATGAAAACTAGAGTGGTAGAGTTTCTGCATTAGTATTTTCTTGCAGCTAATATGAGCTAATAAGGGCAAGATCCCAATTATGTTGTTCAAAATTCTGCAATTCTGAGTTTGTTCTTTTTAGGCGTTGTGAATGGCATAATGTTCCCTAATGTTTCTTGTATGGTGAAGAAATTTTGTAGAATTATAACACGTGGGTGAATGCAACATCTTCTACCCACTTTTTTTAATTATTTATTTCCTGGGCCTAGTTAAGTCTAGTGTGCGATTTATGTGGTCTTCTTAAGGTGTTGTTGTTATGTGTCGAGTAATAAGTCAGATGTAATAACACTGAATCAAATATTGTACTGTCATTCCTCAGCTAGGTTAAAACTATGTGGTTGGTGGATAACATCTTGAGCGGTAGGTAAGAAATTCTTTCTCTACTAGTTAGTGGTCATTTGGGTCTTTCATTTCTTGATATAGGCATTGAATTTAACCTGTTATTTCTGTTGGGGAATATGGCATATAACTGGGTCCAAAATTAAAGGTTCAGAATGTGACTCTTGCGATATATGGTTGGTGATTTATGTTTTGGTGGTTATCCTTTATTTAGTTAGTAATCTAGGACATAACAGGAAAGGCAATGATTTAATAAATTATTGACAAAATTTTAGATTTAGTTCCATTAAATCATAATAAGTTTCGACACATGATGGGATTAATGTTGTGATTATGGTATATGATAGACTCATGGTTGGATAACCGTAGAAGGAACAAGCATGAGAAACTTTTCAGAATTCATTGTATTTCTGGTTACTATTTTTGGCTTGCAGTCATATCATATGACATGCTGCGTGTGGAATCATCTTGAAACTTTCTACAGTACTATTAAATGCCTGCAAGATGACATAGCATATTCTTTCTAATTACTTGACATTTTGATCCCAATAGGTTTGAAAGGAAAGGCATTTATAGTTCAGGCTTGGCAGATTAACTTAAGTTCATAACAGAAGTCTTGAAACAATTTCTTGTGTTTCGCTTTGTCAATGGAAGTAGCATGGCAGGAGATTAGATGAACTTTTACTTGTGATAGATGAAAAAAATTCTGTCTGACATCATCTAAATTCAATGATGGAGTAGGGCCTCCTTGTTTATTGTCCGTCCCCTTTATGGTAAATGGGAGGAAGAGACATGTGAAAATATTATGCTGTCGAGATGCTAGATGCTAATTATCATTACAGAAGTTGTGCTGTGTCGTCAGATGTTTGAACAAGGGGATGTTGCATCCTTACCATACTATCAGATCTAAAATTTAGCTCCCGCGGGGGGAGGGGGAGATATTTGTCTGCGTTGTGATTGAGAATGTACCACCTAAAACCAATGTTGAGTTAGTTGGGCATTCTATTTCCTTCGATCAAATTTGGTTATGCCGGGGAAAAACAAACTTTACCCGGGTTTGGAATGCAGAAGTTGTCTAATGTGCAGATGTTCAAATGACAGTAGTAACTGCGAAAGGACGCGGGGTGAAATCTTATTTCTGCACTTATCTCTTCAGGCTGTGTTTGGTTCAAGGATTTGCTAAGGAAAAGGAAAAGCGTGCCCTTGCAAAAGCTTTTATAATGATTGGTAGCTAGGGGAAATAGTGTGGGGAAAAAAGAAAAAAGAGGGAAAAAGATGAAGAAAATTATCATTAAAAATGAGGAAAAGGAAATGAAAAGGAAAGGCAAAACAAAGTTGTAATCGCAAAGAAGCTTTTTCTTTTTTCAAATAATTTTTACAAATAAAGTATAGTTCATTTTTCTTTTTAATAAGAATATTRTTCAATTTTCTCCTWTTTAACATATATGGAAACACGTTTTAGAAAATGTTTATAAAATTTTATTTGATAAGATTGATTATTGAATATATAAATTTTAATTATTATTTTATAATATTAAGTAATTTGTATATTTTTAAGTGGGTGAATCATAAGTTTTAAAATTTGCCATAGTATTGCATTTCTACTTAATGTATGACATATTTGGTTAAAATATTCATATATAAAAGGAAATTTTCGTTGTTTTTTAAATGTTTTTGTCTGTTTTTTCCCCCTATCTTTCATGATTCCTTCTAGTAAATAATTCGCTTTTCTTCAATTTAAGATTTGTAGCTTTTGGTAAAGTTTTTCTCAATTAAATGTTAGTGTTTATACAAATCTTTTGCTCACAAAATATAATAAGAAGATAAGAAAAATGCGAAATAAGTGTATTATATTATGAATAAAAAATTTGATAAGGTAGGTATTATAATTTTTTAAATGTTCTTATAGTAAGAATTCAAACCCTTAAAATCGTCTCGTATCTTTTATTTCTTCTTACTTTAGCAAGCCACCTTATTATTGCTTATGTAAGTCTTTTGTGTTGATGTAACACTTATTCTTACACTTGAAGAATTTTAAGAGAGACCTTAACAAGAGGTGCCAAAAAGAGATAAAGAAATGTAAACTTTCATCTTTTGCATTGCGTTCGTAAGACTCGAATAATTTTACTTACTTATCTTTTGCCTCTTTTCCTTTTCTATTTTTTTAACTTTACTTTTCTCTCTTTTTTTACTTTCTTCTTTTATTTTTTCGTGCCTTTTTTTTTCATTTTGCTCCTCTGTATTTCTTATACATGTTGCCTTTCCTTTTTCCTTTTTCTTTTTGCCTCTTTTCTGTCCTTTTTTTTCTTTTTCTGGATTTCTTTTGCCTTTTTCCTACGCTCCGACTGAAGATGCGGCCTAGATTTGCTTTTTGTTTTTTTTTTTTTTTTTTGTTTTGTTTTGTTTGTTTGTTTGTTTGTTCTGGCCCGCGTCCTTTTTGTTTCTTTTTGTGGGCTGGTTGAGGTGCGGCTCAGATCCTCTTTTTACTGGCTCAAATTTTTCATGGGCCTGTTGAGGTTGGGCCCAATGTATTTTCCTTGTTTTTTTCCTCTATTCTTCCCGGCCCATATTTTGTTTCTCTGGGCTAGCTGCACCAGTGGCCCAAATCCTATGGCGCAGCATTTTCAGATTGCGAGTTCGTGGACCACGAGAAGGTGGCCTAGACCCGAACCGCGCGTTTCTTCAGTCTGCCAGCTTCATGGGCCAAGAGAAGGCGGCCCATACCCAAACTAAACAATGTATCCAGACTCACTGCCCAAAGTCAATCGTTTATCTGTCGTTCCTCTGCTCGTCATCGTCCTCATCATCGGTAGAAGAACAGTGGCAACATCAAGCTGCAGGAGTGATGACTATGGTAGCTCTTCTGCTAGAAAGCAGTAAAACATTGTTTCAGCATCATCTCAAATTCACCAGATTTTCAGAAAGAGAGCTCACACAATCCTTAGGGTGGATCAGTAGGCAAAGTTACTTGTTGGCTTTACTAGACTGCTTTGCCGTGATGGTGTTGAAGGAGAGACGACATGGACTTCGCTGCGTAAGACAACGAGCAGCGGAAGTCGAGCAGTGAAGAGCCCTCTGATCTCTTTCGATCTGCAGCACCGACCCGGTGAGCAGCAAGCGGTGATAGATAAACATTTCTGCCTTCCGTTTCCGGTGAGCCATAGCGACGGCTTCGGGTTGCAGTGGTGGCCTTTAGCTTGCCCTCTGTTTTTCGATCTAAGTCTAGCCTTCGCCTTCACCTGCAACTCACTTCCGTCGACTGTACAAGGGCGAGAAAGAGGTTGTGGCGGCCAATTTAGAAGTCACATATCTTCATCTCATGCACTCCAAGAGAATTTCAATTTAAACCCACAATTTTAGATGTTCTCGTGGCGACATCAAGATTCTTAAGTGCAAATCGATATTCAAAAGAAATGAATTTTCACATTATTAAATAATCTTCATGGTGCTCCAAGAAAGTAGTTGACTTATTATTCATCTCATCAACCCGAAGAGTTTTGCTATTGATGTCTTCAACTCATGATGCAAACACAAACTCTAGAAATTTCTATCTTCTTTTTGTAGATTGCAGCCTCAACAAGACTTCTTGGAATGCCCCCATCTCGAATTTTGGTGAGACTAGCTACATACGRAACTATTGAGAGTGGCTGAAAACTATTTTCGTAAAGCATAAATAAGCTACATCATGACCTGAAAATATATAATAGCATCTATGCTTCTTTGTTTACATTTGATTGTCATAGCCATGTTACGCACGCCTTTTGCGAACCTTGGTGTCCATCAACGAATACATTATACACTTCGATTGGCAAGTTGTCTATTTCACTTTGGAACTTGAGGAGTCTGGGCAGTCTTTCCATTCACAACTCGTTATGACTTTTAAATGATCATTTTCTTTGAAAACTTTAAGTTCGACAGGTGCCTCTTCAGCGTCTTCTTTTTTATTATGTTCGCTAATGATGTTGATGTGGTAAGATAAGCCTATATTCTCTTTGTCTTTCTACTTTGGTTTTGTATGAACTATGATTTTCAGTTTAGTTTTGAGAACATTGCCGCAGCTCACGAGAATTGTGGTTTTCCTCATCATCTTGGAAAGTATTCTGCTTTGATACTCATTTGCATCGATCTTCGCATACGAAGGTTTTTCAACCTTCTGGCTTGGACTTTTTGGCTACTTCAAGTCATTTGAAGGTGAAATTTCTGTTTGATCTTCTTTCTTGGGGTCCCAACGACTCCAAAACTAAGGCACGGGAACTGCTTCCCCTAATCGATCAAAGACCGACTTGTGTCCGATCGTCGAACATTCATCTTCCATTTATTAGCAATTACTTACTCATTTTATTGCTATGCGCAAAGGTGCAGGTTGCTTGAACCTAATTTTCGCACGCAAACTTTCCACAGAATACCATTTTGTTTTAGCATATTTTGTGTCTCATTCAAGCCGTGATCCTTTGATTCAACAATTTCAGGAATAGGTCTTCCTAATGTATTTTGATTTTCTTGAATCATATCTAGCTTTAGCTAGAAGTTAGTACGCATTAGGATCGAAGCCATCTTCAGTTCTTTTGGATGAGCTGTGTGCTACTATTGGCCCCACCTCAGACCATGTAAAACTCTTCAAGATAGGCTTTGATTGCTTTAGCATCTTAATTTGGGTCAAAGGCATAGTAAATCCTTACAAAGATTTGACTTCAGTAAAGGTATATTGGCTTTCCTTCCTCATTGATTTTGAAGTTTAGTGGAGGACGGT
The DNA here is from genome assembly GCA_001752375.1 of Rhazya stricta. NCBI lineage: Eukaryota > Viridiplantae > Streptophyta > Magnoliopsida > Gentianales > Apocynaceae > Rhazya > Rhazya stricta. The sequence goes on from MEJB01000094.1 coordinate 3,479,867, forward strand.
AGATGCTTAAATATTTTGAGTTTTTGTCTTATCGCTTTTCACATTGGCCAAGTGTTTCACAAAATGCTAAATTTCTTCCTTCGAAAAGGGTTGAGATTTGGGAACTACAGTGCCTTTACCCTGAATTTGTTTCTCTAGGGCTATGTGATTTTCACAAGTGATATACTTTTCCCACTAAAGTAAAATTTTACATCTGCAGCATATGCTTCTACCTTCGTGAAGGGCTTGTCGTCAGTAATCACCTTTTTCACAGCATCATTATTGATGTACTTGAAGCATTGGTGGAGTGTTGAGGGTAGAACCCATTGTCATGAAGCCAAGGCCTTTCCAATAACATATTATAAGAGGTTTTGGAATCGATCACATGGAACAGAACACTCAATGACATCTTGTCAATTTGTAAGTCTATCGAATGGTGCCCAACGCTCTTTGACCTATTAAAACTTGGATAAAGAGGCGACTTTGAGAGAGTTCTTTTAAGGAAATGCCAAATTCTCTTAACATGCTTAGAGAAAGGATTTTGACTGCTGAACCTCTATCCAGCAATATTTGATTTATCTTCTTTTCTTGCATATAGCCTGATACAAATAGAGGTCGGGTTTTGAACTCAGCAATACATGATTGTCATTGAAAATTATGCCGTCATACATGCTACTGAATTTGAAATGCAGCCCTTGGCTTACATAGGGCAATYCTCTTGAACTGGATCTTTGGGAGAGGAAAGGCCGGACTTATTTACTTTTGTTTTTTCCGTGACAAAACAAGAAACAATTTCAAGATTGTCAATTAATGCTCTTGGAAAGAACTCCCCAATGTAATCATTTGTCGATACTTGGTGATATATGAATCCTTTGATTTGATGATGACCTTCTTAGGAATAACCTTATTTGACTTAGGTACTCTGCTTTTTATTGCTTTGAGTTTGAATAAATTTCTTATTTATAGGTTTCGTTTCATGATTCTTTCGGCGTTTCACAATTTTYCACCCTTCAGAATCAAAATCATCAGCTTTGTCACCTTCAATATTTTCAGATGGCTTTGCAACCGTTTCTATCAGTAGGTTAGCTTATTTGCAAAATGGTTCAAGTGAGGGCTTTACGTTAAACTTCATCACATCGAACTGCTCAAATTTGATCTCAATGAAGCATTCAGGTGATCGTGAGACATGCACAACATTTGCATTAGCACATATGGGGGATAAAGTATCTAGTAAAATGCTTACTTGATTAGTAGCAACTCTTTTTTTTCCAGCAAAATAGTCATTTACGAGCCAATTTTATGATTTTATCCTTAAAGATGAAGCATTTCTTGATCGAGTGGCTAACAAGACGACGATATTTGTAATAATTTGGATCTCTTAGCCGTCCTACTTCTTTTGGTCATTTCATCCCTAGTAGTTCGATGATCCCTACTTTCAACATGTCATCAAACATTTTCGAAACGTCAAAAACAAGAAATGAATATTCTTTATTTTGATTATCTTTTTAAAGTCATGCATCTTCTTTGATTGGAACAGCATTTACTTTCTCTGTAACCTTTCTGCTTACTTTTGTAGGTATCCTAACAAGTATTATAGTTGTTATCGTGGATCCTTTCGTGTCAGACTTGAAAGATGATTTAGTTATTTTTTTGAAGTCAAATCTTTCCATCTTTGTTGGCTCAGGCACTGGAACTCTTTGATCTCCGTGCGCTGTAATACTCAACTCTATATCATGAGCCTTGGTAGCCAACTCTTTGAAGGTTCTTGGCTGGATTCTATTTAAGATGGATTGGAGGCCACAATGTATACCTTGGATGCATATCTCGATTGCATATTGTTCAGAGAGGCGACCTTTGCAATCTAGGCTCAAACTTCTCCATCAGTTGATGTAATCAATGACGGGCTTATCATTCTATTGCTTACTATGATCAAGTTTCAGCATATTTACATTTCAACGGGTACTCCAGTTGAGGAATTCATGCTCAAGTTCATCCTAGCTATCAATAGATCCAGCTGTGAGGTCGATGTACCAGTCGAACGCGTTACCTTGGATAGATCAAATAAATTGCTTGACAAGGTAGTCGTCATATGTGCTAGCATTGTTGCAAGTCTCAACAAATTGTGCAACATGTTATTTAAGATTTCCCTTACTATCAAATTGCTAAAAGTTCGGAGGTTGATAGCCTATAGGAATCTTCAAGTTATCAATCCTCTTGGTACATGATTTAGAAGAGATTTAGTACCCCCTCCATATTTATCCTTGATGGTGTTCATGATGAAATGCTTCAATTGATCAACGTGGATTAATCAATCTAAAGAGACTTGGATTGTTGCGACGTCTTTTGAAGGTCCTGCTTCTCTCATGTCTTTAGTTTCAAATTTGACTTGAAGTTGCTTCCCTAAAACTTTTACAAATCTCGATATATTTGAAGGCTCGGGATGTTTTATAGCAGATTGACTTATTTCTCCAGCATTGTAAAGCCGATTAAGCAGTTGGGTGATTGTRAGATCTTGCTATTGAGTGTGTTTTGGAAGACTCAACCAACTTTATCAGATTTGAAATCTGTTCTTCAATGGTTGAGATGTCCCGTATTATAATGGCATAACAAATGAACTTGTGGTTGGATYTTCATGAGCCATCATATCGAGTTTCAGATCCTCTTGAGCAGTAACTAGCGCCGAATCAGAAATATATCCGTCATCTGTATGTTTGGACTTTTAGGGTTTGGTTCCTATATTCAACAAATACAAAGTTGTTCCTATAATAGATCCGACTTTCATTTCTTGAGGAGGAACGTTCTTAAACATGGAATTGGAATATTCACAGATTTGATCATCTGAAGAGTATTGCACTTCTTTTCCAACATCAGATGACACCCTACTCCGCATCACAGATCCTGCATACGTGATTGGCATGATTGATTTGGCAGCGGCACCAATTGTTGCAAATCTGGAAAGAGTAGCCTTTGTGATTTTGTTCTTGGGGCCCAATGATGAATCTGGTTTGATTTGATTTAAAGAGAAGAGATAAACGACATAGACGGTCCCACTGAGCATGCCAAAATTTGTACACGAAGCTCTCGTCTGCAAAATATAATAATAAAACAAGAGAAATCCGTTGATTCTTCTCTTGAAAATTTTCAGAGGGCTTTGCAGCTTGATCTCGAAATTTTGAGAGATATTTTGGTGCTCTTTCTTCTAAACTTCTCGCAATTGTTGGACATTGATATGCATTTCTAGACATCTTCATTTTGTGCTTTGGCCTCTAGGTATAGGCAAAATAAATTGATTTGATTGGTTAAACTCATATTTAGCAACGACGTGGCATCCATCCTTGATTTTCATCGGGTGAACATTGTCATCCTTGATACGTGTCATTATTATATTGGTCGAGATATCACATATTTTCAATTTAATATGAGTATTTAAAATTAATTTTTAATTATTTAAATAGATTGTGAAAATTTAATTTAATAAAATTTTCATATCTGCCATTAGTAATCGTTTTCATCTATATAACAACGTGATTTTTTTTTTTTTAATTCGACAAACCTAAGACTAGGTCATGCCAAATCTGATCCCAATCATATGTCATGTTAGGTTATTTGCGTAAACCCAATCTGAGTTGACTAGTTTTATTTATTTTTTTAATTTTGATTTTAATTTTTTAATTTCAAATTTGCTAACATAGCACACTTACGAATATAATAATATGTTTGACCAAAATATTTATTAAAAGAAATTCTATTTGAAACACTTAGAATTAATTCTTATAGAAAAATGATGAACAGAGCTGGTCTTTTTAGCATTTAAAGAAATTAAAAATTAAAATAAATATATTTTACCCTTTATATTATATATTAATTTTTTATATAGTAAATATTTCTAATTTCGATTGAGTTAGTAAATGATCGAGACTAGAGGTAACACCAAACTCAAATCTTTTTGAGCTAATAACGCTTATAAATGAGTAAAAGAAACTCATTGATCAAATCATGTAATTTGATGTTATTTTTGTAAAAATTTAAATTTGAATTTATTTTTATTTTTATAAATAATGAAATAAAATATTAGAGATATTTTTATTCTGATTATTTTTTGTTGTTTTCCTTTTATATTTCCACTCCAAAATCCTCAAATCAAACAAGGGAAATTACTTTCTTGAAAATCATTTTCTTTTTCCTTAGTATTTTTCCTACCTAACCAAACAATATATTAATTTTAAATTTTCTAATTTTTTTTCCTTTTCCTAACTGAAATCCTTAGAACCAAACAGAGGCTTAAGGTCAAAATTTAGAAACTAATTGTCAAAATTTAGGAACAATGTTGTTTACCCTATGTGTTTTCTCTTCAGAAAACATAGGTGGAATGCACGATAAGGGTTCTTGTTTTGTTTATTCCTGAAGAGGATGCAAAATTAATTTTTTAAAATTTTATGTAAGGTTAATTTTCTTTTTAAATTTGATATAGAATTTTTATTTAAAAATATCATTTCAGGCCGTCTCGTCCAAATATCTCGATCATCCACTCCCGTTTCCTAAAATGAAATTTCTAACTCCGTCCTTGACCTACATGTTTTTTATTCCTTATACTGTATTTAGGATGAAAGGATGTGGAAAAGATAATTCAAAATTAACTAAATTTAGCTCCATTTGGACAGGAATTCTTTTTGCAAAAGGTTTTCGTTCTCAAACAAAATCTCATTTGTTTAGGTCTTGTTCTTTTTGCTGGTTTTTGGCTGTTTTATGTTTTTAATTTTTTAAAACACTAAAAATGCATTCTTTTTTCTTATTCTTGAAACATATTTTTGAAGACAAAAATATTTTTTGTATCGAAAACTAAAAACAAACTCCCTTACAACTAAAACGCAGGAAACATGTTTTATGTTTATTCTCTGTAATAATTATCTAAAAAATTTAGAACTAATTAAATGACACTTATTTTTATTTTTAATTTTAATTTAAAAATTATAATATTGACTAATAATATTTAAAATTTTATTTACAGGTAGATTCATTAAAAATAATCAAAATATTTTTTTGTCAAATTCTAAACCAAATGTGTTTCAAATTTTCATTTTCAAAAATAATCTTCAAGAATGACAAACCGAAGATGTTTTTGGCAAATTTGAAAATAGCCACTCAAAACAAAAAATTAAAAATATTTTTGAAAAAAAACTGCAAAATGATATACAGCTTTTTAAAACAAAAATAAAATTTTTACTCATTTTGAAATTTTATTTATTTTGGTCTTCAAAGAAATTTATTTTCAAACAAAGGACTATCTGCAATGCACTTTTTTCAACAAAAAAAACTCAAACTTTGTTTCTCTATCTTTCACCAATTCCTCCTGCCTAACGCAAGCAATGACCAAACTAAAATAAGTTTTGAATGGATTTGGAGAATGAATACCGAATAATATCCAAATATTATTTGGGTATTGGAGCAATAATAATTGAATTTCACCGATGAATTACTCCAACAATATCTCGATATTGAAGCGAAAATATTAAATTTAGCATATGAATGCTCGGATGTTATCTCAACAATACTCGGATATTGAAGTAAAAATTATTAAATTTAATGGATGAATATTTGGAGATTAGCCCAAAAATATCCGGGTGTTCAAGTGATTGACGTGATTCTGATTCAATTCAATTCATTGTTTATTAAACTGTTTGTTTCTCATCTTTCATTTTCTAATCCAAATAAATTTTAAAACAAAAACTTTTTTATCTTTACAATCAAAATGAGTTTTCAAAATAATTTTTTTTCATTTCAATTACAAATTTGAATTTCAAATTATACAATTTATTTACCTTTTCATTTTATAAATTTTTTCTTAAATAAAATTTATTTTCAACTTCAATCCTAAAGAGGAGTAAGAACTAGAGGTTATCCACTCCAACCAATTGTCCTGCAACTACTATTGACGTAAACCAACAAGCTTATTAGTATAGGTGAGGCCTGGCCCAAAACTTTATGACATTACTATATTGGGTTTTTGTCCAAAATGGGCGTCCTTTCTGAAAGGACGCCCATAATGGATGACACTATAGAAAGAGTGACAGCAATGGACCAAATGCATCAAAGAATGAGATGGCCGTGTATTTTCGCATTCCCATAACGCGTTAGTCATTTTGTTGCATTCAATGAATGCATGTGAAAGTTTTTGCATTCTCCAAATGCATTAAGCTTATAATTTCGCATTCCCACAATACGTCACTTTATTTTTGCATTCAAAGAATGCGTGATATGGGTGAAAACCTATTCATTCCCACAATACGTCACTTTATTTTTGCATTCAAAGAATGCGTGATRTGGGTGAAAACCTATTGATTTTACTAGTAATTATATACATATTTTCACCCTTTTTAATATGATGAAGTATTACTTTATATTATTTTCCCTTAAATATTGCTTAAATCTAACCAAGTGACTTTATTCRTGCAATATTGTGAAATTATAAAATTTATGTGCTATTATTGAGGTAAAATGCCCTATTTTGTAGGAAGAAAGGATTCTATGAACAAAATAGAAGGTTACTTGATGAAAAAGTGAAGACTTGTTCGATGCTGCTAAAATGGAAAGCAATGACTTAGAAATGTAATGATGCAGCAATAATCTAAGGAGCAGAGGAGAATATAATATTTGAAGAAAAGAAAGTCAAGAAACAAAAAGAATCATCATTAAAAAGAGATAAAGTCAAATTTGAAGCCCAAAAAATAAAAAGCAAAAAGCAAAAAGTAAAAAAGGCTAAAAGTAAAAAGTTATCGATGATACCTTTTTACCAAACTTCCAAATGAAGCTTCAGGAGATAAAAAGGAGAGGAAAGAGAGGGTAGAAGACATTCGGGCTTCACGGGAGAAATGCAGGAGAGATAAAAAAGGAGAGAAAAAGGGAGCAAAAAGAGGAAAGTTTGGAAGAAGGAGAAAAAGAAGAAGACTTCAAGGAAGCCTTCACCGTTGGACTTCATTAACATTTTTAGGCTTTATTTCTCCTTCTCTTAGTGATTATTTTAAGATACATTTCAATATGTTAATCTTTCACATCTTATATTTTACTTCATCCAAAAACATGAACTAACTTCTTAAAAGTTAGAGTTTTGATGAACCTATACATTTAATATCTATTTGAATGATTTGAGCAAGGTTTGCTCTTTATGAATGCTTTACTCAAGGTTATATATCGTTTACATTCACTACTTTATTGGCCACAAATAGTGTTTGTGTGAATTTCTTGAACTTCGAAAGGTAGTTAAAGAGGTGAAAAATTTGAGTGGATGTGGTTTGTTTATTTTAAGATAAGGTTTAATATCTTAGGAATACCATAGAATATTRAAGACATTCATATTTCACCTATAAAATCACATGAGACTTGAATTTTATTTGTGTTCCTTAAGCTAAGTAACTCTGATAGGTAGAACAGCTTAAGGACATAGGAACAAGAACCAACAAACTGAAAGGGTGATGTCATTTCTATCTCAATTWGTATTTCTATTGTAGCTAAATTGTTGCTATAGCATTCKTTTCAGAAGTCATTGCCGCAACTGACTGCAGCATTAACATTTTGACTTCTTGGACATTAGTACATAGGGGATCCCTGACTCTAACTCACTTTTAATTTCTTAATCATATCGTTTGTGCAATTGTTGATATTGTTTTCAAATCCTTGTGATTAGATAAACTTAGATGATTTTACCTTATTTTCGTGATAACCAACAACTATTGTTTTTATTAGAAATTTAAACCATCACCTTTGAACCAACAATCCTTGTGGGGAGATACTCTTATTCACTCTATATTACTTGTGGACCGTGTATATTTGCATAAGTGAAGCTTTATTGCGTATGCAATTGTCTATCAATAAGTCAAGAAGCTTCTGTTGTAGATTTTCTGAATCCAATGCGTATCTGAAAAATCTTTAATGCTACTGGAATGTTATATCTACATATAATGTGACTCTTGAACTTTTCAAGATTTATCAAAAATACCAAAACACAATAATATAGACAATATTAACTTTCCATTCTTTTCAAGCAGCATCTCAGCATATACAAAATGAACAATTATAATAATGAATCACGAAAAACATATATAAATTTATCATCAAGACAATGCGAAAATGTAAACGAAATAATCAAGAGAATAATACGTTTTGTGGAATTAAACTTAAAGTAAGAGATAATACTATATAAGATCAAGATTTATAGTGAAAAGATTATATAAATGTTCATATACATTACAACAACTCATAAACTATGTTCATCTCTTGAATAATGATGTAAGACTAAATCTATTATTATCCAATAATTTCACCTATTATGACCGGGTTGATGGCAGTTTGAACACCTTGAAGGAGAATCGGGGTTGCAAAAATCCATTTCTTCACATATTCTAATAGTACGCCTTCGTCCCGGATGATTGCGGCCCTTCATAAGTTCTTCATTATGTTTAAGGATGAAAGGTGCAGACCTCCAAGTTGACTCATTTCCAACCGGATAAGAATCACAACTGTATGTGTCTCTAAAATTATCTTTGGAGTAGAATCAATTGAATAGATTTGCAGCGTCCCAACCTCTTTTTCAACAAACAGCAAATATATAGGAACACGATCTTCCGAATAAACGTCACTTCTGAAAATCACATGTATTCTCACTCATGTTGACAGTGTAGACATGGTTACCCCTTCGACCTTATTTTCGTGGAGTGATGACACCAAATAAATTAGCTTTTAGATTGTATTGGGTGACTGAGTGCATTCTTGCTTTGCTTTCGAGATTAATGTAAATCTTTCATATTCTAGATGTAAATGGATATTGACATTTTGCGACCTCATCTCGGTGCAAGCAAAAGTAATCAATAAGTTTTCTAAAGCTCATCTCAACCAATACTTTCAGTGGAAGTGCACGTATTTACTTCATAACACTGTTCGTTGATTCAGACAAGTTGGTTGTAAAAACTCCAAACCCGTGTTCCCAATCATGAGATAGAGCCCATTTGTTGAGCGGGATATTCATCAACCAATTATATGCTATCTGATCTATTTTCCTTATCTCTTTCATGTACATATCAAAATTTTGCACTTGTTTTGTACTTTCGGCCCGATACATTAGCTTTTTCTTCAACATATTGTTCTTAAAAGTGATATTGCAGCTGATATGGATATGACGGAGATAGAATCTATGGACAGCCTTCGGTTCTTGCCAGTCTCGACTTTGTGCCACTATGCTCAATATACCATGATGTCTATCCGAGGTTAGACAAACAAATCTATCTTTGATCACGTAGAAAGTAACAATGCATGAACGACCACAACTCTTCATAGATTCTTTATCAACAACGACATCGGCAAGTGAGAAAATATGATTGTTAGCGTCTCATGAACTAGCAATCAATAGCACGCCTTTGTATGTGCCCCTCAAGTGCATCCTATCAACAGATATTACTGGCCTACAATAAGTGAATCCTAAAATTTGAGGCCTGAACATCCATAAGACAAATTTGAAAATTTTAACCTCTTCAGTACTGGCTTGGTGATGTTTTAACTTAACAATTGTACCCGAATTTGATTCTAATAATGCTACAATATAGCGATGCAAAATCAGGAATGTAGATACCCAAGAGTCAAAGAATAACTCGATACATTATTTTCTTACATTCCATCCTTTTTTGTAAGTTATTCCACAATGAAACATCTTCATCACCTGATGCTGAATAACCTTGACATATGTCTCCAGGTCATCTATAATCAAATGGGTGATTTGTCGTGCAATGTACCTTGTACTCACGATCCATTCTGATTGACCAACTAATGACAACCTCGACGACTTACTTCTTATCCTCAAATCTCATTTGCAATCGTCAAGATCACTACTTGACCATATATCAAGACGGGTTCCGCTAGTATCAACAAAATCATCTTGTTGTTCTCCAGAACTAATATTTTGGAATGTTCTTAAAGAAGTGTAATTGGAAACACAAATCGATCTTCTACCTCCAACAATTCCCTATGATGTACTAGGCATGTGTCAATATGGAGGAACTCCAGCAACATCTTCATCATTAGAACTGCCTCTATCCAAAATATCTACATCCTCAGGCTCKGTAGATAAATCATCCACGTCAGTTGTATCTGCACGCTCATCACAAATTGCATTGGCATTTATCTCGACACGRTTTTTAGAATTTGTTTGTGCAACAATGTTTGGAATATCCTGCTCTGTTACACGTGATAGTCCCGGTTGACCACATATCTGTGGATGCTAATAACTTGAAGGTATAGTATGACCTTCCGTCACTTCAGAAAATGTAAAGTACAGGATGTCTGGTTGTTGGTTCATCAGTAATATCATATATGCGCCCAATGCAAATCCTAATAGGTTTGCATATTCCGGAGCACTTGCCGAGTATACCTCATCGGGCACTAGATATGGCTATGGCTGTGGCCCTTTTTTGCCTCGGGCTGTTGTTTTTCATTAAATTTACGATGTGATCTTGCTTCCTAGGCAACCCCTATAACACTTATAAGTCATCATCATCTGAAATAATGGAGGACTGAAAATGAACTTCTCTGTTATAAATTAACGGCATACGATAGATGAACTCAACATGATATCTTTCGTGATCAAAATTTCGTAAATTACAAACTTTCCTACATAACTCTGAGTATGAAACAAGCACTCGTATTATCCAACTCTTTTGAATAGGTTCGTTAATACAATGAGAACCACTAGAATCAAGCCTTATCTCACAATCCCAATGCAAATATATTCTAAATGGTTGTCTGAAAGACATTGTCTCAAATCCTATTCAAATATAATAGAACAACATATTAGTTTCATATATTTGGGTTATGACAAATTTTAACTCATAAACAAATTGAGAATTAAACAAATATAATAGAATGTGGACATAAAGAATATAGAATGACAAGAATGTGGACATAAAGAAAAATAAGAAGATACAGAAAGTCGGAAAAAAGAAAACAATAAAAAGATGAGTAAGGATAAGCATAGAAACATGGTCAACTGAAACCATGTCCTATTATAGCATGCATATAAGTTTCATCATGCACGAAGAAGGCAGTCAAGAAACAAGAAAAAATATTAAGAAATCATAGTTGCTAGATTAAACCATATTCCATAAAACATAGTATATCAACAGATTTTAACATCTCAAAAATTATTAAATAAAAAAATTTAACCCAACAACATCAAGTTAAAATAAACATTACATCTTCTCAATCATTAATTAAAATTATGAAAATAAATCTAAGTAATAACAATATATCAATTTAAACAATAAATTTCAAGATAACCCTCACATTTAAACAAAAAAACCCAACATAAAATACTAATTCATGGAACAATTAAGTCTACTGCCTAATTTCACATAATAACAAATTACTTAGAGGGCAAAATAATGAAAATTAACCAATACTATTATTTCATATTTTAACACAAAAAAATTAAAAAAATACCTAGATTGAGTAGATGTGCGATGGATTTCTGCAGAAGAACTGAGCAATGCAGTCACAACAATGAAGAATGTGCATTTCATCGGTGCAACTCACGTGTTATATAGATGCAAAAAGTGAACAAAGAAAATTTGTATTTGGTAAATGCRTTGTGGCTTTTTAAAAGTGAAAAGTGCTACAGTTGTCACATTTAGAAATGCTAGACGGCTTTCATATATCAATGCATTCAAGGAATGCGTCACCAACAATTTAACGCATTGAGGAAATGCGTTGCTACTCTATGGCTCCAACCCTCAAACGCATAAGGTCTTGCAAGCCATCTCGCACAAAACTAGCAATACTATATCAACTCAAACCATTCATGGACTACAATTGTAATACCCAGGATATTACTTCTTTCATTTTTATGAATTTTGTATGATCGTATGAATTGTGTGCCAACTAGGGTTTGATAATTTTCAACATGTGATCATTATTTAATTGTATGTTTTATAAGTATGAAATTATCGTGTTAATTGAATTAGGGTTTTTGGTTAGTTAGTGGCTCGACTTGTTAGGCCTATTCGCTCCTCATTCGGAAACTAAATCATGACCGAAAGGAAAGCTCGAAAAATTTAATTCATTGGGCTAGATTGGTTGTGATATGGGAAGGCCCAAAGGATTTGGGTTAGGGCCCAAGTTTAAAAAAAAAAAAGAAAGAAAACGAAAATTAGGGTTTTCAGCTGCCACTTAAAATAATAACAATAATTAATGAAAATTTTTTCTAGATCTAGAAATCTGGATGTGGCCCCAATCTACACTATCTTTAAAAAAAAAAAAAACACACACAAAAACATCTATCGGCACCTCTTCTTTCCCATTTTTTGGCGCCATTGTCGTTGCTCATTGCCGTTGATCACCACCTTTCCGCCTTCTGCTTATGGCTGCGTGCTATACCGCCCAGATCTGCAATGAGCCATTACATCCAGCTACTTGGAGGACTCTGCCACGTGACTCAGCCAGGCCGCATGATTGTCGCTGCTCGTTGATCACTGTTCCTCATCTTTACACGGCCATTCCTCGCAGATCCACCACTCGCTACCAAGATGCTCCTAGCTTAAACACTGCTTGGATCGGAGTTGTTGTTGTGCCTACCTGATTGTTGTCTCAAGCACCCGTTCTGATCTGCTACTGCTTGCTGTACTTGAGTTCACCCAGACCTGCACGCGAACAGATCTCTCTTGACGGATTTGACTTGCTGCTGGAAGAGAAGACAATTTCACGACTCGAGCAGGCAATCGAGCGCCCAGACACCTAGGCCATCGGACACCCAGGCAACTAGGCACTGTGCGCAACTAGGGCTGTTGTGCGTGTGCTACCTGAGTGCAGACGACACTTAGAATTTGTTGAATTTTAAGGCGAAACCATTGTTATTCAATTTTTAGAAATTGAATGACTTAGGTAATTATATTCTGTAGTGATAATTGTGGGAGAAGATAGATTAGTTTTAATACTCGATCTAAGAACGAGTTTAATTTGTATGAAGAATATGTTTAATGTATTGTATTTGGTATTATCATTATCAATTGTTGAGACGGGTAARGAGCCATGAAATAAGTTGTACCTTTAAAAATGTGATAGTTTTACGATGTGGGAATTAAGTACTGGCTAAAATTGGCAAATGATGCTCATAGAATAAGCATTAAATGTTTTAATCTTGGAAAATCGTGTTAAATGAATTTTTCTTTTTTTTAATAATAATTAGGTCATTTTTTGGCACATTGACATTAAGAGCRGTCGAGGGACTCCGCTTTGCGATTTAAATAGAATTTTAACATTAAGGATTCCAAGTAAGTAAATCCCCATACTCATCAACTTTATCCCATTTGTGTGTTATGTTGTGGTTATACTGAACTATGTTGTGGAATATGTTGTGATATTATTGGATTGTATTGAGTAAGGTGGTTGTGGTCATATTGGTTTATTTCATGTAATATGTTTCGTACTGTTAACATGTTAAATGGTGTTTAAATACGGATTCATGTAGTTCATGTCATGGGCATGTAGTTATAGTACCCTACATCATTCCTGCCATGAGTCATTCGTGCATTTAGAAAGAAAATGGTTTAGGAAATAAAATTAAAAGGAAATGAAATTTCATAAATGAATTATTATCAGGAAATGTTAAGATTTTGGAAAGGAGTGTAAACCTAGCCATGAAAGATGTGAGTGCGAAATGGAGCATGGGGACGGGCGCACCCAACCTAACCTTCTTGTAGGGTAGGGAGATAATAAGGTTCACCTCTTAGGAGGTGAAAAAGATAAACTAAAAATTTAAAGTAATGTTAACTGCTATGCGGTTCTACTGGTAGGAAATGTTATCAGTTTCTAAAGAACAGTGGCCTACTGTAAGCTTAATAGTTAGGCGTTACACTAAGTGAGTTCACGACTTTAATAAAATGGAAAGGTTTTGAAAARTTCTTACATTTTGAAATAGAAGTTTTATGGAAGTATTTAGAAAGTTTTATTTGAGGAAGTGAAATATTAATTCATGGTATATAGTGCATTTCACCTACATTCATGCATGAGATTTGCTTATTGAGCTTTACAGCTCATTTCATTTCCTTCATTCTGCATTTCAGGTGATTCGTAGCCATATAGTGTGTAGAGGTCGTTTCTGGGCAAGCCTTGATACCCCCGAAGTGTTATTTTAATTAAATTTTAGTGAATAAGATAAATAGTTGAATAGAGAGGTTTTATATATTGTTTAAGTTATTTCTTTATTGATTTAACTATTTGTGCATTAAATTCTTTCAAGTTTCACAATTTTAATTTTGGTAAATGTTAAGTTAGTAAAAGATTGCTGGAATGCTCTGTTTATTTATATTGGATGTCTGTTGGGTTGGAATACATGATATTTACGAGTATTGAAAATGTTTGGGAACTTTTTGATTGTATACAGAAAGTATTTGTTGAAATTACAGATAAAACTCTGTCGAAATTTTTATAAAATTTTTTTAGACAAAGTATTCAGATTTTTTTTTATTTTCTATAGTAATTGATATGAATATGAGTAAGGTCAGTAATATTCTYGACTTATGACATTTCCTAATCTGGGAGTGTTACAACAATCATTCATCAACACCCACTAATAACCACTATTCACAACAATCATGAACCAACATCCACCAACAACCACAATTCACAACAATCATAAATCAGCATCCACCAACAACCACAATTCACAACAATCATTAATCAACAACCACCATTCAAAATAGTTTAATAAACATTAATAGCTAAAAAATTGTTAAAATTCAAATACAAATATTCAATGTACAGAAATTCAAAATTGAAATACAAAGTCTGGCATCAATATCCTAATGGTCATTCGCGAATGGAGTGTAATGCGAGGGGGCTCTACGGGCACGAGAACCTCTACAGCAAATCAAAGCGTTAGGATCGAAATCAATATCACTTTCATCAGCATCTCGAGAATGGCGTCGCATCAGTACTATAATTTTGCCGGATGAAGGCAATCTGATCTGAACCTACGTGATGGACCCAAAGTCAGTCTGTGTAGAAGGCCCCGGTACATCCCCATATGTAGACAGCCCCGGTGCATCTGCATATGTAGAAGTCCTCGGTGCATCTGTGTGTGTAGATGTCTTGGCTCCGGCGTCTCCCTCTCAGAACGTGTATGTGAGAAGGAGTGGGGAGGCATCAAAATCATCATCAGGCTACTGCTCGGGCAGATGAACATCATCAGGATCCTCTAGCTGCCCACCAATATCCTCCTCCGGAGTGGTAGGCTGCAAGTATGCACACGGACGTCTACCATTGCATTGCTGTCGAGTCTCACCCCGGGCATTAATCTTCGCCCTAGGGCGACAAGAAGTCAGAGGAAGTGGTGCTATATCAACATCCTCCCTGCTACGACAAACGACAGATCCTAAGTGCGAAATTGTTCTCCCAATCTTCTCCTTAAGCAGTGCGAGAGCTGATTGAGAATGTGGATTTATATGTGGCATCGCTTGATCCATAATATCCAAACATTCCCGGAATGTCGATGCCTACACAACATGAAACAACATAAACAACTTAGGAAATGAAATATACAATATGATTGTTAGTAAAAAATTAACAAATTTAAAAATAACTTCAACATATATACCGCRTAAATTGAAAACCATTGGACTGATAACCATCAGGCTCATGTTGTCTAATCAGTGGGATTTTTGATAAGCAATCGTGTCCGATGGGTATACCACTCCATGTAGTCTGGACGAGCCTTCTGTAGCTGATCACTATCTTGGCTCTCCAAGCGTCCCATTCATTGACATACTTTCTGTTCTCGTCTTCATAGTGTTTGAGTGTTATATCCACGTAGACTGTGAGTCTGAAATGATCATGCAAGATAGGGATGCCCTGATCAAAGCCAAATTACTGCATTACCCTACCAGGGAAGTACTACTCCATAATGTTCTGGCAGATCAACGGCATAAAGGATGATAGCCATATGTCTGACCCTTCTAAATAGAGGGCTGGTAGCTAATGAAAGATGCACGTATATAGCATTCATATAAACTGCATATAAAAAAATTATTAAGTAAATAAATAAATAAATATTATTAAGTAAATAAACAAATGAAATTACTTCAAACTTAATCAGTCTACTAAACGGACCTGATCGGTGGTTAAGGCATCTAATTAATCCCTATATGTCACCAATACTTGTGTCGGCAAACGCCAAATATCATAAGACCAGTTCCACCTCGCTCCATATGAAGCAAAACG
Source organism: Rhazya stricta (assembly GCA_001752375.1). NCBI lineage: Eukaryota > Viridiplantae > Streptophyta > Magnoliopsida > Gentianales > Apocynaceae > Rhazya > Rhazya stricta. The sequence continues at coordinate 3,496,100 of MEJB01000094.1, forward strand.
TGATAGTATATGGAGCGGTTGGGCCGGAACTGGGAGTAGAATAGGAAGATACTTGTACACYCACAGCTACAAATACAAAATATGAAAACAATGCCTTAGTAATTGAAATAATTTATAAATATTAAATATATTTATAAGTTAGGACAATCGGGAATGTATAGTACTTTACGAATATTATTGAACCATAAATCTCTTTAGCGGAACCCAATGCCACATCATATAAACATCTATAAAAATAGGCTGAAACACCACTTCCCCAACTCAATTGCCACACCTACATAGATCCTCAAGCTGATGCAAAAATCAAAGCATAATAAATTTGCCTGATTTATCAGAGAACAATAGTCCACCAAATAACATCATGATAAGGCATCGTGTTTGGCAGTCGATCTCATGGTATATGGCATAGTCCGGAAGTGGTGTCTCCAAATGTGATTCTATCGCCTTTGCCATTAGTTTGTTACCTTCAACATCACGGTGCTGAGGCCTAAATCCCAGTCTAGAAACACAGATCTCCTCCTAACCTGGCACACTATTAGTAGCAAGGCCTCTAATGATGGGCTGCCATTAACCCTCAAACCCGTAATGATTGCAATGTCCTACAGTGTCAAAGTGGCCTCCTAATTGGTAGATGAAATGTGTGTGTCTCCGGGCGCCATCGCTCAACCATAGCAGTGATCAGGGCATGATCAACTGTCATATTTCCTAATCTACAAATCCCCTGAAAGCTTGCTCCATCTATGATGTCTTAGCCCTTACATCAACCACAACATATGTTGTCCAAAATCTACCTACTTAAGTCTTATATTGTACTCCTCTAGACATAGACGACTCCTTGCCAACCCATATTAAGTTAGACCTGTGCTGTCCTTGTCTAGATAACAATGACGCATCTAATGGGCCCGAATGAACATCTATAGGAACTCGTTCCATCTATTTATAAAATTACAATTATTATATTAAAAAGAACGTTGCAAATTCGTATGTATGAAAATAATAAATAAATGAACATAAATAAAGAAACTATCAATCGCAAGGAACCGCAAATGAAGAAAACCTAAAGGCCACTTAGTTTTTTTAATAACATAGTTATAATTTCTTCTATAATTTATAGAGTTAAAGAATATGCTGATGTTTAATTTCTCTTATTATTTTTCTATACCTTTTCATATGTATGTACAGATGAGCTTCTTTACTTTTTCATTTTTATTGAAATGAATGTAAAAAATGATTGTCATGTTTTGTGATTAATACTCTAAAGCTATTTTGTGTGACATTTCATATCGCAAGGGTGGTGATTATTAATAATATTAAGTAGGATGAGGGGATAAACTCGTTTAAAAATGATTCTCATGGATTGTGATATTTTAATATACTAGCAAAGTACCTAATCAAGTCCTACTCAATGACTATTATATGTTTCCTAATCTAGGGAACTGTGTTTGAGTTCTACAGATGAGTGAAATGGAAAATTTGTTGATGTTCTAGTAAGAAAAGGTTAATTAATCTCAATTCATTCTAATGTAGTAAAACCTTATTTCTATCAAAATCTATATAAATTATGAGATTCTGAAATTCTCTGTTTACAAATATTTATGTTGTAGATGATCTCCAATAATCTTAAACTAGAAAAGATTATATGAATATTCATGCAACCACGTGCTTGGTTCTAAACTTATCGTAATCTTAAATTTTTCAAGAATTTAAACGTTCTTGATATATGCATGCAATAGGAGAACTTCCACTTGATCCATGTAAAGAAAGGTTACTAGGGATAGTTGCTAGCATGGAAAAGGTCAACCTAAATTGCACATCATTCAGTTATACATAAATTTACTCCATCCTTGTAATACCCAGGACGTTACTTTCCTTTCTCGAATTTTATGTGATTGAAAAATTTATGTGCCAATTAAAATTTAATAAGTTATCTCTGTTATTATTGTTGGTTTGTGCATTTACATAAGGGTATATTATCTAAATATGAAATTTAACGTGCTAATGAAATTAGAGTTTTTGTTAATTAATTAGCCTAGACCCAACTGGTTAGAATCCATTTGCTTCTTATTCGAAACTTAGAGCTAACTTAATGTCTGCTTTGGCCTGAAGGAAAGCCTTCGACTTTAACTTATTGAGCTTGGATAAGAAGGCCCGAAAGGGAATTACCTAGGGCCTAATTTAAAAAAAAAAAGGGGGGGAAAGAGAAGTTTCAGAACACTAACCTAAACCTAACACCTCATCTTCTTCTTCCTTTCCCCCGCCATCGCCACCCTCCCACTACCGCTGCCACCCTCTCCTTTCCTTCTCACCTCGTACTTCTTCCTTCCCTATCGACGACGCACATCCTTGCTGTCGCCGTACCACCATCCATCCAGATCGACGCCTCACTCCTAAGCTGTTGGTTTGCCCTCTGCCCAGAACCATCTGCAGCTACTGGAGACCGTTACTGGAGCCGCGGGTTGTTCGCAACCATCGTTGGTTTCCTCAGCACCGGATCTGCTTCCTCCGGCTCGCCTACAAGTCGTCGACAACCTGCGCGACAAAGCTACCCAACCTTGCTCGTCCAGACCTGCTCAACGGCACCTACAATCCGCCTTCGGTTCGCCGCCATCATCTTCCACTGCCCAGATCCAAACTCTCCCTAGATCTACTCGAAGACATTGCAACGAGACGCCTGCTCGTCGGTTGACCAGAGTTTATTGCCCAGTTCTTTCTCCTTCGCAGTGCTTTTGCCCCGTTGTCATGACCAGTGCTTTCTGAGCGCCATTTGCAGTCAGTGCTAACTAGGAGCGGATAGACGGAGCTTACCAAGCGCTGTACGCAGTCTGCCACTCATGCGTGTTCGCGACCAGTTCTATTGCGCACGCGCCTAGAGCGTAACGCAGCTTCATACACAACACCTAAAATTTGTTGAATTTAAAGATGAGAACATTATTATTCGATTCTAGAAATTTAATGATCTATGTAATTATGTTTTATAGTGATAATTTAATGATCGAATTTAATTAATATGAGGAATATGTTTTGACTTAGAAATGTATTGTATTTGGTGTTATCATTATAATTGTTAGAAAAAGTAGAAGCAATGAAATAAACTATACCTTTGAAAATGTTATGGCTTTCGACGTGGAAATTTTCGTATGATAAATATAATAATTTTTTAAAGTTGAATAGTCATGTTAAATGAAGTTTCTTTTTTGTAATAATTTAAGATATTTTCGGACACATTGACATTATGGACAGTCAAGGAACACCACTTTGCATTTAAAGTAAAATTTTAATRTTAAGGACTTCATGTAATAAATCCCCCATACTCATCAATTGTATTCCTTTGTGTAATATGTTTGTGGTTATATTAGATTGTTTTGTGAAATATGTTTGTGGTTATATTGAATTGTTTTGTGTGATATATCATGTGATTATAATTAGATTGTTTTGTGTGATATATCTTGAGATTATATATCGGACTGTTTTATGTGATATGTTTCTATTGTTAACATGTTGGATAGTTTAAATTCAGATTTATGCAGTTCATGTCATAGACATGTAGTTATAGTGTTTTACATCATTTCTGACATGAGACATTCTTGCATTTAGAAGGTGAAGGTTTTAAGAAATGAAGTTGGAAAAAGAAATGGAATTTTATGAGTAGATTATTTTAAAAAACGTTAAGATTTTGGAAAAGAGGTGCAAAGCCCGGCATGAAAGATGTGAATGGGAAATGGGGCATGGGAGACCAGCGCACCCGACCAAACCCTCTTGTAGGGTAAGTAATGTTCACCTTTTCTGAGGTGAAAGAAGTGAAAGGAAAAGTTAAAGTAATGTTAACTGCTTTGCGATTCTACCGGTAGAAAATGTGATCAGGTTCCAATGAATAATGGCCCACTGCAAACTTAATGATTAAGCATTACACCAAGTAAACTCACGATTTTTATGAAATGAAAATGTTCGGAAAGTTTTTGTTTAGGAAGTGAAACTTTAAAATTCATGACATATAGTGCATTATACATGTGTTCATGTATGGGATTTGCTTAATGAGCTCTATAGCTCATTCCATTTTCTTCATTTTGCATTTCAAGTGATAAGTAACCAGATAGTGCGTGGAGGTCATTTGTGTGCAGGCTTTGATAGCTAGGAGTGTTTGTTTTAAGTAAATTGCATTGAATAAGAGAAATTGTTGAAGAGAGTAACTTTTATATATTGTTTATGATTTTATTGATTTATTCAGTCTTGCATTAAATTCTTTCAAAGTTTCCACTGAATTTCAATGACATAAGTGTTGAGCTGGTAAAAGATTGTTGGAATGGAAGTTTTTTCAATATTGAATGTTTGTTGAGTTTTGAACTATATATATATATAAACTCCTTTCGTGGTAGTTAATRACATTTGTCATCCAGTGATCTTAGGAACTCCATTTCTCACTCTGATCACACCTTATCGGGTAAACTCCGAGTCTATTTCGTTTAAAACGAAACAGACAAAGATAGTTTTTCCTTTCTTGGAAAAACCTCAGACTAGAAATTTAAATTTACTTAAAGCATATTTACAAAATACTAAAAATATTATTGTACAAAATAATTTTACAAATACTCATCTAAATACTATATGAAAACAGTTGGATAGGATTGAAAAATCCATTCCAATAATTTCTGAAAAATCAATTGTTTCTGACTCTATTTCTTCGAAAGAAGAAAAGAGAATTATTAAAAATCCTGTTTTTAAACCTTTCTCAATTTCAGATTCTAGTATAAAATTCATTAGAGAAAATAATTTAGAATTCTCTAGAGCAATTCAGGATAAACTAAGTTAATTAGACTTATCCTCTACTTCTAGTAAGAATATTCCAGATTCCATTTCTGAGTCTAACAAGATTAATGTCTTAGAAGAGAATTCCTCTTCTTCAGACACTGATCAGACTTTGGAACAATTCCAGTCTAAATCTGAGTCAATTCCTAGGATCAATCCGATGATTTGGCAGGCGTCGATTATTTCTGTTCCAAATACCCCTACGGCTCCAGACATTACTGTAGCCAARCCGATTTCTCAATATAGGTTCAATGCCTCATCTATCTATGATTGGAACATAGACAATTTGTCTGACTATCAGATCATCAGCTTCTTACAGCAGATGACGATGGTAGCAAATGCTTAATGGCATTTAGATCTTCTTTGTTATTGATAAATTCCTTTTATCATCTTGATTTCTACATGAATAAGGAAGGCAGTGCCTCCTGCTTCTGCATGCATCACTAAATTTGTTGATTACTTGTTTAAATTCTTCACTTGTTTAAATTTCATTATTTGTTATAAATTTATGCTTGGCCGGTTTTACTGCCTATAAATTTCAGAATTGGTATATCGGCCTCAAGTTCCTTCCAGGGAATCTCTGTTGTGGATTTATCCGTTGTTCCTCTTGTCGGATCTCCGATCCCTCAAGTGCAAGGACATAATCCTAAGTACCAACTCTGGGACTTAGTTGTTTAAATTCCTGTTATAAATTGTTTATGTAATTGTTTAAATTGTTTGCTTATTTTATAAACTCTAATTAATAGAAATTTTGTGAATATTCCATCTATCATCTGATTCTTTCTCATCTTCTCCAATTAAAATATATATATATATATATATGTGTGTGTGTGTGTGGGTGTGTGTGTGTGTATATCTTGTGAAATTACAGAGAGTAAATATTGATATTACTCATCTTCTCCAATTAAAATATATATATATATGTGTGTGTGTGTGTGTGTGTGGGTGTGTGTGTGTGTATATCTTGTGAAATTACAGAGAGTAAATATTGATATTACAGAGGAATTTTATAAACCTTTTTTATTAAGATATTCAAATTTTTGTTTTTCACGGTTTTTTCAATATAAGAATGAGTAAAATTACTAACATTCCCGAATTATAACAGTTTCTAATCTGGGGGTGTTACAATTCTACTCTCACAATATATGCTTACCCAGCTAGCATCCTCTTAATATTTGATTCAGTATCCTCATTCTAGAAGAAGTAATGACATATTATATACAACACATGCAATAGCTGTATTTTTATGGATCTTTCAGATGTCCACTAGGAATAAATATTGAGTCTGAAGTCTTAAAGCTCAGTGTCAATAGTGAGGTCCTTTTACAGAACAAATGAAGGAGGAAGAATAACCAACCATTTTGAATGTTGAAGATCATGGACTGGTTCACAATTTATGAAAAGAGTAACAATGACAAGAAGAATGACACAGTGTTGATGTCAAACTACATTTGGTATAGTATTGAATGTTCAAGGTTATCTTAATCATTGAGGTCAGAAAGAAAATTAGCTGATCAAACGGTTCTCTTTTGACTCTTTTGCTAGCTAAAGCTGAAGGTGGTGAGACAGTTGAATTTCTAATGTAATAGGAATTTTCTTTCTTGTGGGCGTCCTTTCTGAAATGATGCCCATTCTGGGCAAAAACCAGAATTTTTTATTTCCTACATTCAATCCATTTCTACTATGCACTATCTCTATTCACTGCCTCAATCATTCTATTTAAGTGTCGTATTTATGAATTAATAAGTCATCTAAAAGGTACTCATTGTCCTTATTAATAATTACTCAAACTTGAAATCATTATCAAAATTAATTAATGTGATTTAATGAATCAAAACCAAATAAGAGTCGAGTTGGAAAAAAATAAATAAATATTTTTTAAATTTTAACATAAAATTAATTTAAAACAAATATARTAATTTTTTAAATTGAGCAAATTATGTTGGAACGGATGATACAATTCATAGTCTTAATTTGTTTGTCTAAATTTATAAAATTCAATGAAGTAGTATCATAAATGTTAGAGATGATGTGACTTTTACATTATCTCCGTATTAAAAAAAGTATTTTCTTCTACATTGTTCTCGTTTAGTACGAAGAGAAGAAAATAAAATCATTTACTTCATAGTATTTTTTGTATTCATTTTTTATTCTTAATTAATTTTTAAATTAGTAAAATTAAGGTAATTTCTATCTTTAATATGGAATATTATATTTTCCAAAAACAATTTCTTTGTGCTAAGTCCTTTTACTCCATAACATTACATTGTAACTAAACCATGCCATAAGTATTTAGTTTTCATTCTTTTAAAAGAAATTATTTATTTTTCATATGTCATTCTCATGTAACCTTCAGACCTGCTTCTAAATGCCTTCTACGATGGTAGATATTATTTTTTAATAAAGAAGTATAACTTTTTATTTTTTAAGAAAAAAAGAATTTACACTCCTTTTACTCCAAACTTGCAAGTATCTATTATGATATAGAGTAGTTCTTCTCTTCTGTTCAGCATACAATTATTCAGAAACACAACATTTGTAAATGGGAAAATACCAAAAAGAGCATATGATACACAGTGGTTCTTTTTTTGCTGGTGCAGCATACATTCATTCAGAAAAACAACATACCAAAATTAGAAAAACTAAACAGAGCATATGATACAGAGTATATGAAAATGAAAAAATGAAGAAAAAGTAGAAATTTTACAAACTTCAAATTCTGATCGGTTGACGTATTGAAGAAGGAAAGGCCGATGGAGACGACGGCAGCGAGTGCAGAGAACCAGCAACGGTGACTGATGAAACCATAGCGACTATTGTGGCCAACCAGCTTCCAAGGAAAGGCCAACTCCAGTAAACAAACAGAAGCGGTAAAATTTTGTGAAATTAGTGGGGAGTAGCGAAGTTACACTGAGGGGGAAATTAGGGAAAGTTACTTAGATTTTTTTACCTCAATCGGGAGGGGAAGCAAACGATGCTTTTTTTTTTTTTTTAAACTTTCTCACCTTCATCGCATTTGACAAATGGGACAAGATGAAAAAAAAAAAAAATGACCGCATTATGGAAATGCGTGGGCTCAGTTCCTCGGACTCAAATTCTGGACCAAACGCATTTCAGTAATGCGGCGATTTTAGAGCCCAACACATTCAGAAAATGCGATGGGTCCATTTCTGTCACTCTTTCTACAGTACCGTCCATTGTAGGCGTCCTTTCAGAAAGGATACCCATTTTGGGCACAACATATTCGTTTTTATTTTTTTTATTGAATCAAGATAGCATTTATTATGCGTTGATAAATTTTGAATTTTATATACTATATAAGAAAGAAAATAACAATTTTTTTTAAATTTTTGCGGTCCTCTAGAACATTCTACTCCATTTRAGAATAGAAACAATAGGGAAAAATAATTGAACGATATTCCTTCGGACTTAAAATGTAGATTTTTTTAAACTTATGTATTACAAATTAAGAAGGTCTGGAAACAATATTTTTTTTTTTTTTGGRARRRRARKWWTYMAWTWMCCYTTCTTTCTTTTTTCAGTCCATAAGAAAATTTTTGAAAAACAAAAGTAAATTCATATGAAGAATTTTTTTGGAATAGGAGAGTTGAAAGTTAATACTTCACCCGTCTTTCAAAATATTTGAAAACATAAAATTTTTCTTATATTTGAAAGTAAGAATTAAATGGTATACTTTTATACATTTATACTCAAGTGAAAAGATTTTTATACTTTTTATTTTTTTCAAATAACTGTTCATTTGAATATTTTATTTCCATTCTAAATTGGTTATCCGATTAAAAACATTAAGAAACATATTAAATGTTATTTTTTCTATTTTATTCTTCTGAAAGTATGCCACATATCATTTATCAAGTCATTATTAATTATATTTTTTTTCATCTTCACCATTATTTAATTTTTAAATCAACACTAAAGTCAACATCTTTTTTATCATACAATTGATTATCTTATTTTTCAATATAAGGATAAAAATATTATTTTAATAATAATTTTAGACTAATTTATAATTTTATTGGTCGAGTATTTTTACTTTATTATAATATACTTTAAAAAATGTAAAAATAATATTAAATAAGATTAGAATTATAAATTTTATTGAAATGTTTATAAAAATTCACGATCCCTTCATATGTCAAACCAAATAACTATTTCGAGATGATACTGTACTAAGGCGATGGTGCAATATTCAAATTTTTGCTTAAACTTTAAATGGCTATATTCAATTCCAAATATTTCTATCCACGTCAAAGAGGTGATGGCAGTTCTCATTATGGTAAGGTAGGCGAAACAAATGATTAGGTCACACCATTTTTGTTTGTGCACGSCAACCASCKAATAAGTGGCAGACTTATCTTTTCCTTCAAGTTCCTAAATGCAAATGACTTGCAATCATGAATCTCTAATTTATGGGTTTTCAATTTGTCCAAMAGTGTAATTACTACAAACACCTTTTCAATATCTTTCTCTAATCAATGCATTTAGGAACCTCCCAAATCTTGTATTCCTCCCCATAATCATGGCATTGCTCCTTTTCAAGTCTTTGTCTAAACTTTCTTTTTTTTTTTTAATTCATTTTATGATGCCATATTGATAACTCTATTGATAAAATATATTTAGAAAGTTTTAGAATCTTTTCTTAATAACAGTTAACTTGAATTCTCCTATAAAAGATAGATGATGCCGACGCCATTTAAATTTTTGAGCAAATGTTAGATTTAGCAAGTACAATTTGAATTCAGTATGAATCAGACTAAACCTACACAATTGACTCCATGAAAGAAACTTCTTGTCTTCTTCATGATATCTGAGTCAGGTCTCAGCCCACTAGACCAGAGATGAAAAAGAGAGAACAAATCTTGACCTATAAGGAAGGCCTTTCGGAAGTGCACATGAACATATCTTCTCCAGCTTACTCCAGCCTCCAATGGAAGATCTCTTTTTTTCAACCGTTACAGAAGGACAGTCAAGTAATTTCATATGAAAAGCTCAAAAGTCCAAACTTTTGATAGCTACTTCAGAGCGGTAATGCAGAAAGGCCAAAACAACTGAAAAGAAGCAGAAGATGCTTTCTCACTCTCTGAATCTCACTCTTTTGCGCCTCCCACCCACACTTCATCAGCATTCGGCAGCTACTCTTAACGCGTGAGAAAAGCACAATACTACACTCATTTCTCACTTAATCTGTAGTTATCACACAGTTCAGTTCACTCTTGCTATGCTTCTACTCTCTCTTATTCTTGATTTTGTGAGCTAAAACAAATTACTTTCTTGGTTAATCTTATGCTTCTTTGTCTTGGAGAAAATTAGACCCATTCGAGAAAAAGATTGACATGGACGGTAGCTCTAGCTCAAGAGCTGGAGAGAAGGGGGAGAAGGAGAGTGATAATATTGAGCCTTTTAGACCAAGAAAGAATTTTTATGATCCAAGAGAGTTGAGATCTTGGGCTAAGAAGACGGGTTTTGTATCTACTTTCTCTTCTGAGACTGATAGAGGAAGTGTGAGTGGGAGGAATCAGAATGAGCTTGAGAMGTTTGATTTGGAGAAGGGTCTTGAAAAGGATTCTTTGTCGCCAACTATTGAGATTGACCCTATTCTGGGGAGGACTAGAAATAGAGAAATGGAGATTGAGGGCTCTGGAAATGGCCCCAGTAGGAATCAGAGAGAAGGGGGCCATTTTCAGTTGAGGGATGAAATAATGAGTGGTGCGAATCAGAGGAATAGAGATGTGATTGTGCCCAAAAGTGAGGAGATGAGAGATGGTTTCAATGGGAGTGCAAATGGGACTGTTAATGGGAATGGTAATGCGGATGTGAATGGAATTGGACAAGGAGTTCCGGCGGCTGTCCCTTTAACAGAGCCGAAAAAGGAAGATGGAGATATTGATGGGGAAATGGGAAACCCTGTATTTCCAGCAGATGAGGGTCCAAGTTCTGGAGGATGGCACCAATCACCCAAATTGAAGTGTGGGCTGCGAGAAAATCCTGGTTACGGTTAGTATATATTGGTTTTCGAGTGTTTCTATATCGCTTCTGCTTTGATGAGATCAGTAATTCTGAAGTCACCAGTCATCCCTTTGCCAATGTAGGTTAGCTAGTTGTATCTTCTATGTTGAATTGCAACATTGCTTACGAGTTAGGCTGAAATTAGAGAACTTGGGTGAGGAAATATTGAATAATACAAGGTTATGTATTTTGACCTGTAAGAAGAGAAAAGTTGAAGAACCTGGAACATACTAACCGAATAGCCAAAAAAGTAGGCAGCTTTATTTTTGTTTCTTCTCAGTTTATACTTTCCTTTTATTGGATCTTTATTCACTTGGAAACTAGGTTAATATTAACGTTGATTTAAATGAATTTAATGAAATACCTTGAGGGATATTTGCCTTGCCTTTTGACTCGCTAATCATGTAGTGTCCAATTGCCACCCTTCTTTGATGGATAAGATATTACTCATTTGACATTTCTGGCTGATATCTTTGGGGGAATTCTAACTAACTTGTCTATCTGTGTTTGCCTTCAACTTCAAACTGCAGTACTGCTCGTATTCTATGGTCTGCAGCACTTCTTGTCATTGGCTGGTTCGCTTATATTCATGCCTTTGATTATGGTACCTGTCATGGGCGGATCTGATGTGAGAATTTCTTCTATTTCCTTGTAGTTCTAACTTAGATGCATGTTATCTGTATAAGGGCATCACTTTTTTTATCTTTAATGAATGGCAGAAGGATACAGCCACTGTAATTTCCACAATGCTGCTAGTCTCTGGCATTACCACGGTTCTGAACCTATATTTTGGTACCCGACTCCCATTGGTTCAAGGGAGTTCATTTGTTTTTCTTGCTCCTGCATTAGCTATCATGAATTCTCGAGAGCATCGAAATCTTACTGAACATGTAAGTTTGTTAATCAAGTAATGATACATCTCACAATTCTATGCATCTCTTAAGCCTTTTGCAATTAAGGGTTGTCCTTAACATGTAGGTTATGTTGGGTAACTGTCTAAAAGAATTGGCATGTATCCCAATTTTCTAGAAAACCATTATTGAGAGATAGGATACTGTCTTGTGACCATGATGCAAGTTATATATTAGGAAATTTAACCATCAACTTAGTAATTCAATGTTCTTTGGCTTGCAGACCCATCTGTGTTTTCAAATTCACCATTAAATGCATTTGAGAGAAGCAATTTCCTATAATTTTTTGTTTCAATCTATTGCAAGTTACCAGGTAGGTTTGAGGACTTTTAGTGATAAGAATTTGCAGAAAAAGTTCTTGTCTGGTGTATTTCCACTCACCACTTTGTGGAAAATCGTTAGGTATGAATATGTTAGACACATGTGACTTGATTGGTGAAATGGTAAGGATTGTAGCACCAAAATCCATTCCGACAAACATCATTAAAAGTTCTTGTCTGGTGTATTTCCACTCCTTTGTTTGAGATGATTTAGATTAATAAACATCAGAAAGTTTGGATCTAGTTCCAACCTTCCATAATCTGCTGCTTTTCTTCAATCTTTTATGATGCATAATTGTTTGTCTGCAGAAATTCAGGCATATAATGAGGGAACTTCAGGGGGCTATAATTGTTGGTTCAATTTTCCAGAGCATCTTGGGCTTCAGTGGTTTGATGTCTCTCCTTTTAAGGTAACTCCTGTTAAATAATCTAAACAGAAGGCACTAGAGAATGGAAGACTAAGGTTTTATTATATAATATAATATGATATAATGTAATGTCTTACAAAGTAACCATCCGAAGAACCTATTTATAGGTTACCAAACTGCCAAATCAAAATCATGATCAAATATATGGCAACTGGCAGTACTCGAATGTATCCTAACTCTAACAAATCAAACCATAACTAAATCAATAACTCTATAATATCTTTCACAACTCCTTTGCCCTCTTGCTTTTTGTTTTGCTTGTAAATATTACTACTTCTTTTTGTCTTTTGAACTTGTTCTAGTGGGAATTGGAGCAGGGGGGTATTGGTTGGTTTCTGTAATTATTTGCTGGCGCAAATAATCCCAATACAGATTTAGAGTTCACAAAATCTTCATTTCATTGTTACCTTTATCCAGTCCCTAAGAATCATAACATTTTCATATCTACCAATGTAGTTATCATCCTAATTATTTCTCTTCTTGTTATGTACTGAAAGTTTATTTCCTTAGGTATAGCAAATCATAAATGACTAGCTTTCTCTGAAAGTAGCCATGACCAGCTAGTCTGATGTATCAATTAATGGAATATTGCAGATTAATTAACCCAGTTGTGGTTGCTCCAACTGTTGCTGCAGTTGGCTTAGCATTTTTTAGCTATGGGTTTCCTCAGGCTGGTAGCTGTGTGGAAATCAGTCTTCCGCAGATAGTTTTAGTTCTAATTTTTACCTTGGTAAGCATCCTTTTGAATAGACTTCCCTATTGATGATGGATATGTAACTCCTCCGAAAATTTTATGCTCAAGCAATTCTATTTTGCTTTAAGGAAATTATGTACCAGCTATGTGTAAATTTGTCTTTTGGCTGCTGAGAGTTTTGTTCTCTTTTTGTCAATTGGAAGGCTCGCTTATGATTTATGCATCTTCCAAAATAGAACCAAAATGGAAGAAATATCTTAGGACTTGCATATGATTTTCTGTGAGATTCCACTAATGAAACTCATTTTCCTTTGCAGTACCTACGACAGATATCTGTCTTTGGTAACAGGGTATTTCGAATTTATGCGGTAGGTGCTGTCCTTGGGTGCCTAATTGTCCTGTTGTTGGATTTCTTACTTGTTACTTGTTAAATCCTAAGCCTGCGTTACATCCTTTGCATGTGCCAAGCATTTGATGCTAATCATTGTATTAGTTTCATGAAGTTGTTTTCAACTTGACAATTTGTGAATTAGTAATATTTTGTTTCCATTTATATAGGGTCCTCTTTTCCCTTTTCTTTAATTATCTAACGATATTTCAAAACTTGTAGGTACCCTTGAGTGTGGTAATAATATGGGCATATGCTTTTTTTCTGACGGCTGGTGGGGCATATAATTACAAAGGCTGTAATCCTGGCATTCCAAGTTCCAATATGCTTATTGATGCCTGCAGGAAGCATGCATATACAATGCAACATTGCAGAACAGATGTTTCAAATGCAATGAGAACTGCTGCATGGGTGAGGATACCTTATCCCTTGCAATGGGGTATTCCTATTTTCCGGCTGAGGACTTCAATCATCATGATCTTTGTGTCCTTTGTTGCATCAGTTGACTCGGTTAGTAATCTGCAATTTGGATGGAATAGAAACTATAACTTTAATGGTAACATTTTTTGCATCTTCTGTGTAAGCTTCTTCAAGATTTTGGGAATTGTTAAATCTACTTGTTTATCATTGTGGTGATTGATGATATCTAATGTTGTATCATATATAGATAGTTAATTCCATGTACTGGGGAAAGGCTTATTTACTGTATCCTTAAAATCAATTTTCTCCATTCAGCCTCATGGTAAGCATCTGATATTGAAGGACTAGACAGTGATAACCTACACAAATGGCATCAATCAGGAAGGAGGTAGACATAGCTTAGTAACAAATGACTACGTCATTCAGTCATACTTGCTTCCTTTTGTTTTCCTCAGTTATATATGATAACTAACTTTTGTAATAACATTTATGTGTCAGATTGAACTGGAAAATTTTACAAGCTCACTCAAGTTTATCTTTATCTTCAGTTGGACATATGACTGTTTTTGCTGATAAGGATTGTCAAGGGAAAAGTTTTTATGTTTCTTGAACTAATGCAAATCTGTTAATTACAGATTGGGACATATCACACAGTATCTGTGAGCATTAATCTGAATCCTCCAACTCCTGGTATTGTTAGTAGAGGAATTGGTTTTGAAGGTTTCTGTAGTTTGTTGGCTGGGCTTTGGGGTGCAGGGACTGGGTCAACCACCTTGACAGAAAATGTGCACACTATTGCAGTCACAAAGGTAGCTAACAGAAGGGCCGTGGGACTTGGAGCACTTTTCATGATCCTCTTCTCATTCATAGGTATAACATTCGAGACATATTTGTTAACTGAAACCCAGAATCAGAATCGCATCAAGTTATAAATAGAAATGTGCACATGCACTAGTAGATGGAGTATTGATTAGTCCTTCTAATCATGCTCTGTGATTTGGCTTCTTTGACGTAAATTATTGTCTCGTGATGCTAGTAAAGAATCAGCTTTGCTGATTTTTCTGCTGACTTGATTCTTTTCTTGCATTAATAGGGAAGGTAGGGGCCATTCTAGCTTCTATACCACTGGCTTTGGCTGCTTCAGTGCTGTGCTTCATGTGGGCTCTGATTGTTACATTGGGTCTCTCGACTCTGCAGTACACTAAGGCAGCTAATTTCCGGAATATAATGATAGTTGGTACTTCACTTTTTCTCGGTCTATCAATCCCTGCTTATATTCAGCAGTATCAGCCTGAGTCCAGCTTGATACTGCCAAGTTATCTTGTTCCTTATGCAGCTGCTTCTGATGGACCAGTACATACTGCTAGTAGAGAAGTGAGTAACCTTTTTTCTCCTTTCCTTCAATCCATTTCCCCTTCACTCGGAGTCCTGACTTAATGAAATGCAAAGAGAATGATTCTTTATTTCTAAAATATGGATAAATTGGCTTTTGAATGAAAACCCTCGTCGCGATGCAATCAGAACAGAGCAAGATATTCTAATTAAATAATCAGCAGGATGGTATCTTTAATTTCAGTGGGAGTGACGTAGATGTGCAACAGTTGTTCATTTAATGTCTTATGGACTTGATTTCTTCTACTGAAATATTTCTTTACATTAGCATGCAAGGCAATACTCTTTAGCTTTTATTTCGGGTAACAGTGAAGCCTGAGACTTTCTCTTCTTGTTCTGCCACCAGTTTGACTTTGCGCTAAATGCTGTACTGTCCCTGAACACAGTGGTGACACTATTGGTGGCATTTCTACTTGACAACACTGTCCCAGGTAGCCGGCAAGAACGAGGAGTGTACATATGGTCAATTGCTGAAGATATAATGGCAAATCCTTCTTCCCTTTCAGACTATTCCCTACCACAGAAAGTCGCTCCTGTTCTCTGTTGGTCAAAATGTTTGGGTGTCATAATGTCCAGACCCTCTGTCCCCATTGGAAATTAAAGTCTAGAGTGCGCTGTAGTGTAGCCTAGAAGGAATACATATAGGCAATACATACACAAGACATGTCTCCAGCAGAAGATATAGGTGATTATTTTGTACATGTATAACAACACATGAATTGCTTCATATTACCTCAATGGTTACTATTCTTATACACAAAGGATGTTTCTGTAGCATTTTCTGTCTCCTCGTTCGGTTAGTTAAACCTTTGATTCATTCTTGGTTGAAATAATATAATGTCACGAGAAAGAGTCCCTGTTCGATAAAGTAATGTGATGTATATTGCACAGGTAGTGAGATCCTCGACGAAAGAACATAAGTAAATGACATTGAGAGGAAGAAGATGATGCTTATATTTGTTTAGTGAAGAGTGACATCCTTAAACCTGATTTCTGTTCAAAAACTACAACCAAGTTGTTGATCTGCTGCTCTTTGGCCAGAAACTCCTGAGCTTGTATCCAGATTCACATTCATCTTTTGTTTATTATGTGTAGGGAATTGATCTTTTATTGTGCCAATCCTGAATTAGCGAGCGAAGAGTGTGATTAGGAGTCAAGAGCTTGTGCTTGAGCTTTAAGTTTGTCATTGGTGATGTGTCATGTCCTCTCTTCAGCCATTCCTCTATGGCCTCAAGCTCATATGAAAATCCATCTGCTGCAAGATATGGATGCTTCATGACATCCTGCATACACAATACACAGACGAATAACATTACTGCTTATGCAGTTCGATCATTTAACCTATCTTCCCCTGTGCAAATCGTTAAGTGTATAATTTACATTCCTCTCTGATAGTTTAAGCTTTATATGAGGTAACTTGGTGGAAAATGAGTAGTACCAACCTGATATAAGGGGCAGAAGAATACTCTTGGTACATAGGCCAAGTCTTCTGTGCTTTGTTCTGCTTCAGCTGCCAGAGCAAACTGTACATTTGCCATTAGCTCATCAGCCTTTCTCCTCACCTTTTCAATCCATCTCACCAGTAAGTCGCTGCTAAATTCCTTTTCTTGGTTTTCATCACGGCACAAACAGCACTTTGCTATTCCACCAAGCTCCACAGCCAAATCCAATGGCCATTTTCCAGCCATTTTGTCCAGGGATCCAGAAAGCATAGCACTGTCCATCAATATTGCTTCTTCGCCAAGGCCGGCCCAATTTCTTCCCGTAAGAAGTTGCAGAASCAAGGTTCCAAAAGCTCGAATATCTGATCTGATGCCGAATTCCTCATTTCTCCAGCCAGGCGTAAACCCATAAATTTTTGTTACATTGTTTCTATCAAGCAGGATCTTGGAGGGGTTGAGATTGCCATGAACTATGGGCACGGGCCTGGCTTTGTGAAGGAAGCTGAGGGCCGTACAGACCTCGGATGCAATCCGTATACGGGAATGCCAACTGAGGACCATTTTTCTTCCCTTGTGGTGGCTTCTGGGGTTTGAGAATAATGTGTCTCTTAAGCAGCCATTTTGCATGTATTCAAAGACGACACATTTTAGTTCAGTGCAGAATCCAATCATGCCAAGGATATGAGGATGTCTAATGTGGCTAAGRAGCTTAACCTGCACTTTTTAGAAGCTTAAAATTATCATCAAACTATTCATTGAACAATAAAAATCACATCATGCCCCTTTATCTGACTGATAAACTGTAAGTAGACAAAGCACAAAGTGACAGACTCGGCCCATGTCCTTCCCTGAGACTGATTTACAAGTATGAATATGATCTTGACTAGGGAAGATTAAAAAACAAAATCAAGCTGTCTTTTGGATAAGAGACTCTGTAGATAAACATTTTCATGATTCCTGGTTTGACTTTGAATGATAGAGGGTACAATTTAATGAAATGATGAAGTGAGAAGTTAAAAATTGAAAATGAACCCTCACCTTCTCCCGGAAAGCTTCTTGGGAGAGTGCATCAGTAGAATCAGACAGTTTGATAGCCACTGTTGTTTGATTGATGCGCCCTTTATATACATTTGTGCATTCGCCAGCTGATTTCAATCTCAAAAGTTC
The DNA here is from genome assembly GCA_001752375.1 of Rhazya stricta. Classification (NCBI taxonomy): domain Eukaryota; kingdom Viridiplantae; phylum Streptophyta; class Magnoliopsida; order Gentianales; family Apocynaceae; genus Rhazya; species Rhazya stricta. The sequence continues at coordinate 3,514,092 of MEJB01000094.1, forward strand.
TGAAAAATCATCAGTGGCAGCTCTGATTTCTGAAGCAGTGAACTTCCTGTAATCAAAGTTGAAGTCACCTAATCTATTAGCCATGCCTATTGCATCTTTTTCTTTACAGAACTCAATTCTACGCTGAAAAACATCCCTTTGGCTTCTTAACTTCTCAATTTCGTGAACCGTTTCAGCTCTACTGCGCACTCCTTTCTCCAGTTGCTTTTCAGCATGCAATTTTGCTAACAAAGATGTTTGGAGTTTGTTTGAAAGCTCTCTCTGAAGTTCAAGAATTGGGTTCAGTTTACTCCTCCTTTCCTCAACTTCACTCTGAAGTTCATAGAGTTCTTCCTTTGTGATGTCCAAGTCTTTCTGTAAATCCATCCTCTTTACATTTTCTTCCTTTATGCCAAATTGAAGTTCCTCAGCCTAAATAGAATGAAAGATGACTCAGGTGTTTGACAGTGGAGGGAGTTAATCAAACATAATATCGGTGAATACTACAGTTTACCCGTCTAGTACATAAACCAATCGCCCATTTGGCTTTTTCACATCTCTCAGCATTGGCCTTCGCTTCTTCTTGAGTATCACGAATCTTGATCTTCAAAACTTCAATCTTTTCCGCTGCAGCCTAATTATTTTATCAAAGTTAAAGATGTGGTTTATTACCAAAAGTTGTTCATATGTAATAGCAGATGCAATTCAATCTTCAGAAAAGTAAAATTGAACTAAAATGCACAAAGATCAATTCTGCTGTTTGATTTTGGATGCTAAAGAGCAAATCTTGCAACCATACACACCATATTATGCACCCCATCACTGTCAAATACTAGTGAGGTCAAAAGGACAGAACAGATAAGGTAGAGAGTTTTTTATTGGTAGTTGAACAAATAAATCTGTTACCAAACTAAATTTAGGCCACAGAATTATGTAAAGGATATMAGTTCTTACCATATTCTCYGGCAAATCTACCTCTGGTTGATTTCTAACCATGGTGTCGTTTGCAGTCCCTGGATTGCCTTCATTTTCATCAGAACACCGTAATTGATTGAAAAAATGTTCAATTTCTTCATTGTACTTCTCCCACTGATCAGGTGAACTAGTTCTAGGTGATGAAGAAGGAGAATCATAGCGATTATTTCCATTGGCATTTTCAGGAAACATTTTCGCTAGCCAACCTCTGAAACTAATCTTTTCTTTCAGCTTTGCAACCATGACTCCTTCATCATCCTCTACAATTCCTTCATTGTTTTCTTCTCTTAGAGAAACTAGTTTTCCCCCACAGATTACAGACAAGTTACAGAAGCTGGGCTTTTGCCGATGCACATGGAATGCTGCACTTATTGCACTCTTTGATTTCCTACAAAGGATCAACAGGAACAAAGACAAAGACCAATCAAAGTGATACCAAGCACCGTCAAATCCTCAAATGGAAGAAAATTTAGACAGAACCAGAAAATAAGCAAAGCGCATACCATGATGAGAATCTCATGAATGAAAAGGCCATGACCAATTTGGTTATGCGAAGACTTGTTATTAGTTCTAGTAAGACTTTGCGAAGGGGTTCATTATATCTGTCAATTTTGAGACCTTCAGTTTTAACCTAGGAAGAAAGAAGAAACCAGAGCATAACAGATCAAGAAACTGCTTCTCAAAATATTGGCACTTCCAAATAAACTAAATGAATCAAACCTTGCCACAAAAAGCCACATATTTGGCAAGAATCTTGTCGGTTTTCACCTCCTCAGACTTGTCAAGAACCTTCAGTTTCTCCTCACGTACAGAGCTCGCAGGCATTTTTCCAACTACAGAACACAGAAATCAGTAACTGCAGCAAAAAAACCCTAATAAAACGTGAAGAAAAACGAATTGAAAAGCCAATTCCCAAAGCTTACTTGGTGTATAAACATACTCTTTGCATACGCTATTATCAGCATAGAGAATCACAAGAGTGAGTGAATGAGAATTCCACCTCTTTAACACCCATTCTAGAGTGGCAAAACCATCATGCAAATCAGTTCCAATGGCTACATAGATCTTTTCTGCAGACCGAGTTTCCATCTCCATGAAGGTTCATTCACTTCTTGCAGTTTGTGTACTAAGAAAATGAGAAGATGAGATTATAATATTTGTGTCCAAGACTGGGGTTGGAGGCATCATATGAAAGTGAACAGTTCAGCTGGCAAATATTGGAAACCTGTTAAAAAAAACTAGTCAATTGTGAAAAAGGAAAGAGCAAAAGAGAAAAATACCATGTAGTTTTGAATTTTGTTCAAAAGGCATGTTCATTTAGAAGACAGTTTGCTTTTGCAGGTGAGACTACCTAACTAGGAATGTAGATTTAAGATTTCAAGATATTTGCTGCTTTAGGAGTGTATACATGAATAAAGGAAAGGAAGTTATCGAGAAATTCACGATCTAATATTATTTACTTTCCGTTTATGTGTTCAAATTTGAGACATGGTCTAAGGAATACTATATTCCTTATTACTTTTATTTATATGTGTGCCTGCATTTAGCTTCAAKGACTATCTCCCCATAATTAAAATTGCTCAAGCCTACTGTTTTCTAGTGTCTCGGCATATTGGCTCGACTGATCCAATTCAGAGGAACTTTGAGTGATATCCCGTTATTCTTTAATTTAATGAAAAAAATAAATCTCGTTATTCTKATTTGATAAGTTTTTATGAAGTTATTAAAATACTCGTTAGATTTGTCAGTTCAAATTTATTAGACCATTCTGTGATTAAAGTAATAATTTAAATATCGAGTTTCCATCTTATAWTATGAAGTTCACAAAAATTTTTAAAATAATTAAAAAATAAAYAATATATTAGATCGTATCGTGAAATAACGAAGTACTTAACATAGGAAAACAAGAAGATCCAATCTAGGGATGTGCATGATAGGAAATTGGCTTGGTTTGTGCAGGAATTTAAATAAAGTACGAGTCGAAAAGACTGTAATAGAATAGCTAAACGAAACTTAGAGTATATTAATGGTAGATATATTTTAATTTATTTGAGATTATTTTTTTCAATTTAATAATTTAATCGTACCTAGAACCCAATTGACAATTATAAATTATATAATTCCTAGATTATAAGGGAAAAAATAAAACAAAAAATAGAACTCAATCATCCTTAGAACCAAATTTGATCGTCACAAACAATAGATTATTACCTCAATAGCCTGACGTTGAAATATTCTTCCTAATATAATTAAGGACCAAATCAACAGTATGCTTAGACTTAAATTGCAAAAGAAAGCAACAATAATAAAATTTTTAGTTAGTGAATATTCTGAGATATTCTCCATGCGAGAGAGATATAATCTGAAAGTTTGCGTTGACTCATTAGACGCAATTATCTCACACCAATATATAATTCTGCATAATTGTACTTAAACAGTTTTTTTTTTTAATTATTCGATATYTTCATTTTATTTGTTGAGATTAATTCAAACTAGATTCAATTGTGTCCARCTAATGAGACTCTTATACAGAGAGAGATATCAATGCTTGAAACTTTTTTAATATGACATCACATGTAAAAAAATTGAGTACAGAATTTTACATGAGTTTAATAATGCGCTTATCGATTACCTCAATAAACTATCGATACATGCATTCCTGCTTTGATTTACCAATTAAGTTACCCAAAGTGTTGAATTATTTGTACTTAAAGACTTAAGGCTAATCAATTGAAACATTTACAAATTATTTCATGTTATTTTCGTTAAACTACAATAGATTTGGTTTGAGTTAGAAGTTTTTTATGATAAGAAAAAACCGAAAGTACCTTAGATGCTTTCCTCTTGTTTCCCAAAAACGCCGAGGGGATGTAGCTCATATGGTAGAGCGCTCGCTTCGCATGCGAGAGGCACGGGGTTCGATTCCCCGCATCTCCATGAGTAAAATATTCTCCTTTCTCTTTTTCCTTTTAATGCATTTGTTTTCAAGCGGGATCTACCAGTTGCCATCCTTCTTCCCATATGGGCTTTGGCACCTTTATTATCTTGCTAGTGATCAGACTCAATGTACAACAGCCTTGGCCCATATTCAATTTTTATTTCGAACACTGATTCATTTTGGAGTTAGGAGAGCGGCCCGAGTCAATATAATTGAGGTAGAATTGAAATCATTCAAGAAATAATAAGCGAGATACAATTAATGAAAAATGGAAAATAAAGTTTTTTAATATCTTTTATCTAAATATGCAATATTATAAAGTGAAACTATATTTTAAAGCCCAATTACATCAGATTTTAGGATCTTAACGTAAGAATAACAATGTATTTGTAATTCTATAATAGAATTTAACATTTTCCTTAAAATTTTTAATTCTATTTTTTTGAAGATATTATTGGTTCTTTCTTCGATATCTTTGTGAGCGTTTTCCATCTTTCAACCGGGTCCGTCTTTTTTTTTTTTTAATATCTTTGTCATTGTATTAACTGCATTCYATTTATTATTTGTAGTATATTGAGATCGGAGTCGAATAAAGAACTCTTTTGATCTGACATTACAATTAGGGATTGACTATATAATCTCTTTTTAACTTAGTATTTCACCTATCAATTGTCTTAAATAGTTAGATTGTATAAGATTCATGATAAATATAATTTAGTGGGGGAGTCTCCTAAATATAAAAATAGATACTTTAAAACTTTTTATTATATGTTATAAATGAAAAAACTAAAAGCACATACTTTTTCAGTTTAGAGAAGGAAATTATAATCTCAATAGGAGATCAATAAAGACAAAGGAGAAAGGAAAAACGGTTCGTACTAATTATGGACTAAAAGACAACTAGAAGTAACAAACTCCACTAGTGTTAACACAAAACATGAGTTCTTGCGTTCTAAGACAAGCTAGAACATCGTTCCGAATACAAATTCTAATCAAATCGAAACTAAGAATTATGTTTTAGTTTTCCTCTTAAATTTTGATATTTCAACATTAACGAGATCAATTTAAATTCGGCACAGGTTGTACTTGTAAGATCTGACTCTTATTCAAAATAATATTTGACTTAGAGCTATTTCAATATAATGCCACAAATCGAAATAAAATAAAAAACTTCACTTTAACTTAAAAATTCACTTACCAACGAAAGAAAATTGCTAAATCGACATATCATTATCCCTATTGAATCGATTTTAAGCTCAATTTATACATGTGGGAATGAGTCTATGTTAGTCTAGATTTGCAGAATTGTCTAAAAGAAATACTCATACCAAAATGAAAAAAGGAAAGTGTTTGAAACCTAGGTTAAGGTACAATCTTCTCATTTTCTCTTGTATAATTTTGAACAGAAATGTTAAATTCGACCAGGGAGGACTTAATTAGCTAGGATTCCAAGTCTTAGATCATTAGAGGTACCACTCATCAACATCATCATCATATGATCAAAATCCATCAATCAGATAGGGTTCAATAATATTCTTAAGTGGGACCTTATTATGACAGATGAAGCCCAARCTGTCTGGCAGAAGCATAGAATTATTAATAATCATCTTCATACTTCTCTTTAACCAGCATCATCAGAATCTTCAAATGCCGATTTGGAGATTTACTGGAGATAATTTTGATTTAATAATGATATAAACTGATTTATTTTAAACCAGACCCCAAATTGGTAGAAATTATAAAATGAACATTCTAGATATTACAATATATATATATACACACTTACAAAAAGGTAAAAATATTACTCCTCTTACTTATAAAAGAGCGAAACGATCCTGATTTAACATTTCAATTTACATTTTAAAAATAATTTGTTTTTTTTTTTTGTATTGAGTTGATGATTTCAAATTTATTGAAGATGTGTTTGTTTTGTTAGTTCTGAAAATTATTTTTAGTGAAAAATTGAAAAACACGTCCGCATTATGCTAAATAAACTTACTTATGAATTAATTATAAATATTATTAGTCAATACAAATATATGTTTCAATTAGAATTAAATAAAAAATAACGTGTTATGTAATTAATTAAAAGTTTTATTCATAATCATTAAAAGAAACAAAAAATATATTTGGCATAAGATTTGATTTTTTTTGTTTTGAAGATAATTTTTTTATTTTCAAAAATATATAAAAGAACATATTTTTACTGTTTTGAAAAATAAAAAGTAAAAAATAGCCTCATAATAATAGTAATGAGCCTCGGACCTTTTGGTTGAGAGTCACATTTAAATATAAAATAATATAATACACTAAACCCTGTTGAACCTCCAATGTACCAAAGTTTCTCATTTTCCAATTAAACAATAAGGATATTATGCTAACAATAATTATTTTTGGCAGGGGCAGAAAGTGCACGTGCGTGTCCCCCGGAATCCTCGAGATATTTGAGTCAAAAGATGCCGCGCACGTGCCTTCCCAGTCAAAGGTCAAAAGCGGAGAATGGGAGGTGATTGCATTGCACGAGTCTATGGGCCGAATAGAATTATTTTATTTCTGAAATCACCTTTTTAAATCTCCAGCTACTCATAATTAATTAAATAAGTGTAGTACTATAATTAGTATAATAAGACACCTAAGCCTAGGATAAGGATGATGATGGAAGAGGACCTAGGATGATTATCTTGATTAAATCAGGAGCACACGTCCTGATTCTCATTTTATTTTTTATTTTAATTTCGTTAGTGATTTAATTGATAAAAATGGAGGCCATGCTTTGCATGTTACTGATGTTTTATCATATCATTTCTAGGTTCATACATTTCTTCCACATGGGATTATTATAGAAAGGCTTAAATCAATTTGTTGATCTTTGATGGGGTTCTAAAATTTTTTTAAAATTTGTTAATTAGCTCACTTTCTTTTTATTAAACTTTGATATTCGAAATATTTGATTTTGATTAATTTTAAATTTAAATTACGYAGGATCTTAAAGGGCGAAAATTAAGTGTATGGGTGTTGATTTATTTTATTCACAATATTCGAACTTAAGAGTATGGATGTTCCTCGATTTTCAAGTTTAAAAATTTATCATGGAAACCAAATGAATCACAGTTTGATCAAAATCAAAATTTCAAAAACTGAAGAAATTGCAGGTAATTTAAGTTTAAACTAAAAATAATTAAAATGTTTGCAAAATTTTAAAAATAAAAAACTGAAAAGGGGATTAGGATATTGCCAGAACCATAAGTGAAAAATAACATACGAGGTAGGGTTTCAATGTTCAAGAGTTAAAACTAAATTAAGCTAATTATTTATATATATATATACAATCTCAATTTTCGATTCAATTCAATTTTTTGAAATCAAAATTGAAACGAAGTTAGAAAGGTATAAAAAAATCGAGATCGAAACAAAGTTAGAAATTCGATTTGAACACCTTTACTTAATCTTATTTAAGAAGTAAAACTCTTTATCACTTAAAGCAACAATCATCGATTATGAGCAATAATTAGCTTATTAGCCATTCAAGTTCATTAGTTTTCTGATATAATTTTCAAATCAAGAAAATGGCAACTATCCTAATTTCTCTTCTACTTACTTTTCACTTTTAATTTTAATTTTTTTCTATAAACAAAACTATTTTGGAGAAAATGCTCTTCATAACAGCTTATACTCATTTGTGACCATGAAAATATAGATGCTTTAAAATAGTTATTTTAAGAAACTTAAAAAGAGCCCAAAAACTTTTTGAATTTTATAACTTGGAAATTTTCTTTTCCCTTTAAGGAAGATAATTAGGAGACATTAGAATGAGAATGTTTAGGAATAAACAGAACTACAATTCCTTTTTAGTGACCTTTAGTTTCAATTACGTTGCAAACTTATATTTTATGTCATTTAGTTCTTTTACAATTATTTAAAAATATTTTTAAACTTGTATTTTGTCTACTATATCTATCAATTATTTATGCATTATCTTTTAATATTTCGTAGAATACCCTAATATTTCTTTGTCTATTTTACCCTTTAAATATGGTAATGTRTGGCTTACATGACATATCTAGCCAAAAGCCACCGTTCCGAGAGGCAGTAGGATAGAAAAGTATGGACCAAAATAGTCAATGAATATAAAAAGGATGAAAAAAAAAAGTTAAAAGATATTCTTCAAAATCGTCAATAATTGAATTCCATTTTAACAGAATAAAAAAGACCTAAATTTGATTTAATTCTTCGATGCATCAAAATAAATAAATAAAGAACGAAGCCATAAGCAAATTCATGACACATAAAATGATTGAGGTAACTTTTTTTAACCAATAATATTGCAGAAACGATGAACTCACAATCAAAGGTTTAAACTAGAACAGCCCCTGACTAGAGAGGTAGATTACTTATGGTCTCCTATAACGAATGATAATGCATTATATCATTTATTGTGTTGGCCTCAAGAAATTTTCTAATCGATGAATGCTAACTATTGGAAAGTTAATAACCTATCGATCAGATGGTATTCAGATTGTTTAGAATGACTATCGACTAATTTAAGTGTATACTTGATCTAAATCAATTACAATGAAGCTTGAGCTCTAGCTAGTTAGCCAATAAAAGGCTATCAAATCCGTAAATTCTCTTTTTTTAGCATGGGTCCTAAGTTAATTAAAGAAAATCATCCGTAAACTGATGAAATATATATGTGTTTGTGAGCTCTGGTAGAATGGTAAAATGCTAACTATGGCAAAACCATCTAGGCTATATTGATGCTAAAAATAGTAAACAAGTTCAATTGAACAAAAGCAAGTTAAGATGAAATCGAAATCCTAACTCAAAGTAACGCGTAAGTTGATTTAAAAAATTATAAAAAAATTGTAAATGAGGTATGTAAAAGTTAACTAAATAAGCTTTGAATTGACAGAAATGAAATGCATAAAATTGTAAYTTGTTGAATTTGAATTGATATATTTGTGTCATGTTCAATCATCTTTTTCTCTTCGTGTTCTTCCTTTTTATACCCAGGGGAACACCTTTATGCCTTGTTCATGAAGCTTTGATGAAGTCAATTCAGCAAATCCCATAATGGACTCCTTAATGCTAGTTCCCACGTTTYKAATTGTTGCAAATTTAGGATAAATGGCCTTAGGTCTCGACTGAAAGCTAACTTATCCTTTCTTGTTTTGACCATCGGCTAGTCAAGCTCCTCAGGTAAATAGGCAGGAAGACAGAGAACTTAGTTGAAACTCATCAGCAAGTACTTAATAGATGATTCAGGCTTTCTGTCAATGAAACTCCATCCTCGTCTCTTGTTAGTTACTTGCACGATCGACTGATCTTTCAAAACTAAAAGAATAATGTGACACTATTATAGGCTCATATGTTCCTATCGTTACGATCGACTGAATTTTATTGTCAACTGCTTAACATAATATAAAGGATTTCATTGAAAATAATGACTTTTGTAAGATTTATAAAAAGTATTTTCTAAATATTATAAAAAATACAATTTAACTCAAAGTATGACTTGAGAAACGAGTTTATCCCAAAATTTCACTAAAAGGGTTGTACACCAAATAATGTCTAAACATATATCTGATTTAAAATCTTTTACATAAAAGCTCATAATTTATATTGTAAAACTAATTCTCAAAATACCAACTGACTATTAATCTAGTATTAAAATTCTTTTGATTTGGACTGTTTTGAATTAAGACGAGAAAACATAATTTTTTTAAAATATTTTTTATTTCATTCGTAAAATTCGAAGTTCATTTAACCCAAGTCTTTATTAATTGAACCCCAAAAGGTTGGCGATGATGAAGTACATAACTTGCATGGACAAACTAAAGCTAGCTAGGTGCCATGAAAGCGTGTAAGCATGGCGATGACTCATTCAAAATTGGTCACCTTATTAAACTAGTTAGTTCTATATTATTCAATTTTTTTAATTGATAATCCTTTACTCTAGTAGTACTCCACGTGTGAGGTCACATGGAGTTTTAATTTTAATAATCATTAGGATAATATAAAAGCCCTCCTTAGTCAGCAAATGAGAAGAGAGAGAGATGCAAGTTGGTTCAAAACCATACGAACGCAAAAGGTGCAACTTGGTCCGCCAAGGTCGGCTCGATCCCAAACCCGAGGACGGACTAAAGACCATGAATGAACCAACCGAACCATCTTTTTTTACGATTTCCATTTCATTTCTCACTTAGTACTAATATATAGTAACTTTTTTCATGGATCCCAACTCAAATMGCTCTTGCTTTGATTTTTGCTCCCTTCTCCTGCAAATTAGGTGCCCTCTTGGGGTAATAATAATCGTCTCATGGTATGTCTTTCATTTATTATTATGTTAAGCATAAAGGGATTGATTTTTTCGAGAAAATTCATCCAGTTCTTAGTTATTAGGATTCAAATCTTATAATGGTATAAAAAATATTTAACGGATTAAATTGATTCAAATCAAAATGATCAATTAAATAAATTTATATTGAAAGTTTAATTTTTTATAATTTTATATTTTATTTATTATGGATTAAGAATAATATTTTGAATTTTCAATGTCGCAATAATATTCTATTTAAATAACAGTCTCCTAATAATATGGAAGTTTTGTATAATTAATAGATGTACCTAGATTTATTGTATTATACGTAAATGATGAATTTATTCAATATACGTCCAAATAAAAGAGGTTATGTAATTTTAAAAATTATTAGAGGAGAAAAAATAGAGTAAAAGAGATCGTTCATTGAATCATTATAGCCATTGTTTATCTTTTCGCACTACTATATAAGCCTCTCTTTTTTTCTTTTTGGAGTATTTTGTTGCTTAGTGTCTATTTTCGATTATTGAAAAGAAAGCGTTTTGGAAATTAATATGAATATTTAGTATCAATAGCACCTCACATTTTTACTTTTAAATAAAAAATTAGAAGTAAAAAATAATCGACAAATAATTTATTAATTAAGGTAAAAATAATTAAAACAACTAAGATTAAGCAAATAATACTCTATAATAAAGAATGTGAAGAATGAAAATCAAGAATGAGAGGATACTTTATGCAATTTTCGAGATATATTACTTTTTGTTCCTTTTGCTTTGGGTTAGCTAATATAATTTTGTGGCATCCAATGTAATAGTAACATGTTTGTTACATCTCTATATGGTTCTTTTTGATCGGGAAAAGGGATTTTTTTCTATTTAAAAAAAGAAGCAATTTAGATGGTATAAATTACGATTGAAACGTACATGGTTAGATTTGAGATTTTTTCAAATCTAATTAAAAGTTTCGAATTTAAATTTTTGAAATCAAAACTGAACCATTTAAAATTTTAAAACGTTCGTTGAATTTTATATCGATTTAGTTCGGTTTGATTGATGTGAAAATGGTCTAAGATCATGAGGAATAAGTCTAAATAAATGATATCTTTCAAGGTCTAATTCTTTAGAGCTCCTCTTCATGACGATGCATCTCTGTCRAAATACAAAAATAAAATATAAAGGTAAAGATATCGATTAATGTTCAATCAAATAAATATTTCTATCGAAATRCAGAAATAAAATGATAGAGGTAAGGGCATTGATTATTGCTCAATTGAATAGAGCTTCCGCATGTAAGTGTAGCGAGAGCATCCTAGAACCTCTTCATGGAAATGCATAAACAAAATATTAGAAAGTTTTGTTCATATAATAAGTAACAATATAAATTATATAACAAMATAGTTGTAACATCATTTGCTTGACAAAATAAAAAAATACATATATTAAACCTAAAACACATTTTATACTCCTATTCATTTAATGAGGTGTATAAAATCAATAACTTATTAAAATCGATTCGAGAAAATTCTTGAAAATAAATCAAAATAAAAAATTTTGATTTAGATGATTTCGTTTTTTATTATACACTCCTAAATTACGATACATCATTCATGATTTTTGTTAAATAAATCGAAATTATAATTTATTTATTAAATAAAAAATATCTATTTTAACTAGAACGATAAAGATTCATGAGATTTTTTTAACTTTATTTTTTCATTTATGAAATTGTATATTTTCTTATGATGTCATATTGAAATTTTTTCATAATTAAAAACTAGATTTTACAGATATAATTCAAGTCGAATCTCGATTAATTTTATCGGTGTGAAATATCAAATATTAATAATAAAAAAGTCATCTATAAGTGTAATAATTCAATATTGTATATTCAGTTGCGATTAAAAAGAATTGAGGTGAAGAACACAAAAACTACTCGTGTCGTACAAGTCGAACCGGGCGGTCGAATTGGGGAAGGAGAAGAGGAGAAACGATACGGAAAAGAATAGCAACAAAAAGAGTCAAAGAGGAAGCGTCTCCCTCTCTCTCTATCTCTATCTCTGTGGTGTCGCTTTGGAAAAACCAAAAAAAAACAAAAACAAATTGGAAACGAGAGGCCACGTCACTCCTTTGAGAAATCATGTGGGCCCCAAAAGTCTAAATAAAACGGTAGGTGTCTGGTCGTGGTTGCAGAAGAAGTAGAAACAAACAAAGCTTGTTGCGCCGCAGTTGCAACAAATCAAACCYTGTCTACGTGTACTGTTCCTTCCTTCCTTCCTCCCTCCTCTTTCCATCTCTATCTTCTAACAAATCTAAATAGCTAATTGACGAATTTGTCCTTCGATCTTTAACCACACTCATATATTATACCATATCTATTCAGCTCGTTATTAAAAGTTTATCTATCAAATTAAAATATTCAGATCAAGAAAAATAATAAGACATGAAAAAAATCCTAGTGTGACAAACTTTTAATAGAAGAGACATTATGTATAAGTGAATCTAAAATGTCACAATAGCATTCGCATAGGTACATTGCTTAAACCATTCTAGTTTTTTAGATATAATTGTTAAATAAATCTCTAATGATGCAAATATTTTTTGATACATTACCTAATAAGGATAAATAATTCATTTCATAAGAACGGAGTTAGGGATGGTGGCAGTCGTCCCTAATATTTTAAATATTTTTTAATAGAATTAATGTTAATATAAAAAATATTATCTTACTTCTTCAGTATTCTTGTCATTTATTTTCATCTACTTAAAATTAAAWTTTTAATTTCGTCCTTAATTGATGCTMAGGATAGATAGAATCTACTATTTAAACTCGCTAGTTTTGAAAAGTAAGATTGAGGCTCGAAAGTGCAAAAGCCTCCATTCTTTAAAACTATGGCCTTGCCTTATAAGAATAAGAAGTAACATCATAGGATTCACTTTCTCATCTTTGGCAAAAGACAGACAAATCCCCCGCCTTACAAGTGCAAGCTATGATAGAGTAATTGTTCAACATGTACGATTTGGTACAAGAAAAATAGTTAAAAGCTCTCAAACGAATCATTAAAAAACCCAAAAAATTCGTAGTCTATATACGTATAAAAGAACCTAGCTACAAAGATCATAAAGAGTAGTCTCTGCATGCGTAGCTGTTACCGGTCTCGATGTGGCATCGTAGAATGAATACATATGTATACAACAGAGAGTCTCTYATTCCTCCCTTAAATGCTGGGGGTGCCCCCAAGATCAAGGGTGGATGGGAAGGGGTTTAGGGGTGAGTTTCTGCTCTAAGTTTTGTAAAAAATGGAACTAATCCTTGTACTCAGGCCTATTGTTTCCAGTTTTCTCGGCTGCTGTTGAATGTTCTCTTCTTTAAGGTTTTTGGACCTAAGCTATATATGTAGAGTGTCTTGAAGCAGTGCTTTTCTTTTCAACACTTGTTTGTTGTTAGGGTCCTAGGAAGGATGTTSMAAATGTTGTTCCTTTTCCTCTTTCCTTTTGTAGTGAGGCTGATTTCGGTTTCTATAGCTACAAATGTAACTAAATAATTTCACTATTATATAAGACTTGTTGGTGTACAATGGACCTACCGTGAATCTTACTTGAATTTGAAATAACTTTGTTTGATCGTTAGGGAATGATGATGGTATTGATTTTGTAAAGAATCATTCTTGAGAAAATAATATTATCTTTTCAACAAATGAAGAAATATGAGATAAGAGTGGACTATTTACTTGTAATTCAGAAATATTAGGGTTAATTAACGGTTATTGGTAGGCAATAAGGAGTTTGATATCCTTAAATATGGTCTCGAGAATAAGTCTTATGAAGGGAGCAATTAAAAATGTTGGAAGAGTTTTGCCCCATTTATGGATCCCTTCCTTCTCCAATTCCAACTTGAAATAGTCGGAACAAAATATTTTAGATATCGAGTGATTCAAAACTAAAAGAAAAAAAAATATTATGATTAGAATTGGAAAAATTGGAGTATCAAAGAAAAATAAAGAACGTCATGTTTTGTAAAACATTACTCCTATATAACGTTATCATAATCGAATAGATAGCATCCCACTAAATCTATCTCCAATACATAATATCTAGAGATATTTTATCCTAACATCATTAAGTTGGAAGCAACTTTTTAATTTCACTTTCTTTTCATTTAACTATGATATATCAAAATTTGCAAAATATTAACAACGTAACATTGAAATACTCTAAGCATTTGAATATAAAAATATATTTATTTTGTTTTTGCTTAGCAACTATTTCAGATCAAAATGTAATTTTCTTTGAAAATGATTAATTTTAAAAGGTGAAATTTAAACTATAGTCATTAAAATTTATTTTATGTTGAGATAATGGGCACCAGTATCCGGATTTTACCCCAACAGGGTCACAAAATTTCTGGTTCAATTGTTCGCCATTAATGGCGAGTTCAATATATGATGGAGTGATTTTTGCATGTTAAAATTGCCTATATATCCCTATGCAAGAGTCCAGATATCATTATTATTAATTAATTAATCAAGAGACCGAACAATCATAATAAATGAGAAAGCCAAAGATAATTATTTAAGAATCATGCAATGAATATAAAGATAGTAATATTAACTTAACAAAGTACGACTATTAATAGTTAAAATTAGATTTTATATTCAATCTCTAATTATGATATTATATTTTAATTAAAAATTAAAGTAAAATTTTATGTTTGATCTCTAATTACAGTATCACGTTAAAAGAATTTAAGTAAAAATGGAGCATGTCAATGCAACTCAGACGGATCCAAGTTTATTTTACTGATGTGGAAGATTGGAGTTTAAAAAAGTAGAAGATGATAGTAGTAATTAATAATAATATTATTACTTTGTGCGAGGATAATAAGGACCGACCTACACTCGAAGGTCAATAACGTCAGGAAAAAGAAGCATGAAAAGCCAATCACTCCCTTCCAACCAAGGCCAAAAAAGGAAATAAAAAAAGACGAAAAAGGAGAAAAAATAAACCAACGAAATTGTCCGCCAGCCCGGATCTTTCGCGACCTTGTTGCAGACAATTTTTCTTCTCCTCTGCGCRGAGCCAAAAGTCACTGCTCACTCCCAATTTTTATTATTTTCTTTCTAACCCCCAACAAATTTTTTATTCTCCACAAAAAATTGACATTTGTAATAACTCAATAGTCACTATTATGCTATTACAGAGGAAGACAATATGAACTTCATGGGTAACAAACCAAAGAWAAATTTGAAGACCAATTTTTGAATCATATAATTCGCAAATATAACATATTAATGTAACGTGAAAATGTGTTCGAATTCATCGTATCAATTTTTATTTTAATCATAAATATGATATATAATCTCGTCTGACAATATTTAGTATTTTAAAATGGGTCTAAAACAGGTTGTTGATGTCCATGCATCCCCTAAATTTCTTAAAATTCATTTCTTATAAACTTTATCTTCATCCCTACAATTTCTTAGGATTTACTCCAAGTTGTAGTGAAAAAGAAACTTTAGAAATTGAGTTTAGGATGAAATATCTAATTTGTGAGTTAGAAAGAATAGAGTTCGATAAAGGGAAGGTTTAAACAAAAAAGAGAAAAAGGAGAAAAGAAAAAATGGGAGTGTCCCTCTTGTTTTCAGCCGGATGGCAGATGAAACCGCTCTTTGCTCCCATTATATTCTTCCACCTGCTCAATCTCTCCTCTCTCCTTCTACAACAACTCACCAGCTAGCTCCCATTTCCTCCTCTTCAAATTTACTCTGCTCTCTAGTTTGTTTGTCATTCAGTACTTCCTTTGCTTCTTCTCCAACTTTGCATGTGCTTGTCTTTGTGTGTTTATCACATTTCTTGAACTCAAGTTGCTGTTGCATACATTTGATTCAACTGAGGGAAGTAACCATTATAGATTTCTCACATTGTTGAGATTTGTGATATGGGTTCTTTCTCTAATGGGGGATAATCATGAAGTAAAGATAGAATAGTTTGTTTCTTTGTGTTTAGGTTGAGTTTTTCTTTGGCTGTAAAATTGAAAGATTTGTAATTTGGAAGAAAGAAAAGGGAGTTAAAAATGGCACCAGAGAACAACTGGCTATCTTTTTCGCTGTCGTCAATGGAAATGCTGAGCTCTACTTCACAGCCTCAGATGCTTCAATCCACCGTGAAACTTGCACCATTCGATGCTGCTGCTTCTTCTGCTGATTCTCATCATTACTACTTCTCCGATAACTTCTATGGCAATGGTACTTGAAATTAACTTTTACATAGTCATAGATTTGTCTTCATGCAATGTTTTCCTTCTCTTTCCTACTATTCAACTTCAGTTCTTTGAAAATCTATGGAAAATAAAATTGAAGTCAGGATAGCCATTAATGTCTGACTGAGTTTTGCATCAGCAACAACCCAAGTTTTCTGTTTGTTTGCTGAGTAACCATATGAAAAAATGGGTAAAAGACAATATTATGCATTAGTGTCATACGTTTCCGTTACTGAACATTTTCTCAAACTCCATACCTTTCACTTAAAACCCAAATGGTTCCYGGTTTTCGTAGACCTTATTCAGTTTGTTTCTTCCTTTGCCATTGTCCAGCGAATTCCTTTGCTATTTTTTATTTTCCTGCTGCTATTTTTTTCTGCTAAACCGACCCTTCTTATATATTGAAGTCATTTACAGCTCAGATMACAATTTTTTTCTCTGGGATCACAATTTTTTGCAGGTTGGCAAAGCTCAAAGAGTCACCAAGTCATGTATACAGAGGGTGAAAATCAAGTGAAGGAAGTTCCAGCACAGAGCAACATGAATGGCGGTCATCATGACCACTCATCCATTTTCACTAGCTTCTTAGACCAAAATCAGCCACCGCCAAAGCTGGAAGACTTCTTAGGCGGTGACTCTACGGAGACACAAGACTCGTCCCTGACTCACATATATGACCAGGGTGGCTCAACTTCTGCTGCTGCTGCTGCTTACTTCGGTGACCAACAAGATCTTAAGACTATTGCTGGGTTTCAAGCCTTCTCTACTAACTCGGGCTCGGAAGTTGATGACTCAGCCTCGGTTGCCAGAACCCAGGTCATGTGCGGCGAGTTTACTGGCCAGTCTAATGAGTCGAGAAACGAGTTGGCTTATTCTCAGTGCCCTACTGGTGCTTTGTCTTTGGGCGTAAATACCCAGAACTCTGATCAGAAAGCCATTGTTGCTCTTGATTCAGAGAGCTGTAAGAAAATTACTGATACCTTTGGGCAAAGAACTTCAATCTACCGAGGCGTTACCAGGTATGTTTCTCTTCTATTTTTTTGGATTGGTTTCCTCAATCTTCATTTTTTTTTTTTTTGGCCCCGGGGGGGGGGGGGGGGGGAATCGCTGGTGCTAAATCAGAGTTTCAAACAGATTTTGGCTACTCGCTAGTTAATAACTGTTTAATGTATAAGAGTACAACACTGGCTTTTACCTTTTATTCCGTTGATTAAGTAGGATGAAGCATCACGCTTAAAAGTTTATTTAAAGCGCTTTTAATTCCAAAACAGAAAGAAAATCTCGAGTGGGATTTTATTTATTTTTCTGGGGGTCTTGAAAGTTGGTTTTTGTTGATTGATTGCAGACACAGGTGGACAGGAAGATACGAAGCGCATCTATGGGATAACAGCTGTAGAAGAGAGGGCCAAGCAAGAAAAGGGCGTCAAGGTACGATTCTTCTCTCGCACAATACAACAGATTTATTTTTCTGATATTTTTTTGTGCATAAAACTGTGGGAACGAAATGAAGTTTGCATGCAAATGCAAAGGACATTAATGGGGGGTCCGGAAGCCTGAAATCTGAATGCTTGATCAGAGCTCAGGTGGAGGAGTATTTTCTTTCTTTCATATCAGAACTTTTGTGCTGATTGATTGAGTGATGGTATGTAAATGAACAATTGTACTTGTTTCTGCAAATTTTGCTTTCTTTCTTTTGCTGATAATGGTCAGATGGGCCGCCATTTTGGTTCATGTTTTAGCTATGGTTTTTGGTGTCTTCTGCAACCCCATGTCATGCTTGCTTTCTCTTTATCCTCATCCTACGAGTCCATGAATATCCATCACCGAAGGGTATGATCAAAGTTTTGTCCGGTTTATTGAACCTCTTATCCAAATTTTCTGGTTATAGCGCCTCYATGACCAACCCCAGGTTGGCTGTATACCTCAGCTAGTCTGAACACTAGAGTCTGAAACCTCTAAAATTTTTTTATCAGAGATTGCTTTTTAGCTTTTGCTTTTTTTCTTTCTTTCTTGGGCCAGTGACTCTCAATTGGTTTGACCAAGTCTTGTCATCACCAGGCACTACCCACATGAAAGTTTAAATGTACTGCCCACCATTTTTTGCGGATTTTCACACACCTTCTGATTTTTTAATTGCAGATTCGGATTACTTTATTAGTTTATTTACTGTTACAAACAAGTGTTCCAATATAAAACACATTTTAATCATTCAAAGCCCTTTGTTTTCTAACGAGGACTCTGGTACTTTGCCTTCTTGGCTTTGTGCTTGGAATTTCTTAGTACATCTAGCTACACCACTGCTCGAGCTGTTCAATGAACTAATATTGGAATTTTCAGAGCTAAAAAATTTCTTTGTTAATGATACTATAAAAGTTGAAACCCATCACTTTGGCTCGAATTAACTTGGATGTGAAATTGTATATGCTTTTATTAACCAAACGGACAACATCAAGAAACGCAGGGTTGTAAATGGACTGACTTTTAGAAATGGAAAGACGTAATGCACTAGGAAGTGGACTAAAATTGGGACAGATCAAGGAAACCTTTTGCTGGTGAATAGGACCTAATATGGCTTTGATCTTGCTCTTTCAGTACAGGTTGTGGTCGATAAAGTTTTCATGCGCATGCTATGAGTTTCTTTTTTTTGCTTTTCTTTTTGAACTAAGCGTTTTCTATTATGCTGAGAAATTTGACTGTCTCCTAGAAAAGGATACTGACGTTTCCATTCCTCTTGTATGAAATGGCTTGTGATTCCTGCCTGTCTCTGCAAATATGGGATTTTCTGCAGTTTACTTGGGTAAGTGATTTCCTAGATTATTATCTCCTCCTTTTTCTGTGTCTGTGTTTCTTGTGAATATTTATGGAGAATCTATGAATACTCACAGGTGGATATGACAAGGAAGATAAGGCAGCAAGGGCTTATGACTTGGCAGCTCTAAAGTACTGGGGTCCCACAGCTACCACCAACTTCCCCGTAAGATACCTTTCTTTTTAACTTCTATCCCATATGGTTGAGTTAATTTTATTTATTTCTGCATGAATTTTATCTTGGATTCGAGTCTAAACTAGAATTTATCTCCTCTCAGGTTTCCAATTATACCAAAGAACTGGAGGAAATGAAACATGTTACGAAGCAAGAATTCATTGCCTCATTGAGAAGGTCGGGCTTCTTAACTACTTCTACCTTTGGCGGATTGACTATAACATATCGAATTGTAATTTTCCCATGGGCTGCAGAATTCTTACAAGAATTCGTACTATTATTTCAGGAAAAGTAGTGGTTTCTCTCGGGGAGCATCCATCTATAGGGGTGTTACTAGGTTAGTATTCAATTATTCAAATGTTGATTTCATTTTGTTATTACTATGTGTTACAGTCTGTATTAATCAAAGTTCAAAGACTAATCAATAGGAGTCCAGTTGTGACAGAACTAAATGAATAGTGTATTCATCAGCCAGTGTTGAACTTTTGCAGGCATCATCAACAGGGTCGATGGCAAGCAAGGATAGGTCGCGTTGCTGGGAATAAAGATTTGTACCTTGGGACATTTGGTAAGTGTTGTATTCAGTAGGACACTGTAACTGGTGTTATTTTTGAGTCTCATGACTTGATTTCATCCTTTTCCGGCAGCTACTGAGGAGGAAGCTGCAGAGGCATATGATATAGCAGCAATAAAGTTCAGGGGTGTGAATGCAGTGACCAACTTCGAAATGAGCCGATATGATGTTGAGGCCATTATGAAGAGTGCTCTTCCGATTGGAGGAGCAGCAAAGCGCTTAAAACTCTCTCTTGAATCTGAACAGAAGCCATCCTTGAGCAATGATCAACAAACCCAGTGTAGCAGCAACGGCAGCAGTACTATCAACTTCTCTGCTATCCAGCCAGCCATTCCTTGTGGAGTCCCATTTGATACAGCAACCCCATATTATCATCACAATCTCTTCCACCATCTCAATGTCAACAACGCTGGSACGCCTGATGCTGCGGGGCCTGTCTCATCCCTGGCAACTCCAATGCCTTTGCTGCCATCACCAGCTGAGTTCTTCATTTGGCCTCATCAGTCCTATTAGCAAGATCAACTAGTTACTTCTTCAGCAAATGCTATTCGCCTAATATGATCGATCGAAAGACTCTCCTTAGCTGTCATTTCTGGTATTTTTACATTAAAGCTGACCTCATCTGACCCGCTAGGTTGTAGCGTAGAATTTGACAATGGCAGGGCTGGGATATAAGGAAGCTCTTATGAATGCAAGAAAAAAAGGTTTAGTTTCTTAGGTAGAAGTTAAACTTGTAATTATCTCTTTGACAGCAGCTGGATTAGAACTTTGGTTTAATGCGGGTTGGGAGCTCTCAAGTGGAAAAAATTTTGATTTTCCCTGTTTTTCCATTTGTTGGGTTGCTCCTGGTAGTAGTAGCAATAGTTTTGCTGAACTAACATATAAGAAAATCATACAAAATATGGCGGAAAGTTTCAACATTGTCTTGTCTCTCTCATTTTCTTTAACAGCTACTGTTGCTCAAAGGTTTTGTCCCTTCCTSCACTGCGTATCATATGGAATGGTCCAGTCTTTATTAATTGGTTGGTCGAAAGATTGTCGCCAATGTACAAATTCTTGTCGGAACTATGGTCCCAGTTGCTTTTGAATTGAAGTATATTTGCAAATTAAGATGCAGTCCTTTTTCTGGGAGCTTCAAATCCAAAACCTTTATGTCTTCTTGGAGCTCCAAATCCAAAACGTTTCTTCTGAAGACTTAAATTAATAAATTACATCGGATTAAGAGCTATGCTTTATTCGGACAGATTTTTGCATTTTGATAGTTTGGACAAGTTTGCAAATTTGAAATCAGTTTCGTCCAGATAAAGGCAATCGTGAAGGAGATTATCTGTTCTCAACCGATTTATCTATAGCATTATTGCGGGTTGGAGAGTTGAAGAAAAGGAACATCGAAAGTGGGAGATTCCTTTCAAAATCAGCTCCAACGAGACTAGATCGGAACCTAATGTCATACCGAATTGACATGTAATTGGATTTGTGAACATTGGTGACAAATCAACAACTATAACGATTTCTGAAGATCACCGAGATATGAGAAACATTCTGTATATTGATTTAGGTTAATACTGAATAAACTGATATGTGAATGAATTTTTATACGTTGAGATAATTTTACTTGTGCAGATTAACATATATATATATATAAAGCTATTATAAGTTTATTCTAAGAATGTACAACAAATTAGGATCCTAAAATCATGACAAATTGATTTATTGCTGTTGGTATTTAAAATTGCCTAGTTGAATCGACTATTCTGGTCGCGGCGTGCTAAGCTTTTTCAATACGAAGAGGCTTGAGTTTCGATTAACTAGCTGTCTGATCGGCTCGTTGGGTCCGGAGCTATATCCTTTTTTAGTGTGGGATTCTTGAGTTTGCTTAAGTAAACTCTCGCAAAGTGTGCAAATCAAATGTTTAACTAGAAGTGTGGTTGTTTGCTTATTACAGCTAAGATGACAGAAGAAAAAGTCTCATGGCCGATTAAACTAAAGAAAAAGAGCAAGCAAGTTAAACAATTATGCAGATTAAGCTGAACAATGAATTAGTAGTGCAAGAAATCAAAATAACATAAAGATGCAGCGAAAATGGGAACTGACAAAGTCGCAACTAAATAAGAAACTATGCAATTAAGATGAATGAGGAAATGATGTAGTTAATATCAAGTGAGAAAATGATGCTCTTAATATCAAGTGTGGAAATGATGCTCTTAATAACAAGTGAGGAAACGATGTTGTTAATATTATTAGCTGAAACAAAATAGATTGTAGCTAAACTAGTACGTCTACGCTAAAAGCAAGAAAAAAACAAGAACATCAACAAAACTAAATAGTGCAAATAGTTCTATGCAGCCTAAATCTTAAGTAAACCAGTAAGTTCTGCTAAGCAAAAGAAGCTACGACGAATAAATGAGAAGGTTGACAAGTTAAACAAATTAACAAGTTACACTATTAAAGCTATAAGAAACAAGGGTTCAGAGCTAAGAAAGCAAGAAAGTGAAGAGTAGCAAGAACTCGAATTCATAAAAGTATTGCAAAAGTACATAAGAAACTACTTACCAAGACAGCCAAAATCTAAAAAATGATAGAAAACTATTTGTAAAGCTAGCTAGATATTAAACATGGATAAAAGATGTAAAAAACGAAGATGAATTGCTTGATTTTCTAGGTTGATGCTTGTTGTTTTATTTGATTCATCTTTGCTTATTTATACTCTAGCTGGAACATTCTTGTTGACTTGAGGCTGTGAAAAGCTATAGCCATTATGCCATTTTCCTCTTTCTACGCAACTACTTCTGCCCACTTCTGCCTTAGTCGGTTGCTCGATTGAACTGTGCCCCTTGGTTTCGGCCAAGTGGTTTGGGCTTTTGTGGCGAGTAGTCAATTCCTTGGTATTCATGTTTCCTTTGCCAATTCGGCTGTCTTCCTTTTTTTCCTCATCGACTGATCCATAATTTTGCTCATCTCTAATTTCATCAACTGTTGAGTACTTAGCCATTTAGGCTACTTTTCTTCTAGGAATTTCTCCTACATTAGCCTGCTAGGTCAGCTATTGCTTTCTATCTTAGCCGTTGTTGACGACTAACTTTAGGCATCAACAATGAGTCCCCTAAGCCTTAGGCCTGATTAGCTGTGTCGAATGGTCGGACTGTGTGAGGCTTGATGTCCACTCCTTTTCATGTGGCTTTGAGACTCTCGTGGTCATTGGCTGACGAGCTTGGATAGCTATCCTTCACTTTAGCCGGTTAGTTACCCTAACAACAATGATGGTTTACCTTAGGACTCGTAGCTGGTCTTATCCTTTTGGCTTCTGTTGGCGGTAAAATAGGAAATGACTATTTTTTACTGTTTATCTTCCATCACTCTGTTCTTACTGTTTATTGACGAAATCTCCTAGTTGATTGTTTGTAAGGCTTAACATATCCCTCCTTAATAGATAAATGATACTCAACCACCCTCTGACTAAGCCAGGCATCTCATGATAATCCCAGGTGAAATAATCTCTATACTATTTGATTAGCTCAACCAATTGCTTTTGCGTTCCTTCTTCCAACCAAGCACTGAGCTGAATCAGTCTGGATTCCCCATGATCTCCTAGGTTGATATCTATGAAAGGATCTTAGGGTATAAACTCCGTTCCCCACTTAAGGTTCCATGCGATCTCAAGAATCTCCTGTGTATCCTTCGGCTTCAACAAATCAGCCATCTCTATCTTAATCTTGCAAATGGCCAAGTAGGCTTTTAACCTATCAAAGCTCTGAATGGTTAATACTTCTGAAGAGCGCTCCTTGTTTGATTGGACTTTCCCGAGCTCGTGCTTTTGCTCACGACTGAATTCGTGTCCTAAAGACAATTTGGCAAAGTGTTATGGCTTAAATCCAGTGAGTAGAGAATAACTTTATTCATTTGTTTATCAGCTAAAAATGGATTAAGATTGGCAGGGACAACTTCCAGTTGGTCACCATCCCACAACATAAGCTATTGATGCAAGATGGACGGCTTGTACTAGGCAGTGTGAATCCAATATCGACCTGAAAGTAAGGTACAAGCCATCTTTGCTACTACAAAGAAGGCAACCCTATTAGTCTTTGAGCTGATGACAATGCTCATGATCAAGACTCCTTCTGTTTGGGTGGATCTT
This sequence comes from Rhazya stricta, assembly GCA_001752375.1. Classification (NCBI taxonomy): domain Eukaryota; kingdom Viridiplantae; phylum Streptophyta; class Magnoliopsida; order Gentianales; family Apocynaceae; genus Rhazya; species Rhazya stricta. Next base: position 3,538,253 of record MEJB01000094.1, read on the forward strand.
TCTGTAAAGTTAGTCATCGTATATCAATATTCATAAGGTCTGCCGATGTTTTACCCTGTCGTTTTAAGGTGGCAACAAGCATGACATTGAGAAYGTCTCCTCCATCCATAAACACTTGGCTAACTGGACGGCCATCCAAATGAGCTTTGGTGTATAGGGGTTTTAGGTGATTCACCATCTCCTTGGTTGGCTTTAGGAAAAATATATGTGACTCGGTCGGCCGGTCCGCAGCTATTGGTGGTACTAAGTTGGCCATAGCCTTTTTGGTTGACAGGATATCGCCTGTTAAAGTGTTCTGCTAATTGACATTTTTGAACTCGGCTTGCAGCAGGCTTATGACATTGAAACCTTAGATATTCTTCGTGCAGATCCCTTTGCTGAGCTCTTTGCCTCTGCTCTCTTCTCTTCTGCATTTTGGTTTGCCATAAAGGTAATGTCGAGGCTGTGCTATTCTAAACAGCTGGGACCTCCAAGGTCATAGTTTCATGAATTGCACTATGTTCCCAGCTTCAGATAAAGTTATTCTCTTGAATATGGAGAGTTTGCCGTCCAGAAGAATGAAGAAGGGAAAGAGGGTGTAGGATTCGTTTTTGGCTGGATAGATTTCTTGGGTATTGTAATAGGCTGTTGTGGAGTTTTTTTAACCTCTGTAATGGCAGACAAAATTTCTTTTGTTGGGGTTATCTTTAGCATTCTAGTATTCTGGGTGACCTTYTCCCACCACCGCATATTTTTGGCCTATTGAAAACTGCCATTACATAGTATCAGCAGTTGGGAAGGATCTGTGTTGACTAGTGATTCTTGGGACTTTTTGTCTGAGAAATGGAAATGACCTTCTTGCATGGCCCTTTGAATAATGTTTGGAAAATCACACAATAATTGGTAACATGACTGAATGTGTTATGCCATTTACAGTACCTCTTATCAATTCCTCAATGGAAGGTATCTTTTGGTCAGTTGAAAGTTTGATCAGCTTGTCTTCCAATAGCTGATAAAAAATTTGATTAGCTTTTGATATGTCAAAAGAGTTGCTAGGTTGATCTCCCAATTTAGCTTCTTCTTCTTGATACTGGCTTCAACATGGAGCAGGTATATGGTGTCGCTTTTAACAATTCGGCTGCCATAATTTTGCTTGGCTTGTCCTCTTCTAAATCAGCCACATCGTTGATGACTGAAATCATGGCTTACCCACTGCTGAACTTGGCCGCTCTGGACTTTACCTTATCTTTGATGGATTCTTCTGCTCGGATTGCATGGGAGAGCAACTTGGATAAGTTCGAGAATTCTTGCAGTTTGAGTTTTCCTTTTAGTTGTGAATTCATACGCCCAATTGCTATCCTGRCATATCCAGCTTCTGGTAGTAAAGTATGACACCTTCTTTTCGTTCGCACTTCTCCAAGAAATCAACCACATCTTCGTTGGTTTTCTGTTTTATGACCAATAGATCTATAATAGATACCTCCGTTAGGGGTTTATTAACCTTTCATAGAAAAGGCATTGCATATTGGCCTAGACATTAATTGGGTTTGGTGGTAAGCTAGCGTACCATGTGAAAGCTGGTCCGGCCAAAGACAGGTAGAAGAGTTGTAGCTTATGCAAATCTCTATTGCTAAGTTCACCGCATTGAGCCGTGAATCAGTCGATATGTTCCATTATAGTGTTGTCATCATGGTTTGAAAAAGTAGAGAATTCAGGTGTCTTATAACCTCGTTGCATGACAGCTGCATGATAAATCCATTTTGGATAGAGGTTCCTATAACCAATCGATCGTTGCTAATGTTATTCAGCCCAAACTGTATCCTAAATACATCGACTATTGCTTTAGCATCATTTCGTGCTAAAATCTGTGTTGTGACATTGACTGGCCGAACTCCTGAATTAGGTGGTAGTTGTATTTCGGTTTGAAATTATCGGTCCTGATGGTTATATTTCCTGGTATCTTCTATCAAAGGAAGGCATTCATTCCTGTGCATGGGGGTGATTTATTTCCCCAAGTCAGTGTTGCCTGTCATGTAGCATAGCCTTAGGTTTGGTTAGAGGGATGCTGAGCTACATATTCTTGCCCCCCAAAAGAATGCGGAAAGTATTGTCCAGGTGAACAAGAAAAATTTGAATATAGGAGAGGAAAGGGTTAGTGGTTTCCTGAGAGTCGTAGGGTGTTGGCAGTCTTCCTGACTGTGATTGCCCTATCATGTAAGGCTGTCCTCCTGGTAGGATGTAACCCATCTACTGGGAGATGTTTCTCCGAGCAACATAGTTCGGTCTTGGGAGAATCATGGCATAGGTTGAGCTCAAGACTGTACGGCTTCCAAATTTTTCATGGGATGACTTGACATTGGGATGGAAGGATAGGCCGGTAGAACCATATAAGGATACTCCCGGATTCTGTGTTGTGTAAAACCCTAAATTTCATTCTGCAACATAGACTTGAAAACAATAGCAAATTACTGTACTAGATTTTGCATTAACTCACATATGCACCTCTCCATGGTGAACCTGATGGCTGACAGAGAAGTGGGCATCGATTGCTAGTTGAGAGGACCAGTAGATGTTGATGGATCTTGACGGCGTAGAGCTGTCTCAAGAGGAACATGTGGGTTTTCCGGAGTGGGCATCGATTGCTAGTTGAGAGGACCAGCAGATGTTGATGGATCTTGATGGCGGGGAGCTGTCTCAGGAGGAACACGTGGGTTTTCCAAAGTTTGCCGGATGGCACTTATCGAGCTGAACTCAAGCGTGTCAGTCGGAGATGTTTCACTGACTCAAGTTGGGCTATTATGATTTCCAGCCTTTATTTTGCAATTTAAACGCAGTATCATACACACTTAATATGTCCATTGGGCATGCCAATTATGTTGGTGTGCAAAATTTCCTAACCGAATTGGCTATCCTGGTCGTGACGTGCTAAGCTTTTAACATAACAAGGCTTGAGTTCTGACTAGCTAGCCGTCTGATCTGGCTAGCTACCTGTATTTTGAGTGTGGGATTCTTGAGTTAGCTYAAGTAAGTCCTTGCAAAGTRTGCAAATCAACTGTTTAACCATGAGTGTGACTATTTGCTTGTTACCACTAAGATGATATCAGAAAAAGTGTCACATCCTATTAAACTAAATAGAAAAAGCAAGCAAGTTGAACAATTATGTAGATTAAGCTGAACAATGAATTGCTAGTTCAAGAAACCAAAATAACATAAAGATGCAACTAAAACGACTGAAATTAACAAAGTTGTGACTAAATAAGAAACTATACAATTAAGTTGAATGAGGAAATGATGTAGTCAATATCAAGTGATGAAATGATGTTGTTAATATTATTAACCGAAACAAAATAGATTGTAGCCAAACTAGTATGTCTAAGCTAAAAGCATGAAAAAACAAGAACATCAATCTAGCAATGCAAGTGTTCTGTGCAACCTAAATCTTAAGTAAACTAGTAAGTTCTACTAAGCAAAAGAAGCTACTACTAATAAATGAGAAGGCTRACAATTTAAGCAGATTAACAGGTCACACTACTAAAGCTGTAAGAAATAAGGATTCAAGAGCTAAGAAAGCAAGAYAATGAAGAAAAGCAAAAACTCAAATTCATAAAGTATTGCAAAAGTACATAAGAAACTACTTATCAAGACAGCCGAAATCTAGAAAATGATAGAAAATTATTTGTAAAGCTAGCTAAATATTGAAAAAACATGGATAAAAGATGTAGAAAATGAAGATGATTTGCTTGAATTTCTGGGTTGATGCTTGTTGTTTTGTCAGATTCATGTTATCTTATTTATACTCTGGCTGGAATCGGTTGTCGGCTTCAGGCCAAGAAAGCTGCAATCATTATGCCATTCTCCTCTTTTTGCGCAATTATTTTGGCCTACTTATGTTCTTGCTGGCTTGAGGCTGAGAAAAGCTGCTGTTATTATGCCACTTGCCATCAATTTGTCTGATTCATCTTCTCTTATTTATATTCTGGCTGAAACGTTCTTGCCAGCTTGAGGTCGAGAAAATCTTTCGTCATTATGCCATTTTCCTCTTTCTGCGCAACTACTTTAGTCCACTTCCGCCTTAGTCGGCTGCTCGATTGAATTGAGCCCATTGGTTTTTTGCTAGAAGATTGGTTTTTTTTTTTTTTTTGATCGAGTAGTCGATTGCCTGATATTCATGCTTCCTTTGCTGATTCGGCTATCTTTTTATTTCTGCTCATAGACTGATCCATAATTTTGCTCATCTCTAGTTTCGTCAGCCATTGAGTATTCAACCGTTTTAGCTTCTTTTCTTCTAGGAATTCTCCTATATTAGCCTACTGGGTCAATTGTTGCATTCTATCTCAGCCATGTTGATGACTAATTATGCGTCAACACTTGAATCGCAAGCCTTCACCTTGGTCGACTGTGTTGAATGGCCAGATTGGGTGAGGCTTGATGTCCACTTAACCTTTTGTTGTGGCTTTGGGACTCTCGTGGTCATCAGCTGCTAAACTTGGATAGCTGTCCTTCTATTTAGCCGGTTACACTAACAGCAATGATGGTTTACCTTTGGACTCGCAGCCATCTTATCCTTTCGGCTCCGTCGGTGGTAAAATAGGAAATGACTCTTTTTTACTTTTTATCTTCCATCATTCTCTTCTTCTTCCTAAGCTTCTGTTATTCTCTGTAATAGCTGTAACTCTTTCGATTCCATAACTTCGATTATCGCTCATTTCGACCTTCTCTTCCTATTATTGCAAAGATTTCTTCGAATAGCGATAATCGATACAAATCTTCTGACCAGCCTCAGCTCTCAATCTTCCCCTTCAAAATCTTTTCCCCTCCTCCTGTTTGACAATTTGTCCATCTTGGGCTTGCCTATGACCAGGGTTGATATGCTTTGTATGCTGATGACAGGAAAAAGGAATTTAAGTTGAATTTCAACAAGCATATCGCTAGGTATGCAAAATTTGTTAAGGCCAACATGGCCGATATAACCATCATCTACTATAGCGAACATGGAGCCTTCCTACTATGCTCTCTATAAGTACATCCTTTGCKCGGTTCCTATTGGGTGGCGGGTGGTTATCAGTACTACGTTGATTTTTTTGATGAACAACCAACCTCTCCCCTTGGCTTCTCTTGTTCTTTCTTTGATTTATAGAGGCTTGGGTCAGCTAGTGAGGCCTGGGCTAGTGGTGACGACGCTAGTAATGTGGATGCTCCTCTTTGGGTTCTATAGCTTTGGTTGTACCAATACTTCCATGAATTTGGGGTAGACCAGATGACTATCTAGTTTGATATGCTTTGTTTGTTCATGATAGACGGGATTAGCTGTAATATGTAGGGCAGCTTGAAAACAACCGTGTTGGTCCAGGATGTGGGACATGCAAATCTTCCAACAAATACCTTAGCTAAGTAAGCTCACATGAGGCTGAGGCCATAGAGCGATATTCTACTTTTGCTGATGATCTTGAAACTATTGCTTGCTTCGTACTTTTCCAAGACATAAGTGACTTACCAAGAAATACACAATATCCTTTTATAGATTGTCTCGTGATTGGACACCTTGCCCAGTCTACATCATAATATCCATTCAAGTGAAGCAGATCTAAACCCATATCTGGGACGTAATACAACCCTATTCCTTGAGGTTTCCCCCAAAGAATATCAAGCCTTCCTTACATGTCAAAGGTTTCTAATACATCATTTATTTTGTAGTTTTATACAACCATAATTAATACGTGAAAAGAACTTCATAATATAAAGTTCTAATATACCACAAATAACATAGGTAATTAAATAACCCTAAACTATAGTCTTCAATTCTGGATCCTAAGCTCTCACTCCCAAAACCTTGCTATCGGATTTAAACTCCAATGTTTCTTGTTCTGAAATTGGGAAAAATGATGGAGTGAGTATACTTACTCAAAAGTAGAGACAATCCCCCTTTAACTGGGATTGAACACGGCTTGATAAATGCATATTTATGATTTGTAAAACATTTCTTGAACCCCTTATAACCCTTTCTAAAATCGTATTTTTGCTTTAAAGAATCATTCTAAAAGAAAAGAGATAACTACAGTTAAATACATATTTTAAGAAAATAAAATTTGTTTATGTCATTTGCACCGCATTCAAAATGTTTTGGGAAGAGATTTAAAACCAACCCCTCATTTGTATTTTTAAAACAATACTTGGACCCGAAAGATTACCATCAACCATTTGTACTTCAAATATTCACAATTTTATACAAACACATCTAACCTTAAACCCAAACAAAACAACCGTTCAAAGCATATTCAAATAAAGTCAAACAAACTTTTGAGACAGAATCAAACTTAGGTAATTGGATCAAATCCTGAATTCAGTCCTAGATGTTTATCGGACTAGGTCGGCCAAAAAAATGGGGTTATGGTTTTTTGTCAAATAGGTGAAAATTTTCCTCCCAAAGCTAAGTCAAATAAAGTTCGAAAGTTCAAATTTCTCCAAATCTAATAATTCGATGTCTAAATATTAAATGCAAAATATTTATCCAATATCCAAAAATATCCACATGTTCAATCCAATTATTCTTCAATAAAATAATACAAATATTTTTATACCAAAAATTCAGAGAAAAGGGAGTTTTCTCCACTTACCTCAGCAATTGTCAATCACCAATGAACGAGATAGATGGAGATCTACATCGTACCAATACCAATCAAAGAAGAAAAAATCCCAATTGCTTAGATCCCAAAAGCATAGGATTTATACCTAATTCTAACACGTTGATCAACTACAAGGAATATATAGATTGGATATGTATAATTTAATAAAGAGATAAGGGCAAGTTACCTACATCAATCAATTCCAAGCGGCAGGTGACGATCCCTCTTAGTTTCTGGGCTTAGGTGCTAACCTATGTTGCTTTTAATGTTTGCAGTAATATTGGAGGCGTAAGAATAAATCATCCTTTTATATCTAATCCTATCTATTCTTTTTTGCTCTTAATCCAACTAAAAATTGAATATTACAAAAATGGCCTCATGGGCTCGGCTAATATAGAAATAATAACGCTTCGCTAGAAGTTATCTTCAAGTACAGGAGAAGATGATGTGCTACTTGAGATGATGTAGTTTCAGCTCTTGCATAAATTGACTAAGTGTTTTCACAATATTTGATTTCTGTATGATGATTGTAAGGTTAATCAGTTTCCCAATCAATTGCCAGTATTTGGTAAGATCTTTGAGTGGCTCACTTCCTATGCTGCTCAGCACTAAGTGAGGCTCCATAGGAACATTTTCTTCCTTTATTCCAAGTAACTGGGCTCCTCTAATACGTTCAATGTGTATTTTCTTTGGCACATCCTAATCACTGCCTTCGACTGTGCTACCTCAATTCTAAGAAAATATTTCAATGGTCCAAGATCTTTGATTTTGAAACAACTGTTAAGGAACACCTTTAAATTATTTATGGCCTTCTCATTATTCCCAGTGATCACCATATCATCCACATAAAGTAATATAATGGTAATAGAATCCCCATGCACTTGTGTAAAAGGTGAATAGTCAGCCCAAGACTATTGAAATCCAATTTCTTGAAGTGCACATGAGAATCTACCAAACCAGGTTCGAGGCCCACAGAGAGACTTGTGGAGTCGACAAACTATATTCTCCCCTTGTCAACGATAACAGGAGAGAAGAGCAAATAAACCTCTTTATTAAGCTCACTGTGTAAGAAGGCATTTTGCACATCCATTTAATACCAACTTCTAACTATAGCAACTGCTAAGAGCCGATGGACTGTGATTAATTATGAAACTAGGGCGAAGGTATCTTTGTAATCAATACTTTTGCGTTGAGTGAACCCCTTCGCAACAAGCCATGCTTTATACCACTCAACATTACCATTAGCATTGTATTTAAAGACCCACTCGCAATCGATGGGTCGTTGGACAAAAGAAGACTATGGACCAAGTATTGTTCTCCTCAAGTGCCTTAATCTCAGCATCCATAGCTTCAACCTATTGAGGATTATGGCATGCTTGTTCATAACTTTGGGGCTCAACCCGTCTAGAGATATTATGCACAAATGAACGGAATTTGCTAGAAAGCCCAAAGTAAGAAACATATCGTTGTAATGAATGGGAGTGCATGGACAAGGGGAAAAAGACATAAGGGTCAAAGAGAGCAGCATGGTATGTTTGAAAATCTTTGAGGTGAGATAGAGGCCGGTGGTCTCGAGTAGAACGATGAACTGGAGGAATAATATGCATGGTTCAGGAATGACATCGATGTTATTAGAACGGGATYGAAAATGTTAGGTTTTGGGTCAATGGAGGATGACGGTGAGGTACATCAGGTGTAACCATTATAGATAGAGGTGGAGGTGCTAATGATGTGGAGCGGTTAGCAAGCTSCCTACGGGTGTAGAACTTGATTGGGTTAAGAGTGATCGATATCAATTGTAGTGGTAAGGTGTGAGATTCATTTGTTCGGTGTGAGGAAGGGGCAGGAGCCAGTTCATTTGGTGCTGAATGAAAGTATTGGGCATGTGAGTTGGGGTATCCTCGCTGCTAGAAATGGACAAAATCGATAGGTTGTCGTCTTGATCCTCTGGTGCCAGCTTGTTTAGAGGAAAAATATTTTAATGAAAGGTGACGTCTCGAGAGGCGAAAAACTTCTTTTCCTTAAGATCATAAACACAATAGCCTTTTTTTCCCAAGATGATATCCAACAAAAAATGCAGCGATGTGCACAGATATCAAATTTATTATCAAGATTGAGATTTGTGGGAAACCAAGGCAACCGAAGATCCAAAGTTCAGAATAATTTGGAGGAGTGTTGTGTAGGTTCACATGGTGATTTGTTAGAGAGTAGAGGTGTAGGCAGGCAGTTAATAAGGTAGCAAGCCGTTTGGATACTTGCACCCCRAAATTTAATGGTAAATTAGTTAAAAATGAAGGGCACGAGCAAGATTTAAAAGATGGTGGTGCTTTCGCTCGACTATCCCATTTTGTTGAAGTACGTAAGACATGTGTGTTGAAAGATCATGGCATGCTTTTTGAGAAAAGAGGGCATGCATGTAAATTCCCCCCGTTGTCGGCACTAAAATTTTGACGTTCTTTCCAAATTGAGTTTTAAACCATGAGAAGAAAAATATTAATAAGGATTGAGTATTGGATGTAAAACTCATGAGATGTACCCAAGTGAAATGGGTAATGTCGTCGACAATGGTTATAAAATAACAAGCCCCAAAAATGTGTATGAGTTTTGTGTGGTCCCCAAATATCACAATGAATTAAATCAAATGGTGCAATGGTTTTATTGAACTTGTGGTAAAAGGTAAGCATGTTTGTTTTGCTATAGGGAAAAATCTCGCAAACATGCTTGGAATGAAAAACAATGTCTGAGAAAGTTTGGGAAAGATGGTGAAGTGGGGCAGCCAAGGGATGTCCAAGTGGTTGATGCTAGAGATCGGACATGCAAGCTATGTGATTGACGAGATGGTGGTTGTGAGTGGATGTGAGGTAGTAAAGATCGTTAAAATGTTTGCACAGGCCAATCATCCTCCTTCGTATCACCGTCTTGCACAACAAAAAAGGTCAGGGTAGAACATTATTGTGCATCTTAAAGCACGTGTCAATTTACTTACAGATATCACATTCACACGAAATTAGGCACATGAAGAACTTCATCAAGGGATAAATCTAGCGATAATTTGATAGAACCAACATCTGCTATGATAGCTCATTCTCCATTAGGTAATCCAACAAATTCATGARGTGCCTTCTTTTATTATGAGTTGGTGCGAGATGTGAAACATGATCAGTTGCTTACTATCGACAATCAAATATAATGTTGAAGCATGTTGAATATCATTGGAGTTCAGYGTGAACATACTTGTTGCATTCGCAGATGGTTGAGTATTACCATTTTTTGGTTAAACATGGCCAAGCTTTGCATGTATTCCTCGGCAAGCTAGGCTTTCATTGTTTATCTTCCTTTTCATCTCAACGCTGTGGGCTGTTGATCTCTTATTCCTGGGCTCCGCATTTTCTCTATGAAATTTGTGACTCACTAGAAATCCAATAATATAGTAGAAACAATCTATATTGTGTTCTCCTTATTCACCATGAGTACAAAATCTTGATTTTGTCCAAAGAAGTCACAACATCCATTTTGAGGGCGAGGTAGATCGCACCTCTATCCTGTGTGCTCGTAATTGCTTAGTCTAAGGGCGGTGCCTCATGACTGATGGTAATAGCGTGGGCTGCCAGCACTCTTTCTCAGCATAGCTTTATCTACCTTTCTTGTTGAAGGATGAGACTATGGACTTTCCTCGTATCTGGAAGAGGGCTCATCATCAAGATTGATCCTCAAACTTGAGTGTGATTCATTGAGACCCATCAAGAATTACATTGCTTTCTCCTTTTATTCTCTAGCTACAATCTTCTTCATCATATCACTCGAACAATTGATGAGGTCTTGGTAAGATTCCAATTCATCCCAGAGTCCTTTAAGTTTTGCATAACAAGTTGGAAGTGAAAGAGACACTTGAGAACATTAAGTAATTTCTTGCCGGATGTCATATGTCCTTGATGCATCTCCTCGCATATATCTCTCCTTGTGTTKGCTTCAGATTTATATTGTCGTTTCTGTAAATGCTACAGTGAGAGAAATGTTAGACTAAATGGAGTTGAGGATCCGAGACACTACTAGATGGTTGTAGCATTCCTATAGTGCATATCTTGGATCAGTTGAGGCTGGAACTTTTATGGAACCACCGACAAGACCAAATTTGTTCTTGATGCAGAGGCTCTGGCACATGGCAGGTCTCTACTCCCCGTAGCTTTGTCCATTTAGAGGAGGGCTAACCAGGATGACTTGTCGGTCCGTCTAAATGATGAATAGTTAGAGAATCGGGTAACATAGTTGTTGCCTTTTCCTCAAAATCTTGTGTTTTGGTTTTCTGTGATGATGAMTCTAGATCTTCCACCAAATTAGCCATGTCGGCTGATGTATTGTTGTGAATTGTATGTGTAACGAAAGGTGTTAGGTTAGAGTTCACCGGTATCTTTGGTGCTCTGATACCATAAACAAATTGATATGTGAGTGAATTTCTGTATATTGAGATAATTTTACTTGTATAGATTAACAAACATATATATATATATATATATAATATATATATATACATACATATATATATATTACAAGTCTATTCTAGGAATGTACAACAACTTAGGACCCTCAAATCATGACAAACTGATTCGTTGCATATATAATCAATTATGATCCTCAATTAACTCCCTATTAGAATGTTTATTATCTACAATTTAATGCATGATTGATTTTCTTTCCTTTAACAGGTACCATGAAAACCAAAAAATAACTTATTCAAATGCTAAAAACTGGCAGGTATCGTCTATGTAGTTGTGTGAAAGTCAACAACACAGTAGTAAATAATTATCACCACTAGTCGCTCTAGTACAATTATGAAAAATGGGCGGCAAAGATGTTATAAAAATTGACAGTTTTAAAACTTCAAAATAAGTTAATATTATTTTGTAGGTCTCATTTGATAAAAATGAAGTTTAAAGTCTGAAAAATAATTGAATTTCTAAATGCCAAAAATTTACTTTGTAACACCTAAAATCTGAAAATTGAATTTGTAATCTAACTTGAAATGTCTTAATATATTAAATTATAATATTATCAACTAACATTTATAGAAGAGATTAATCAGCACTTAATGTATTAAGACATTTCAAAATTAAATTATCACATGAATTTAATTCAAAACACTTACTTCCTTCAGCTTTAAGTGATGAATTGGGTTATCAAACAACGCCTAACTCTCCAATCATAGTTAAAATTATATAACTCCTAGTTTCATATCAAAAATGTTGTAACTCATTTCTTCAATTCTTAGATTTTGTAACCCTCACAATTAAAAATTGAATTAAAAATATTCTAACCCCCTCTCGATGTTTTTAACTCATAAGGTTTTATGATTGTAAGCCCTATATCTTTATTACAAGTGGAGGTTATATGAACTATCTTACKGCTATAAAAGGGTTCAGAAAGACATTGGAAAAGGGATTTTTTGTTCTACATAAAAACAAATTCTCCTCTATTCTCTCTATATTCACATTAGTAAAGTATATTTGGGCAACCTCGTCGAATAAGATCTTGAGCTTTTCCAATGAACATGTTCATTGTGGAGACGACTAGGCAGTCTCGGGTTTTATCTTGAGCCGTGATTGGATGCTATCACCCACACGTAGGAAAGGTCTTCACGTCTTTAGGATAATGACTTTTGTCATGACTCCCAGACCAGCTTTCTCATAAAGTTTATATATGTTGTTTATTTAATTATAATACTGATTATTTTGTTAAACAAATAATATTTTATAAGATACATGAAGTATATTTTCATAATAAAAGGTTCATAATCAATTGATTTTAAATGGATGGGATTTGCAAGTGGAGCATTATAATCTAAGCCGTTGGTTAGAATAAGCATATGATGGTTGTTCCTATTTGATCCCTCTTCAACATCATAAGCTTGAATTTGTATGTATTTTAGGCAATACCAATATCATCTTTAACATCTCCGCAAATCTCGACAAGGAAAAAAGATTCTAACATGGAAAGGAACGAAGAAGAGAAAGAAAGGGAGCAGAATGAAGGGGATTAATGAACATGTCGGCTAATCGAGAGGTTGAAGAAATCAGAAAAGGTTGCCGGATTGGGATTTCTCTCAGATAAAATGACAATCCAATTAAATGTGTTTGGTATGTTCACAAAAGACTGGATTTTCAGAGATGTAAACAACTACTTAGTTATCATAGAATAGCAGAATTGGATAGCAAAGCGAATAAACAAAATTAGAAAGAAAGAAAGAAAGCAATTGAAGTTCACAACACATAGAGGCCACGACTCTGTATTTAGCCTTAGAAGAAYGCCAAGGCACATTGCATTACTTCATAGCTTTTCAAGAAATAAGGCACCGAGGCTAGATACAAGCCATTTGTATCATGTCAAGCAGCCTAGTTGGAATTTGAATAAGTAGAAAATAAGAAGCTAGAAGAGAAGGAGAAAAATAGACCTTGGCCTAGAGTGCCCTTAAGATAAGAGTGAACTTGATGAGACACTTGGAGATGGAACTGTGTAGGTGGATTGAAGAACTGATACAATTGTTCAAACAACAAAAAATATTCGACCTAGTATGCATGAGATATATGAGTTTACCAACAAGGCTTCTATAAAGGCTAACATTTGCAATAGGGAGGAATCATGTCTAGAAAGACACGTGGAGGTAACAATTTGACAAGAAGCTAGATTAGAGGCTAGAAATCCACGTTTAGTCGAGTTCCAAAGCATATTTCTACCGAAAGATGTTAATGTTAGTAGATGATTAGGCAATTTCAAAGCTTAGAAAATATTTGAGCTCCCCTAGATCCTTAATACTGAAAGTATTGTGCAAGTAATCTTTAACAGCAGTAATGGATACTAGATGATCATTGGCCACAATAATATCAACTACATAGACAAGAAACATAGTGAAAGAAGAACTTTTGTGCATAAAAGAGAGGTTGTAATCATATGTTACTTAAGTGAAGCCAAGATGCAACAAAGAGATAGTATGCTTGGGGCTCCATTGCTGGTTTGCTTGTTTCAAACCATAGAGGGATTTTTGAAGGTCGCACACCGAAGGCGTAGAGCTAGAAGATGAGAAACAAGGAGGGGGAAGCACGTATACATTCTATGTTAAAATAATATAAAAAAGCGTCATTGATATTCAATTGATGAATAAACTAGTTTTTTGCTGCTGCAAGGGCAAGGATCTAATGGTATAAAATGTTCTTGGTGGAAAAAAAATGTGAATGGAAGATCCCACGAAATTGAATTGGGTTGATTTTAACAAATGGTGACAATGTCTCCTAATAGTCAGCTCCTTCAAGATATGAGTAGCCTTTAGCTACAAGATGAGCTTTATACTGTTCAATTGAACCATTGACATCATATTTGATCTTATAACCAATTTGCAGCCACTAGGCTTCTTGTCAAGAGGCAGCGGAACTGAAGTCCAGGTTTTATTAGTCTCGAGAGCCTTGAGGTCTTGCTTGTAGCATTCTCCCATCAAGGTGTTTAACAGCTTGGTAGTAAAACTTTGGTTCAACAGCTTGCTCATATTCATGGCAAAGGCTTGACCTCGTGGTGCTAACGAAATTTCTGTGTAAGTGTGGTGGAAAGAATGAGGTGAAAAGATAGTGGATGAACAAACATGGTCCTATAAATATGCGGGAGTTTCGACTATCTTTTTTGAAGACTAAAGGCAGATTGAGAATGTGAAAAAATAGGAAAGGAAGAAAGAAGTTGGATTGAAGGAAGAGAATAGAGTAGGAAGTTAAAAAAAAATCAAAAGAAACAAAAAGTAAGGAGGCAAATGTAAAAACTTGCTCATGGAATGTCACATTCCGAGAATGAAAAAGACTTCTCGTATGTATATCGTGTAGAATGTAGGCTTTAAAATTTTCTGAATCTCGAAGGAAAACTATGATACCCGAGCCCACTAAGGTTCAATTTAATTAAAAATTAATGACACTAATAATAAATAAATAAATAATAGGAATAATATTAATATATAGAGATATATGATAGTAAATAATTAGTTTAAGTTAATAGTATTATTAGAGTACTATTAGGGTTTTATTAGGTTTTATTTAGGCTATAGTCTTTTTCTTTTTTCATGCCTCCATATTTTGGACATTAAGAGGCAGAGAGTTGGCATCAGAATTTGAAAGCGTGCGAGGAATACTATTTGACACCACACTGGACGTAGAGAGAGACTACCTAAGATAGAGATCTAACCGAATGTTCTAAGGTAAGTGAAATATGACCCTTTAACTGATCTCCTTATCAAAATCGCTATTATTTTCATATAGAATGTTTGATTGAACGTATATAGTTCTTAATTAATGTTGTCTGTCATGTGATTTGAATGTTTGAAATTGTTTGTTTGGGGGCAAAGTCGATTCTGAGTCTTAGGGAACCATATTCCAATTATGTTCGATTACCCACGTCACATGGACAGAAGGCCACACTATTATCTGTCTGACCATCCTAGCGGAAGTACTGCTAGGCTTGAATTCAAGATTTGACCTATAGACTTAGTACGACATTTGTCCCAAAAATGATTGTTTCAAATTAGTTATATTCATAATATAATTCAGATTATAACCAGAATTCTCATTCCATTAGTGTTTTTTTCGAATTAAGTAAAACTATGTTATTGCTCGGGTGCTTTGAATAACATTCTGTAATAGCTTATATTCTTTTCCTTCTTGTTGTGAATAAATCGCAGTAAATGATGCCATTTATAGCTTCTTTCGTAGAGCTATGGTGAGTTTGCCTGATAGTTTTGGTTGCATGATGGTTTTGGTCCTTTGCATTTAAGTGTAGGCCACCATAACAGGTGGTTTTATCTTTTCTTTTCTTTCTATCTCTTTTTCCATTTATCTTAATCCCATCCTTTTTCCTTTGCCCTTTATGCCTTCCTCCTTGTTGACATCACTGACATTCAATTTCGTGGTCCTGGAGCTACAAAGAAAAACAAACTTTGACTTCCTTATGTTGCAGTAGACCATCATAGGAGAAACCTTTTTATAGTTTGTTTCTTCTATTAATATTATGATCTTTTATTAATTTTATTAATTTATCTTACTTCTTTCCTTGTTGTTTTCTATTTCYTACATGTCAATCATTTCCTTTTTCTGTTCTACGACTTCTTACTCTTGTGACTATACAAGTTTTAAACATATGTTCCCTACCATTGATTCATCAACTTCAGAAAATGTCCTAGTCTTAATTTTGAAATATTTATTGTGTGAGAGATGAAATTTCAAATGGATCATTAATATTTGACTTAAACTCTATTTGATCCCAGTTAAAAAGAATTATTCCATTTATTGAGTAAATGTACTCATTCCACCAATTCCCCCCTTCAGAATAGGGAACCTCTGGATATGAGTTTGATGACGGCGTTTGGGAGTGAGAGCTGAGATCCTGAATTGAAAAATATACTAGAATATTTAATTTATGTTTTGAATCGGTTGATATTACAACCTTGTATTTTGGATTTGATCATTGTCAATTGTATTAGACTRAATGTGTTTGGAGAATAAAGAAGTTTAATTGTTTTTTTATCGTTTTATTTGAGAGTTTAAAATTTTAGAAAGTTCATATCAAGACCAGGGGTCTCGTATTCTTTGAGGGAAATCTTAGAGAATACGGCTGTGCCACGTCCAAACACGGGTTTAGACCGATTTTGAGGCATGACAAAAACACAACGTTTTGCCCTAGGATCAAATTCTTTTCTATGTCATTCAAAGGTGGAGACAAAACCAAAACAACCAAAAACCTTAAGTTCAGCATGATCAAGGTGAGAGGTATGAAGTAAAACACAAAGGGATTCACTATGAAGTAATTGAATAGATGTAACATTGATTAAGAATGCAACATGAAGAATGAAGTAACCCCAATACGAAATAGGAATCTGAGAATCAAATTTTAAACCTTTTACCACATTCAGGAGATGTTGATGATTTCTTGAGTACATTCAACACAAGACCCTTCATACCAAATCTCAAACTTATTGTACAAATCTAGCATTTGTATTTCTAAATCATTGTTAGATCTAATGCATTGGACTTATTTATAATCTTGCATTTTGACTATAAGGCAAAAGTGTTGTAACATAATTCCGTAGTCAGCCTTGGATTTAATGAGAAGTGTAACACTCGTGCCCTAAGTAGGGTTTGCTATAATTACCTTGGTTAAAGGTTCTTGTTTAAATAAAATGATAATTATAAATAATACGTAAATAAAGAAAGTAATATTAATAGATAAATAACTTAGGACCATTAGGATTTTCTTAGGATCTTATTAGGATTTAGGTATATAAACTCATATTCTAGACTCATGCCTCCATATTTTGGACATCAGGAGGTATTGAGTTGACACTAGGAACTAGGGTGAGAAAGGATCGCCGTCTAATAGCACACCAAACCTAAAGAGTGACTACCTGAGTTGGAGTGATAGCCGATCATTGTAGAGTAAGTGAAATGAACCTATTTTTCTGATTTTCTAGTCAAAATTCGTGGGTTATTTTCTCATAAAAATGTCGTATATGAAATTGTGTATGTCAAACTGTGACTTTGTTCATCTCTGATATATGAAAATAAAGTATTTTGATTGTCTATGTTAAATTAAAGTTAAACCTTTTGTTTTGCCTGGGAACAATATCTAATCTGAGCCTTGGAGGAACATATTCTGCTATATTTGATTATTCAAATAGCATGGACAAAAAGCTACAACTTTATCTGTCTATTCGTCCTAATAGGAGTATAGTTAGGTTTGAATTCAGGATCTAACTCAATGACTTAGCACGATTTTTGTCCTAAATATTTGATTTTTGTTAATGATTCTTAGAGTCTGACGTAATTATAAGGTAATCATTGCTTTGTAGAAATTCCATTCAAGTTAGTAACTAATTTAATGAATCAACAGTCTTATTTTAATTTACCTTCGTGGGTGAGTATGACGGCAATTTTCTAAAGATAACTCTTGTCTTCTATTTCCTTTCTTTTTCTTATTTTGTTCATTTTTACCTTAACTCATTAATGCCTTCTTTTCTTTGTTTTTAATTGCCTTGTTTACTGTGCATAATGAAGCCTACTATGTGTACCAAATTGGAACATGATTTATTTTGACTTTGTTTTCTCTTTTTTTCTTTCGTTCTTTTCTTTTCTTCCTCTTTTTCTTGTTCACTTTCCTCTCTTATTTTTCTTTTTGCCTTCACTCTTTGCTACTGTACCCGTCGAAGACATATGCCTCCTTGTTTCCTAGCTCCATTTTCTTTTGAGAAATGTGTGAGGCATTTATTTGGTTCTTTTATTCTTTTCCTTTCTGTTGCGGCTGCTAAGGTTAATATATATATATATATATATATATACATATGTGTATGTAACATATTGAAATCATTATTAGTTTTTTCTCTTTATTCAAATGATTGCCTGTTCTCTTCATATGCCATGGTCCAGTTTATTTTCCCTCCTTAATGCCTATTTTTTATTACTGTTTCAAGATCTTGACATGTATCGTAACCATATTTTCCTAATATTTATTGTAAAATTGATGAAGTTTCATTTGGTAACTTGTACTTAACTCAAACCTTGTTCAATCTCGGCTAAAAGGGGTTTATTTCACTTACCGAGTAAAGTTTACTCACTCCATCCTCTTCTCCCCTTAAAACGGGAAGCTTGCGCATGTGAGTTTGAGGATAACATCTGAGAATGAGCACCTAGCAATTGAAATTGAGACTAATTAGGATTTATTTGTATTTATTATTCTATTTTTAGTTTTATATTAGAACCTTGCATTACTGTTTTGGATTTAGTTGTTATGGATGTATAAGACTAAATGTCTATAGAAATAGATGATTTTATTTTTTAATTTTTATGGATCCGAAGTGTTGGAAGCTTGATATGTAAGGAGACCTTATATTCTCTAAGGGGTGACCTTATATAATATAGTGGTGCCATGCCCCATATACGGGTTTAGACCCAATTTTGGGGTGTAACAAGAAGACCGAGTATATCATGAGTACAAGCCTTAAAAGTGAAGAAGAATCATCAAATTGTAATAATCAACAATGGTTAGGAAATATTGGTGACCATGTAAAGTATGTGTCGTATAAGGCCTCCAAATATATATCACATGTATGAGGTCATTTAGAGACAAGGAAAACAAAAGTACTCACTGGATAAGGCAAACTCTATTTTTCTTTTTAGCTAAAGGAAAAAAACTCATGATCATAATTAGGTGGTAGAGCAATAGTTGGAAACTTATTCTTGAGTAAAGGCAAGTATTTATCATATAAATGCCCTAATCTATAATCCCAAAGTAAAAAAGAATGAAAGGAATTAATAGCAGAATGTGTGGTGTAAACAATTGAATGACGCTTTTGAAAATTAGAAGGAAGACTAAAATGATACAATCCATCATATACTTCAACTGTACCAATTGTCCTCCTATGAATTATATCCCAAAGGAAGCAATAGTGAGTAGCGGTGAATGTCATGGAACAAGGATCAGTGCTGAGCAATTACCTCCTCGGTATTAGGTAACATGAAAATAAAAGGTAAAGACAATGCATGATGCAGTAGACACATTAGAGACTGAATGAATGAGAATAAAAATCATCAGAGTTACTGATAGAGTGGTTTTGATGTGATACCTGAGATATATTTGGTATATTTTGGATATATATTACATTAATTTGAGGATTTTATGGATATAGCATCATTGTAGGATGCTTCTGAAGAAGCTGGAGAAAAGAATACAACTTTTTGAAAAAAGTGTTCAACTAGGCTGCCTTTATATAGTCATTACAATCAAGGGATAGTTTCACAAATCTAGCCACTACTCAACTAGGAAATCCATGTTCTCATGTTCCCTATGACAATGAACCAATTTCTTTATTAACTTATAAAAATAAGGCACTAAAACAAAACCACCAACCACATCTACTAAAACAAATAACTTCGAAAAATTAAAAATAAATAAATTCTATTAACAAACTCTCTTTTAAACTAATGTTTGCTAACATTCAGTTTAAGACTTTGATGGAATCTATTGTGAAAATATCTAGTAACGTTTTAAGCTTCACGAACAACTCCTTGAGAGCCTTGGTAAAAATATTAGCAATCTAATCTTCACTTTTGCAGTATATCAGATCAATTGTTCATTTTACAAAGATTTCTAAAGAAATAAAACTTGACATAATTGTGCTGACTTTTTCTGTGTAGCACTGAATTCTTTGACAATTTGATTGTTGAACTATTGTCATATAAGATTTTAGTAGCTCTGTCTTGCTTGAACTGCAGCTCCTCAAGGATTCCTCTCAACCATGTGGCTTGGCAGGCAGAATCCGTTGCAGCAACAAATTYAGCTTATGTACTTGATTAGGTGATAATTGATTGCTTTTTAGATGACCAAGAAACAACACTTGTTCCAAGCTTAAAGACATTGCCAGAAGTGCTCCTCCTATCATCTTGATCTCCTGCATAATCATGTCAGTAAAACACACCATATTATATTTTTCATCCTTCTTGTAGCATAACCCAAAATCTCGTGTTCCCTGTAAATAACGAAGGATTCTCTTACTTGCTAACAAATGCAACTCCACAAGATTTTCCATATATCTACTAATTAGACTCACATAGTACATTATATRTGGCCTTGTTGCAGTTAGAGACATCAAACTACCTACAATTTGCTTGTAAAGAGTGCTATGAACCTTCTTCTCATCACGATGTTCGTGTATAGCTTCATGTCAGCTTAAGCACTCACGGGATTACAATTCTTCATTCAGGAATTTCTCCCATATATTTCTTTTGAGAAAAAAAAACACCATCATTTGATTGTATCACCTTTATGCCAAGAAAATAATGCATCGGACCAAGATTAATCATCTCAAATTCATTCATCATAGACTTCTTAAGTTCATCAGTGATAGAACAATTTCCAGTGAGTATAACGTCATCAATACAAGACGACTATAAGCATTTTCAATGTCGATTTGACATCTAGTTGAAAGACAGGCCAAGAATTTTGCAACATTAATGCAATTGCCAACCTGATTGTGTCATGTCTTGCAACTGGAGAGAAAACTTCAATATAATCAATCACGTATTATTGCTTGTATCATTTGACCAATAGGCATGCTCTGTACTTGTTAACATCCATCTTTGTTCAACTTTGTTATGAAGATCCACTTTACCCCAATGGTTAGGAAGATCATGTAGCTCCCAAGTATCATTCATTTCAATGGAATTGATTTTATCATTCATTGCGTTCTGCAATTTTTTATCTTTGATAGCACTTTCAAAAATTGTAGGGTCACAATATGCTAACAAAGAAATATGACTAATTGGATTGCTTAGTCTAGTTACTCATAATCTTCCAACCAAACACGCAATGAATAAACTTAAGAGTTTCTTCTTCAGCAACTAATGGTTAAGCTTCAATGACTAATTGGGTTATATTTGATGGATTTTTGGGTATACGAATGTTAAATCTTTCTCATGTTTAGCCTTATCATCAGATAGAATTTCAACCTATTCCAATTCCATGCGCTCTCTTCATCAAATTCAACATCCTTGCTGGTCAAAATTTTCTTTGGTTAGTGGATTGAACAATTTTATATGTTTTGGATGAATCATTTACACCAAGAAAGACGCATTTTTTGACTTTTTCATCAACTTTTTTTCTTTCTATATTCAGGACATAGGCATAAGTTAAGCATCCAAAAATTCTGAAATGATCTATGGATGGCCTTCTTCCACTCAAAGCCTCTTCATGTGTCTTATTTGGAATAGTAAAGGTTAGACTTCTATTGAAAATATGAATACTCTAGCTTACTGCTTCTAAGCAAAAAAGTCTTTGGTACTCTTCCATACCATTAAGCTTTTCATCATGTTGAGAACAGTTTCACTTTTTCATTTCGATACACCATTTTGTTGTGGTATATATGCAGTTGTAAGCTGTCTTCCAAAGCCATGCTCCATACAAAAATCTATAAAATCATTAGAATAATAATTGCCCTACTCTCTGTTCAAAGGGACTTAATGGTCTTGCCTGCTTCATTTTCCACAAGAGCTTTGGAGCTTTTGAATGTAGTAAAAGCTTTTGATTTCTCCTGTAAACAATAAACCCATATTTTTTCTAGAATAATCATTAGTGAAGTTAATTAAATACCTTTTACCAACATTAGAAGATGGGTTTATCAGGCCATAATTGTCAAAATGCACCAATTCCAACACATCATTTGCACTCCATGGCTTCCCTTTGGGAAATTGAGAATGATATTGTTTGCCAACAACACATTCTTCACAAACTTAGGAGAAAGCATTAAGTAGTGGAAGATTTGCCACCATATCCTTCTTTTAGAGGGTCTTTAATCCACCAAAACTTAAGTTGCCATAATGAAATTACAACAACCATAAGGGATCCTTCATATAAGCTATCAAACAAGATTAAATTCTTTCAATTTTCAAGGAAAACATCTTATGATAACTCATTTGGACAATTGCAATAACACCTTTAATAGGATTATAATTTCATAGACACTTTTCTTAATCGTAATAATATACACATTTTCTTGTAACTGACCAACAATCAACAAATTATTCTTTAAATCAGGAATATACAACACATTATATAACACCCGTGACTTTTGGGGTGGAATAGGAATTTATGTTATAAAAAAATGGTCAGTTGGTAAATAAGTTAATGTATGGGTATTAATGAATAATTAATTTATAATTTATTCTAGAGTTTATTTTTAGGGTTTTATTAGGATTAATTATATATAGTATTTTTCTTTTTTCATGCCTACATATTATGGACATCAGGATGCAGAGAGTTAAGCATCAAGCATCAAATTCTAGGWGTGAGACGGGAGTGTCACTTGACACTACACCAGACATTGAGAGAGTCTATTGAAGTTAGAGATTTAGCGAATCACCCTAAGGTAAGTGGAGCATGAACCTTTAATTGATTCTCTTGAAAAATATTTGATTATTTTTGTATAAACTATGGATTGAACATGTGTGATTATTTGCTAAAAAATATTTGTATTATGATTCGAATGTATAAAACTTTTATACGGGGACAAAGTCAAAACTAGGTCTTGGGAGGAAYACGTTATGAATTATGTCTGATTATCCATGTGGCATGGGCAAAAATTTATAATTTTTATCTGTCTGGCCATCCTAGTGGGAGTACTGTTAGGCTTGAATTCAAGATCTGACCCATAGACTTAATACAATATTTGTTTCAAAAGTGCCTATTTTTATTAGCTACAGTTATTACATGATTGAATTATAAAAAGAATATATGTTTATGTAAAAAGCTTATTCAAATTATTCGAGAGTTTTGTAACATCCTTGTCTTTTGGTAGTTTTCATCCTTGTATTTCACCTCTTTTGGTCTCCACGTACAACCATGAGAAGGCCACCATGATGGCCATCTTTTTTTAGTAATTCGGTTATGGTAAGTGCCACCCAAGAAGTGTGGCCTTACTACTACTTTCTTATTTCTCAATTCTTTTTGAGTTTTCCTTTCTTCTTTTATTTGTCGTTTTCTTCTTTTCTTTGTCCTTTTCCACCTTCTCACTTGATAGCCATTACAACAACATTTCATCTTGGAATTGGTGCCAAGAAAAAGGCCACATCTTCTTATTTCTCTTGTTACAGTAACCATAATTTCTTTATAGGAAATACGATAGATATTACAGTAGTGCCTCTTAATCTTTTTTCCTTACTGTTCTTAACTCCTACATGTTAAACATTTTTTCTTTTTATGTGCTGTAATTTTCACGCTCTCCTTGCTCTTGCTACTGTCTAGGATTTATATATATTCCCTCTTGTTGATTTCAAAAATTTGTAAATCAACTTAATCTTAATTCTCAAATATTTATTGTGTGAAAAATGAATTTTTCAATTTATTATTTAATACTTAAACCCTATTCCTAGTTAGAGGAGATTATTCCTGATGTTCGAGTGACAGCCTGGGATCTTGATTTTGGAGATCAATCTAGGATTTATTAATATTTCTAATTATGTTTTAGTTTTATATTAAAATTTGGTATTTCAGTTTTGAATTTAGTTACTATAGAGGCAAAAGACTACATGTCTTTAGAGAAAAAAGGATATCCATATTTATTTTATTTATGTTGTAGAAAGCTCGATATATAAGGAGGCCTTGTATTCTCTAGGGGAAACCTTAGAGAATACAGYCGTGCCACGTCTTGGATACTAGTTTAGACTCAGTTGCATGGCGTGATATTCATTGGTATCAGAGATAAGTTTCGAACCTTTAGGGGGAAGATCCGGGACTTTGAACACCTAGAATGGGAACGACATGCGGCATTTATGGGGTCGTAACTTATAATTAACCGTACATTGACATCTATGTTTCAACTATTATTGACTTACTTATTAAATGAGTTGAGGTGTGCTACTTGCAACCAATTTTCTCACCATAAATGTCCACTAACAAGAAGAGGAGTGAAGCTATGGTTCCCCTTGTGGGGTATTCGAGGTTGTTGAAGCTCGTAAGACCYAGAATAAGCAGCTTCTCAAGAACTAAAGGTACCAAGCCCATTATTTGGTGGAGGCTGGGATACGTATGGAGGCGAAAGGGACCTTTGCGACAAGAATTCCAGTGACAAATGGGGTAAAAATGCAACTGGAAGGTGAAAGGCATGAATTAAGGAGAAGAATTTAGAGACCTACTAGTGAAAGACGCGAAACTTTTGAAGGAAATGGAGTATTTGGAGAGCACCTACGTTGACCATAAGTGAGACAAGTGTGTGCTCTAAGAAGCCACGGAAGAAGAAAATTCGATCACAGGATCAAATATCGTGTCCCCTTATGAGTCGAATGGAGTAGTTAACTATTTTTAGTATGTATTATGTTTGAGAATGAAAGATATGRTATAGTTCTTTGCGTGAGGGCTTAAGAAACTATGTTACAGCCATATCCCATCTTCACGGAAATGATTGAACTATATGCACAATGATTGGTTTTATGAAGTAAATTATTAAGTCTTATACTCATTATAGAAATCGATCTTCTACATTTTGTCCTTTACCAAAATGTGTCAATGTTAGCAGATGGTCAAACAAAACGAGGAAAATGAGGTTACAGGAGGAGAGCAGAACCCACCCATTGCCCAATGGGCCAGAGGGCCCCATACAAGAGGACCTCGAGCGAATCGATCTAGGGCACCGCAACCACCACCACCCGTTGCTCAAGTTACACTAKCAATGTCAACATAAATGGTGGTTGCACTCCAAGCCATGACACAAGTCCTTAGGGGCAAAGAGGAAACCACCTCTGGCATTGGATCCTACTACGAGGGATGAGAAAGGCCAATGTCCCACATTCAGTGAAGGGGTGGACCGAAGACTATGGACAAGTGGTTGAGGGACATGGAGTG
This sequence comes from Rhazya stricta, assembly GCA_001752375.1. NCBI lineage: Eukaryota > Viridiplantae > Streptophyta > Magnoliopsida > Gentianales > Apocynaceae > Rhazya > Rhazya stricta. The sequence goes on from MEJB01000094.1 coordinate 3,563,260, forward strand.
GAACTTCAAGATCTTCAAAATACCTTAAGAATTTCGAGGGGAAGTCGCTATACCACTCCTGTTTGGTGACGCAGCACCAGTTTACCTTCTCGAGGGAGAGTCTAGGATCTTCATTTTGGAGATTAAGTTAGGATTTATTAATATTTATGATTATGTTTTAGTTTTATATTAAAACTTTGTTTTTTAGTTTTGAATTTAGTTACTATGGAGGTAAAAGACTAAGCGTCTTTGGAAAATAACTTTTATTTACAGATTTAAAATTATAGAAACCTCGATGTGTAAGGAGGCCTTGTATTCTCTGGGGGAAACCTTAGAGAATATAACCGTGCTAAGTCTCTAATCTGATTTCGAGACGTGACACATTAGATATTATTTCCACAATGTTCTTGATTTTTATCTTAACTAGTATGGCATAATGTGTTTTGCACGTTGTTTTGTATCATATATTCTTATATTACTATTACTATATAATTTATGTCAGCTAATATTTCAAATATGTGATTAGATAATAAAGGAAAATGAAAAAATATATTCTAATACAATTTATGATTATATAAATATACAATTTATATTGAATATAATGATTATTTTGCCATATCGGGCTAATACAATATAATCATATTTACTACGAATTTTAATTTCTTATGTTAGTGTGTTATTCTTGGTAATTATTTATAAAAATTATCTTTGTTGATTTTCAGTTATCTTATAACTCTAATATGACATTTTTGCAGACTTGAGGACGGTACGATTACAACTATTACCTATTAATTGTATATAGTTCCTATGTAAAATATAAAATAATTATTATGAATAATTGTCTTCTTTTCCTTTTATTTATTTTTGTTGTACATAATCCATTTAGTTATAATGAGATTATGTGTAGAAACCTAAACAGAAATTTGGTGAGTTGCTAATGTTAATGTTAAATTTTATTCCATGTCAATATAATTCTAAAAGTCTATTTAAAAGAGAAAATAGACCAATAATWATATTGGTTATCGTTTTTTTCATAATTGTGAGTTGCACGTTATTTAATGTAAAACACTGTATTTATTTAAGAAGATTGTTGATATTAATTTTATTGTAATATGAAATAAAAATTTTTGTAAGATTGAAGAATAAAATTGTCCAAAAATATTATCGTTGAATTGTTATATTTTAATATGATATAGATATCTCCTTTCCCATCACTTTCACAGGAGAACAACCATCAAAACTAACAATTGAATGTTTATTTTCATTTAGATTCGAAAAGAAATACTTACTTCCACTCGTTTGGTTGCTGCAACTTGTATAAACATACCAAAATATCCGAGTAAATCTTCTTTCCATCTTGAACAACCATCACAAAGTTTATGTTTACTTCTCGTCTTTCTCATTATAATCAAAGTTAGATAGTTGCACAAATCTAACTTTTACTCAATTAGAAAACTCATATTCACACAAACAAGGCACTAAAAAAATAATAATAACTAACATCTACTAAAACAAATAATTATCAATAATTAAAAATAAACAAATTCTGCTAATACATACTGGTTTCAGCTATTTAGTCCATCATAGCTAAAGGCTAGAACAAGAGAAATGGCAAATGTCATATCTAAAAAGGCAACTTCTAACGGAGTTAATTTTTAACTCTATGAAGATTCCTTTATCCCAAAGAAAAGAAAAAAAAAAACAAAAACCAATTTTGCGCACAATAGGGAATCTTTACCGTGTTAATGCAGTGTTCAATCTTTTTAAAAAAATTAATTATAAAACCGAAACAAATGAATTCTAAATTGTAATCAAAACTTTAACTACACTGAAATCACAATACAAATGATTAACTATCGTAAGGTGATACTTTCTTGATTAATAAAAATAAATAAAAAATCTCACACCATTTTCGAGAAGAAAAACAAAATGGAAAGACGTAACCTTTTTTTTTTTTTTTTTTTTGGGTTTTTGGTAAAAGAAACTCCCATGGATTACAAATTCTTCTAGAAATAAAAAATTCTACGACTTCGTGACGGCCCATCTTATGAGCCCAACCGGTCCAATGCTTCACGGGCCTGAAGAAGCCCAGTGTCGATTTCTAAAGCTCTTTTAAAAGCATTCTTAGCTTCCTCTTGCAAATTCTTTGTTTCGTAACACTGCCCCAATAAACAAAAAGCCTTGGGATTGTCAGTACTGAGTTTGACCGCTTCAACTAGGTCCGACACAGCCGAGTCAACTCTTCTCCTCCGATTCATTGCTAGCTGCAACTCGGCTCTCTTAAACAGAGCATCTCCCCTCTCCTTCTCAGACAACCCTTTCACGATTGGTGGCGACAGAGCTACGTCGAGGGATTTTAGAGCTGCATTCTTGTGGCCCATTATGTCGAGGGCCATGGCTTTGAGTATGTGCGCTGCCGGTTCTCTCGGTTGTATGGCCAAGGCCTTGTCAGCCTCGGCGGCGGCGGATTTCGCGAGGTTGAACGAGCTCGCGCTTTTGTTGTTTTGAACCGATCGAGCTCGGATCAGGAACTGGGCTCCCGCCAGCAAGTGACGGTTGGCTTGGATGTTGGGCCGGCTCTTTGACCGTAGCTTGGTGAGAGCCCGTTTTGGGAGGTGATGCAATAAATAGAAGATGCCTAGGGTGAAGATTAGAATGCCAAATTGAAGCATGGCATCTGTACCCATCTAATGCTTTGTTCGAAGGATGATGGTGGTGGTGGAAGAGGGAAGGGGCAGAGCACGGTGGTTCTTTGGTGACGCGGGGGGGTGGGGGTGAGATTTGGAGTTATTTTAAGAGTTCGATGAGAGTGTCCGTAATTCTTTAAAATCTGGTCTGACCCCATGTTTTTGGCAAAATTACAGGATGGCAGCCTTTCTTTTTATTATTTATAATTTGTATTGATCTATCAACGCTATATACATGGAGTAACTCTAATATCACTTGTTTTAAGAACAGATAATCATTAGGAATTTTAGGTGTTCTCAATTGAGATCATGTCGAGTTGAATTAGAGACACCAAAAAAAAGCTCTGAAAGACTAGCTATTGGAAGATAATGAAGTAGGAGGATATAGTGCTCCTTTTTGCTGCTTTGGTTGAACTAACTTTTGATCATTTCTTTTCCCCAGGTAAAGCAAATCTGCTGCAAATACACCAATTCTTTCACTCTTCCCTACAAAGGTTTTGTCATTTTCTTCCTTTTAACTTCTTGGAACACTGAGTCGATCACCTATTGTCTTGTACAATGAACAAGAACACAAATTTGATGGACAAACTGAGGATCAAAAGCATCTTTTGCATTCATGTTCAGATTTTCCCAGAAAGCTAACTGGAAATCAAGGGAGCCCCTAAACTTCTTATACTGAGTTGTGTTTACTTCAATAGGCTCCCCACCTTGGTCATTCTTAATTCTTGAGTACCCCTGTTTCAGCTTTTTTGACCATAAGATTGACTTAAAATGGTTGTGATGCATCTGTGATTTACACAATCTGTCAGTCTACTTTTTACTTTAAAAAATGTTCTGTATATTGAACTCAAATAAGAGTTACTTGTCTGAGAGTGTGTGTAGCCGCAGTATTGTTAGACTCCTAGGAAATACCAATCCTCCATCTTCTTGTACATGAGATAGAACCTGCAAGTTTGGCAATTAGGGTTGTGAAGAATATCTAATGACCACAAAAGAGAAATGGAGGGAAATCGTTGTTAGACTTCCACTAAACTAAGGTTCTAAGTTAAACACATTCCTATTACAAGGAACTGTTCAACTGAAAAGTAACACAATTCTTTATACAATATCTGCTGAATATCATTACATTAATGTCTTTTCCTCTGCATAATTTGGCTGCAGTGCACTCTCTTTATCATTCACAAGCAACCTACGAGATTAAAACATGAACACAAGTGAAAAAACTCAAGTTTCCTAAGATTTCTGGCGCCTGAATTGGATAGGAGGAGCTTATGCCAGTTTTGGAGACTATATTCACAGAAAGTTTAGTAACTTCAAGCAGCAGCAGGAGCACAAGAAGTAACAATAGGAGTCGGTAACTACAGAGCAGATTGAAGAAAGTTTGTATTACTATTCCATAACAAGTTCCATATGTCGATTGAGGTCCTTCAGGTATGCTGTGCAAGAATACTCTTCCAAGTCGCAAGCATCTAAAAGCAATGCTCGTCCTCCAATAGACTTCTGCTTCACCTCTAATGGTTCGTTTTCCCCTTTAAGTAGCTGAACAACCTGCAGAAATTGTACTTTTGATGGTCAATGTTGCAGACGTAATCTTGGAAGAGTTTTGTTCTTGAGAAGAGAAAGATTTACCCGTTTCATATTGGGACGCATGTTTGGTAGATGATGAATGCATGTTGAAGCTGTAAACATGGCGCGTTTCATTTCAGTGACATCATGATTTTCCCCTAAACGGGGATCTGCAATTTCTTTTATGTTATTCTTCTCCAGCAATGGTTTTGCCTGACAATGTTAGGGATAAACTTGTCAAACATTTTGAAGGGAATTTTGCAGTTGGACTTACTAACAAATATGTGAATATTGAATCTGTATAATGAATTCTACTAGATTGACAGGCAGAGATAGGAGAAAATGATGTGAATAAATGATCATCTAAGCAGACAACCTTGAACCAATTAGTTCACCTGCCCCAGAAGTGGAGAAAACAAAGCAATATATCTGTGTGGATGCCTAGGATAGTAAATGTCCGAGACTTCTGAATGAAATATGAAGATGGTAGCATAATTATTATCATACCCACATCACAAGGCTCTGTCTAGATAAATCAACTGCACGACGACCTGTTATTAGCTCCAACAGAAGAACTCCGAACGCAAAAACATCAGTCTTTTCATGTACGATTCCATGCATGAAATACTCGGGAGCCATATATCTGTTATAGATTGATGAAAATATGCCAGAATTATCATCATTAGAAGGAAAAAGGAAATGCAAATTCAAGAATGAAGCGGCTCTACTATACCCAAATGTGCCTTCAATGGGAGAAACAACATGATGAATCCATTTTTCCGGAAGCCACTTGGCTAGTCCGAAATCAGATATCTGCAATTGTAAAAGAACGCAGGAAGATTCATTCCATCCTTGCGAAGGGCTACTTCCTGCCAATCAAATGAGAATTTTAATATCTTTCACTAGAAACACAGTAAGTACCTGAGGCTCATAATCATCTGTCAATAGGATGTTTGAGGCTGTGATGTCTCTGTGAATTATTCGCCTCTGGCAGTCACAATGGAGATAATGCAGCCCTTCTGCTACCCCGACAGCCACCTTATATCTTATGTTCCATTCCAGATTATCATTTGAGCCTGAAACACTGAATATCTCTTCATTAGTTAAAGTAAAGCATGCCAATGGTCTGTAGCCAGAGCGCATGAGTCAGAACAACATGAAATGATCAGGCGAATGTGGTTGAAAACTAAGGGAGGGTGGGGGGGAGGGGGAATCGAAACTCTAAAGATGCTTATAAGCAAATACATCACCATGTAACACTGATCCTAGGCTGCCATGAGGTAAGAATTGTAGCACGAGATGCAAACCAGCATCAGAACTGAACCCAATTAACTTTACAGCGTTCGGATGGTTGATATGAGCGATGATCCCAAGTTCAGACAAGAAATCACCAACTCTATCTTCATCACTCTTTTCTTGTTTTGTTATCCTTTTTACTGCAACTATTTGACCATCTGGTAAGCATCCCTTGTACACTTCTGCATGTCCTCCTCTGCCGATCAATTTGTCTATAACAAAATTAGTCAAAATTAAGAAATTAGTCCAGATTAAGAAATGAGAAAGTTCTTGGACAATGCTCTTAACCACATGAACTATGCTAATTGATACAAGCAAACGATTGAGAACCCTACAGCAAAGATTTAAATAGGGACATTTTTGTTCTAAAAGCCCACACTACTTGACTGCAGTTTTGAGGTCTGTCTGATTCAAATATTGAAACATATCAGACTTAAATATCTTGGACCAAAAAGGTTACAAATGGTACATCAATTCCATCAACATCAAGAACAATTTTAAAGGGTTGGCCTTTATAAATAGTAAAATAAAATTGTATTTATGCTGAACTAAAAGAAAAGATCAAAAAGACCAGATTTCTTCTTGCTTTGCCGGGCGCGGAATGCCAAGAATAGTTCTAGCAGTGAAAACGAGCCAGTGGAGAACCGGCACTAAAGAGTGTTTTGAGGCAAAGTTTCAAGAAAGACAGCTGACTGCAGTCACTATCTAGTGAGATATTTCATGATGCAAGAAGTCAAAAATTGGTGGTCCTTTCCTAAAAAACCCACTCCCTCTCCCTCCCCGGCTCCCCACCCAAAAAAAAAAAAAAAAAAAAAAAGAAGAAGAAAAGGGAAAGGGAAAAGAGAGATAAGATGGGGGTCCCACTATCACTTCCACATTTCCTGCAGCTAAATGTTACAAGGTCAAAAGTTCTGCTTCAACTAGAAATGAGAGATGATATAAAGGTTTTCTTCAATTACAGTCTCCTCTTTGACTGCTATGGTTGTGGACTTGTGGGCGGTWATATCCCTCCCTCCCAACTAAATAAAGTTGCCGAACTCACTCAATAGGAGGCAGTAGACGCCATACCAGACCAGACACAAATTCTAAAACTCAACCCACTTATTCTTAGCGTGAGAAAGAGCTTGACAAGTGCTAAAGCTGTCCAACAAAACAAGTAAAAATACTGATTTTCTCCTTCCAAGAAGACAAACAAAGTATTCAGAAAGAGATATAGTTCGAAAAACCATCAAGATTAGCTTAAATTACGAGCATGAGGCACAAACTCGATCCACTAAAAGAGAAAAAAGAACAAGATTTCAATGCACAGGTTTCCAGTATCTGATTAGTTTATCTATTCCTCCACCCTTCTTCAACAGAGTCAGACTGTTTCCACTCATACCCTTCGCCAAGTAGACTCTGTTCTTTAATCACTGTGGAAGCTGACCCGCAGCTATGGTTACATAAAAAATAACACACACATGAAAGATGTTTCAGTTGATAGGGCAAAAAAAGGGCAAAATGGATATAGATACGTTGCTGGATACAAGTTTTAACAATTATAGAACTTGTAAAAAAAAGCAACATATTCTGCAGAGGATATGGGAGGACGTAAAGAAAAATCTTGAAGCTATGGAGATTCTTACCAGGACTAAAATTGTCTGTGGCTTCTGCAAGCTCCTGATAACTAAAATTCCTCCATGATGGTTTTGGTACCACAAAATCTCCACAATCAAGATAACCCTCCTCAGCGCTACGATTCCTGCCCAATTTTTTCCTCAAAGTCTTCCTGGAAATATCATGCCCAACCAACATAGGGATGATTGAAAACCTTCTTACTGATCTTCTCTTTATGCTCTCAACCAAAGTTCTCCACTGCAATGCATAACCTTCCTTCGAAACCCCTCTTTGAACTTCTGTTTGTTCATCCGTGGACGATCCAAAACTGCTGCTCCTCTCGGAGCAAATGCTGTGATCAGAATCTGAGCCTGATATGGGGATTTCCAGAACACCCCTTGGTGATGATTGCTCCTCAATTTCCTCCTGTTTTTTTCCATTATCATCAGCTTCTAAAACTTGTGATGATTCTTGTGTTTTTCCTTCCTGCTTTTCCTTATTACGCAATTCCTCCTGTTCTAATTTTTCCTCGTCGTGTTTCCTCACTTCTGTTTTCAAATTTCCTTTTCCTTCGAAAGGGATTTCACCTAGACAATTATGTTACCAAGTTTTCATCAAACTTAATGCGTTCCAGCATAAAAATTCCCTCTTTTTTTTTTTTTTTTTTTTCTGCAATCCAACCATTTTCAGAACAGAACATTTTGTGAAACAGAGAACAGAAGAGAAACAAAATTAGCAAAACACAAGATGTTACCTTCCATGGACGCTGTTGGGGCCATAATGGGATTGTCTCGAACATAAATCTAAAAGCTTCCAATATGTTTTTTCCGCAGGACCCAAGAGCTACTATTGAATCCCAAAAAGCAGGCTTTGATGATTTACATTTGAGCATTCATTGCAAACTTATCACTCTCTCTTCCTCAACATACAGAGGAGAGCGAGAAACAAGAAACAAAAGAGAGAGAAACAGAGAGAGACAGAGAGAGAGAGGGAGAGCAGAGGAAAATTGTATATCTTGTGGAGGTTGTTATTCCTTGAAGAGAGAACAGAGCAAACAAGTAGAGGGGGGAAAACCAGCCTTGTGGTCATTGGAATATATGCCATTTTTATACACAATCTTAAGCTTTTCAAAATGAATTAATTAATTAATTCATTTTAATTTCTGTACTAATTTCATATGATGAAATCTTGGCCGTTAATCATCCCATTCGTGATTGTTTGCGCAACTATCGCTTTGTACAATCATACAAAGAGCAATAACGAACCCAACTAACGGATGTAATTTTCAGTAATGGACAGGGGTACTCTTGGAATTGTAAGTATGAATCTTCTTTCTATGTCATTTTAAGCAGCTTAGGCCTTAGGTCTGCTTTGGAAAAATCAATTCAATGAAATTTGATTTTCTATTTTTTTCTTTTACTATTTATTTCCAATTTTGGCGCCATTTTTTAATTTAATCATGATTAAAAGTTGGGCCAATTTCCAAAGAAAAAGATCATTAATAGAGAGAAATAGACAAAGTTATTGGTAATAGAAATATTTTGTCTGCCCATGATATTCTAGTTTCAATCCCAACAACTAAAAAGGTCATCATATAATAAATCGAAATGTTTTATATTATGTTATATACATATTAAAAAATATATTAAAGTTATTAATTAAAATAATATTTTTGTTCATATTTTAGAAAAGAAATGACTAATTGCATGAAAAAAGAATTTAAAATGGAAAAAATAAGCTTATCTTTGTATGTTAAAYGGTRATATTTAAAAAAGTAAATTAATTAATTAATTTTTAATACATGGAATGTAAAAGAACTATCGTKATACATTTTTGAAAAATGAATATAGTAATATATTATTTTTAATGAGTTTAATATGATTATAAAGAAATACACGTAACCTCGAGAGATTATTTAATCATCATTTATAGATCTAATTCTAAAAAAAACACCACAAATGCACCAACACCTAGTGTGATATATTAATGAGACGTACAACTTCCCCATTTGATATGCTCGCGATCCGTCGTGTGGCACATTCTTTTTGCTTGGATTGTGAATAATCCCAAACTAATATTTGGCCTCCCTTTGCAGAAAGCAAATTGCAAGTAATCATTTAACTAGCTTTCTCTATGCTAAATTCATACTTAGACGACGTTTCTATATTTATTTAATTTCTTCACAGCTATTAATTCTTTTTTTAATAATATGTAGATGCATTGTATTGTTATTAAAGTGACGAAAAAAGTATACACGTGCGAACAAATTTGTACCATTCAATTTACCCTTTTTTTTTTTTTTTTTTTWTCCTAGTCTTCAATAATATCTCCCATATGCTTTACAACAATTATTTTTTCTTGTCCTTCTTGCATTACACTAGGGAAAATAGACACTTTGTTGCTTTCCATACAAGGAAAAGACAATATTTTACCATCCTCTTTTACATTCCATTCATATAATTGATTAAGGTCATGTATTTAATGATCTTTTTTAGCCTAATAATTTAGAACAATTAGTAAATGAATGGTTAAATCAAAATGCGTCTTGGATTTAAAATCTATTTATGATGAGATGTTGAAAGAATTCTGAGTCAAACGTTCACTCAAATAAGAATAAGATTTTACGAATACAACTCGAATTAAAAAAATAGCAACAAATGTTCTTAACTTTCTAATTTTCTTTTCTCATCTCATCCGATTTTACCAAAAGGGATAATTTCATTCAAAAAAACCCGAAAATCTTTGAATTCTACCTTAATTYTCAAGTCCAAATTATTAATATTCATAAACATATTAAGAGGCCTTGGAATTTTCTTAACGTGAAATGGAAATGACTGCAATTCCCTCGGGAGAAAATTGTTGCTTTCTTTTCGTGAGCACATGTAAAAGGGCAAAAAAAGGATGCACTTCCAGTTAACCGTTATTGTCATTGGACATGAGATGAAACATGGACATTGCCTTTGATGCATACAAAAAGATTTGCAGTTTGGTCCCAGAAAAGGATGTAACCATCTTTACCTATCACCTAATTTTTTGTAAATCATCTATCTCGCCCTGAAAATTTATATCTCATTGCTTTTCTTAAACGCTCGTGAGTGACTCCTTTTTACGGGTGTGATAATTCAAGAATTTAATTATATATACTTTTACAAAAATTACGAAACAAATACTTAACTATTATATTTTTAACTAAACTATATGTTCCTTCAAATTTAATGCTAATGTAAACAAATCTTATTCTCAAAAGGTGTTATTTATGTCCATATAGAAAGATTTAGCGATTTGTTTATAGATGAGATTATGGCTTTATAGTATGAATTTGTCGAAGAAATGTTTAACTATTGTAAATTTTTATTTGATAGTGGAAATTTTCTTGTTGAGAAGCACGCTTTTTTCAATAAAATTTAATGTGACATTAAAAATGCTAAATAAATGAATTTTTCAATGACGTCATTGAATTTTTTTTTTTTTTATATTGAAACTCCAACCTGAATACAAAAAATTGAAGTATAAGATTAAAACTCGAATTTGAATTCCAGCTTAAAAAAAATCTCAATAGGATTTGTAAGATCAAACAATGGTGGAATAAAATAGACGGACGAGATAGCAAATTACTAATTGATCCTTAAAGGCATGTCGATGAACTCACAAACAGTTTACGACCACACAGTGCACCGCCACGGACACAGTTATCCCTAAAGGCATATCGACAGGATCTATGGCTAATCTAAATTTTGATTACGTATTCATTATATTTTTCAAATTTTGTTTTCCGACCTTTGACTAATTTAAACTCAAAACTCGAAACTTAATCAATTCATTAAAGGCGTATCTCCCTTAAAACTCGAGTTTATATATGATATAAAAAATTAATTAAAATTTAAAATTATGATATTATATGAATTTTTAAAAATATTTAAATTCATTTATTAAATATTATAGAAGAGAAATAATAAAAAGGACAATTTAATCTTTTATTTTTATAATTTAATTTATTATCAAAATTACTTAATATGCGTAAAATAATCTTAAACGATATATATATATATATATAATAAAGGAAAGAATAATTGCAAAAGACTAACATCACTGGACAAGTCGTTAATAAGTCGTTAATGAATTAGTTATGTGCAGCAAAATCACTATCTGAAGTGTAAACAGAGACCTAATGAGATTTAGCAAAGGGAAAGATTCATCGTTTAGTGGGTGAACTAAACCTGCCTTCTTCAAATTCTTATATATAAATTTACTTTCAGAGCACATGTGTGGAAACCCACCAACCTCACCAATGTCATCTGCTGGCGAAGTGAGTTTAACTGAATTCTTTTGAGATTCTCAAAATATATTATTTTTACAAGTCAAGTAACAAAATCAACATAAAAAGGGGTCGATTTTTTTCGATATTTCTTGACTGATCAACTGCTAAGTAGCAAACTTTGACTCTTCCGGGAATGACCTATGGAGTTAAAAAAGGGATTATTATACTAAGGAAGATTACGTTGTTTTGGGTTCTTGAGAAGGGGATTTGGTGTTGATTTTCAAGGTGGGAGACCAACCTGGAGAGAGTGAGAGCAAGGAGATGACTACAATGCAGCGACATGAAAACTATGTTTTTGGGTTTGGTTGAAGTTTTGCCCAAAGCAGACTTAATGGTTCTGTTGTTTCAAAGGATAATTTTTCTTGGAGTTCAAACATTTAAGCCAACTTCATTAGAAGAGATCGAAGACGTCGGTAAGCACTACGTCTTTTGGAGGAACAGAAACACTATAACATGAAATGACGAAGCCTGTGATAAGAAGACAATGCAGAAGGGACATCATAGGCCCGGCATAAGCAGTTTTAAGTGCTTTAGATGAGTTCGGTGATGTGGGATTGTGATGATAACTAAACCAATCCAATATGAACTCAACTCTTGCATAATTAAAAGGCAAGCACTCGAGAAGCAAATATATTTTATCACAGTCCATGAGCCTGTGAGGAACTGCACCCGACGTTCGAACATTTCCAGCACTTGGTCGGCTACAATGGTTCAGGTCATCTATCTTTTGTACACCACTTACAGARAGATTGTTACTGTTTATTTAACATGTAACCTTCCAGCTCAATCTCAAGAATTTCCCAAGAGAGCTCTTCCCAATATGGCCAAATAATAGAACCTTATAATACTAAGCCTATTCAAGGATCAGAGAAGATTCTATGATCCTAAACTGGCAAAGGACCCAATTCAAACCTAGATTCTTCAGAACGGCCAGCTTGGTTGTCAAACATAGTACAGATACGTATGTTTTTAAACAGCACAAAAACAAAATACGAGCAGAGTTAAGTTGACATTCCAGGTTTAGAATCATTCTCTAAAAACACGAAGAAAGGTATAGAGCAACACTRGGGTATATTAATTCACATCTATCAACATAATACCAGCAGCTTGAATCAAAAGATCATGGCAGAGACACCGCTTCAAGTTTTATAAAGTTCAGATAAAATGTGAATGCTGGAAATAAACTTTACATATTTCTGCATTTAGTGTGCTCCCCATGATCAACCTATTATAAACTTTACATATTCCCCCCTAGAGTGCTCTCTTCATTATCACGAAACGTATCAATTGAGGACCTACAGGCGAACCAAAAAACATGCTCTCAACATTTTCACTCGAGGTTATCGTTTCAATACCAAAATAAGCAACCACGGCATTCGTTGCCAAATATTATTCGTACTAGTCATGAAGTTAAATGAGGCAGTAAGATGACAGCTTTTGTTAGCAGTAATAGTCAATATTCATATAATGTCCTTATACCAAAAGGACACGCAGATCAGGCTCTGATATTCAATATGTGAAGAAACATATATTAGGAACTTGTTAAGTTGATTGTCTATATTTACAAAAATTGTAGCAAGGTTAGGACCTCCCGACATGATGCGCTTCTAAGATGGATGTGTTTTGTTTTCTTTACTTAGTCATTAAAGACAAGGAACAACAATAGGGAGTTCACAGGAACAAGGTAGTTGAGGCTTCAACTACTAGACCTCATCTGTAAAAGTCGTAAAATTCAGACATGTACACATCTCAGAACATGCCTCTCTCCTTCCTCCCTCGCGCTTTAGTAGTAGTATTACTACACCACCCTTTAGTTACAGAGGAAAAAGTTTGGAATTTGGTAATTCAACCTTAGCATACCATAGAGTATGAGAACATGGAGATTAAGGAGAGAAAACCAAAATAGAAAAGAAAGATTGACAAACTACACAATTTCACAGAGTCACCAAAAAAAAAAAAAAAAAAAAGAAAGATTGACAAACATACACCAATTTACACACAGTTATCCAAAATGTGCCAGCAATTCATCATCATAAAAAACTAGACTTCTCCATAAAATTCCATGTGAAGCACACGTTAAATTCCATAACAAGAACTCAGAGAGCCACAATCAAAACAAACAAATTTCTCATGTCAACTTCCTCTCTACATGTTCAATTCTGTAATGCTCGAAATAACTCTATAGAGCCCAAAATTTCAATTACAATAATAAAAATAATCAAAACCTTTCAGCCAATCGAGCAGTAACTGCTCTAAGCTTGGAATAAACCTTGCCGGCAGGCGAACCCAAAATGAGACTACAAAGTGAATCTCTAGCAATTTTAATATTAGCAAAAGAACCCAGTATATGAATCTTAGTATCCGCTATAACAATCCTGGTTTTTGTCGAATTCTCAATTGCAAACTTCGTTTTTCCTCCTTTTCCAGACAATCTGCCTATAGCCCTCGATAAATGCTCTCCTCTGAGGGTCTTCACATCCTTTATCTCAAAAGATTCAACATACAATTCATCTAAACGGAGCAAAGCTACAGCATCACAAATATCAAAACCCAGCATAAAAGCATGAACAAAGTCAGMACATTTTTGAAGATTGCTGATATCAGGAGTATCGCGACGGGTCTTCAATTCGACTTTCCGGCCCTTAAGATTCATTCGGATGTCAATTTTCATTTGTTCGTAAACAGGAGTGTAGATTTCCATCCATGCTTTCTTCAAAGGAGTGTATCGGTGGGGCGGAACAGGAACTTTGCGGAACTGGACTTCGCCTGAAGAAATTTCATGTGCTTTTAGAGGTTGGAAATTTGGTTTTGGTGGCAAGGTAATCTGATTGCTAGGTTGAGGATTGTCTACTTCCATGGCTGCGGAGGTGCGGCTCTGGAGATGATGGAATATGGAACCTATAGGAGGACCTTTGCTAGATGATACAGAGAAAGGCCAAAGGGAATATGGCTAGGGTTTCAGAGAATACAGTTTGTGTTTCTTTTCAATCTTTGGTTAACGGGTTTGGGCTGGAGTTGGCCCATAATATATCCTTTACCAGGAAAGGCTATATTTGTTTGGGCCGCTTACTAGTTCTTTATAACGTCCGAGATCTCCATCTACATATTATATATGCAAAACCCTTACTAGGATTTCAATGTTTTCGTGCTGCCGTCAACCCGATGATACATAAATATTTTTATAATTTTAAGTTTCAATATTAATATATTAATATTTTTATTTTTATTTTTATTGTTAAATTATAGGTGATGTTAATAATGTCTCTTTTTACTTGATATAACAAGTAATATTTTATTTTTTTTAATCTTTTTTGGTGTTTATTGTTTGATATTTTAATTTTCATGTTAGAAGTGTAAGCTATATTCCTTATGGAAGATCCTTCTGCAAGAATCTGGATACTATGATTTAATGAAAGTTATGCTAGGCGATCTTCTTAGCCTTCTTGGCCTTTTATGGTCAAGTCATGCCTTTACATAAAATCAAGATCCTTTCGTCTAGCAAATCTTATCTCACTGAGTTTACTATAGTTCGGAAGTCATGGTGATTTCTACTGAGCAGGATCAGTCAAAGATGCAAGCTCAGAGCATACTCTCACTAAAGTACTTGACACTATGAGAAAATATCTAAAAGATTTCAAGTCTAACTCATAAATAGAGCTTCTTTAGGATAGAGAAGAGATAATTTAGAAACACATAATTTTATTAAATGACATATTTTCTTACAAGAGAATGGTTGCCAAATCCTAGATACCTTATGAGAGACCTCTCTGCAAAAACTTGGATACTGTGACTTAATGAAAGTTATGCTAGGCACACCTTGTTAGCCTTCTTCGCCTTTCATGGTCAAGCCATGCTTTTTAAATATTAAATCAAGATCTTTTCGTCTAACAAATCTTATCTCGCCAAGTTTAATATAGTTAGAAAGCCATGGAGATTTCTAGTAAGCAGGATCAGTCGGAACTACAAGCTCAGAGCATACTCTCACTATAGCATTTGACACTCTGAGAAAACATATAAAAGATTTCAAGTCTAGCTCATAACTAGAGCTTCTTTAGGATAGAGAAGAGAGAACTTAGAAACATATAATTTTATTGAATTACAAACTTTCTTACAATAGAATGGTTGTAACCAAGTGATACCATTAAACGATGAAGGCCTTGGTATTTAAAGACACTTCCGGACTTCAAATCTGGATTTCAAATACACATTATACAATTTTCTTACAAAAGATAAGGTGCTAAAAGCAAATATGAATAGATATGACTATAATAAAGTCAAACTGACAATRGCAACATACTTAAAAATAATTTTGATAATGACAACACACTGACACTGAAAGAGACATAACCTAAATTATATAAATCAATCTTGAAAGGAAGATATTCGTCCTTGGTGATGATCTTCAATCAAAGTTGCTGTCACTATTAAGCAAATGATAGCGTTCAAAATCTTCATTTGAATAGATCGGTTTAGGATAAATGAGTTCCTGGCATCCATTCTAATCATAGATGTGATATTCTCAATAAGCTTCTAAATACAATAGGATCTCCGCATAATATGGGTGATTTGGCCAGTTTAGACGTAATGAAATTGTTGCAGGGATAAGAGTAACTATGTTAAAATGTGCCATGGAACAGAAAAACCAAGTCATGTCTTCTTGATTATGGCGCTGAAATAAAGGGCTGAAAATATTGAAATTATGCCATCCTATTATCTCGTAAGTAGGAATATGATAAACACTTGGTGGTTGTCTTTGTGGCATGAGATTTACCATGGGCCTATGCAGTTTGATAACTATATAGCTTTTGCACCTATTWGCAGTAAACCTGTACAAACATCTTGGGTCGTGAAACCAACAAAGTATTTTGTAGAAATATTTTCCTCAGGATAAAATCTCTATCATTGTCACATAGCCAAAGATAAGCAAACAATTTGTCCACATTAAAAGTGAAAGCAATAGAGTAAGCTTTCAAAAGGTTACATAATGCTATTTTTGGAAATGAATTGAAATCTCGAATGTGGAAAATTGTGAGATGGGGATGATCTAAGTCATTCTCAATACCTATAAACACCAGGTGTCCATGTTTTTTAAGAAGGAGTCTGTGAAAGAGTTTGTAATGGAGATTAGTTCTTTCAACAAGAGTAAGGTCAAGGATGGGCTTGGTGATTTGAGGAGGCAATGACGAAATGTAGTGAAAAAGATCCATTTCACAAATAAGATGGATTTCAAGATTGATGGGGATTATGGTTGCACCTGTGAGCATTTAGGTCTTGAGAGCATGTCTATAAGAACATTCTTCTTGCCTATAGACAGTCGTAAGCCTATCAAAGTAATTGTTTGCGAGAAATAGTCTTTTGCGTGACCTCTATCATTCGGGGAAAAGAAGACATATCCATTTCGACACCAAAGTGATTCCCGGTTAGAAAGAACTCGAATCTTTCAATGCAACGTTTCATTGCAAGAATCTCTTTAAAGGTGGAGTAATAATGCAACTCATATTCTTTGAATTTTTCGTTCTTATAAGCACAATTTTTTTTTTTTTAACCACTGTGGTCTTCAAGGAGAACTGCTTCCCAGAAGCAACCACTTGCATCTATTTGGAGAATCTTCCGTGCTATGGATGGAAGTGATAATGGCGGTAATTGTTGGATGAGACCTTTTAGTTTTTCTACTGCTTCAGTATGCTTTTCTGTCCACTGCGAAGGATTCTAGTTCAGCTGGTCCTGCAAAAAAAGAAGTGTACTGGGATAACTTTGGGACAAAGTCACCCACGTAGTCCAAGAAATTGCTGGACTTTTTGTCTAGACTAAAGTTGATTTGGGAACTTTAGAAGGGTTTGGGCTAGATGAGGTTAATGGACAATAGACTTATCTTTTATGTGCATCCCAAGAAATTTAATTTCTAGTTGACCTAATTTCATCTTTTGGGTTGAAAGCATGATACTATACTTTTTAACTATATCTGTAAACTTGTAAAATAAGCACATGCGAGTTGGAAAGTCTTCAAAGAATAGGAGAATATCATCAATGTAGACAACAGTGTTGTGTGAAGAATGGGTTGAAATATTTTTCGACGCTTGTTGAGACAAGGATGGTGCATTCTTAAGCCCAAACGGCATAACTTTTTGGAAGTGATGGTCTGGCATACAAAATGTTGTCTTGTGTCTATCCTCGGGATGGATGCCCAATTGCTAAAAACCAGATTTAAGGTAAAACTTTGAGAACTATGTAGCTTTAAAATGCTTACTGAAGAGAGCTTTTCCATCTAGCAAAGGGAAATTGATGTTGACAAGGAAAAGGTTTTGTGGTCTGTAATTGACAACTAACAGAAGCTTTCCTCTGATTTGTTCAGCTCTTTTGTTCACATAGAATGCCTCACACGCTCATGGAGTTTTGGATGGTTCAATGAGACCCTGTCCCAGTAACTTCGGACATTCTGTAATAGCCTGTTGAAGAAGAACTGGAGGCATGCAAAAATGACTAGCCTTTGTAGGATTAATATCTTTATTTAATTTGAGTGTAAATGAATGAAAAAATTAGAATTAATCCACAAAGGAAAAGATCATTTTTCAGAAATTTTGTGTGAGTTTCTGCACAATTTAAAGTGATTAGCATTTGTCTGAATTCTTTAAACAACCTTTCTATTGCATATAAATCTATTACGCAATATAATTAAAYAACCTTTTGATCTCATTGTTGTTAAAGAAAAATTTAAGCCAATAGTTTGATAATAAATAATTTAGAAATCTATTACTAAATCCCTTGAATTTTATGATGCATAATTACATTTTTTTTTATATTGCGTATCGCGATTTCCTTATGCAACTATATGTATACCATTTAATGAATTCATAAAACAATCATGTATTTAATTAGTTAATTTGAAAAAGATTTCAAACAAAGTCAAATGAGCCAAATCGTTAGATTGATTTAGTTGTTATGATTTAGAAGGACCATGCAAACAACAAAATTGCAAGTAAAATTGATTCTCTGATTCATATTTGAACTCGTTATAATTAAATTAATATCTAAACCCTTATCAAATGGATTGATTGCGAATAATTTAAACTAATCATGTGATTCGTAAAGAAACCTCAAGTAATATCGACAATTTAATACTAAATTTACTTAAACAAGATGATATATTCTTTAATATACATTTTAGTTAATTTCTTCTCATTAATAATTAATCATGGGATTTGTAAAAAATTGAAAAAGAACCATATAATAGAAAAGGAAGGAACTTAAAACTTAAAAAAGAGCAAAAAAAGGAAGGAACTTAGAATTTAGAAAAGAGTAACGTAACTAAGACTCAAACCTTCGACGTGCCATTGCATTACCAACGCCTCGACACGAAAGCTAGGAAGAATTTTCGACTGTTTGTTAAAGAACTTAACATATATGTCTTATAGCCTGGGAAAGCAAAAATAATAGAATAGGCTACGAGCCCTGACCTTCCAACAATTATAACACACATTAACCAATTAACCAACAGACATCAAATATTCCAATATGTAATATGAATGTTTAAGTTTAATTTCAAAATCACATTAACACTCAACGCTTAGCYATTTTCATGGAYTGTTCATGAACGTTCCCCAATTTTTCCAGAAATCTTTCAAATCAACCATCCCTCTCTGACGAAGAAATTCACCCTCTCACCATGCGCCTATCTATTGCATCCCAGCAGAAGAATCAACGAATAAGAGTTTCAACTTTCTATCGGTAGCTGGTGTTATCAATAAATTAGAGTTTACCGTTTGTAGGGGTTTTCTATGATTCAATGCTTTGCTGAGGAAAAATTTGAATGGATGCAGGTTCCTGTAAATTTGTCGTAGGCTGCTGAGGAATATATTGAGAAAAAAGATGCAGGATGCTAAGGAAAAATCTATGGTTCCTGCAAATTTGAATGGAGAAATTTTGAGAATTCTTTGCTTGAAAATTTTGACTTTTCAGGTATGTTTCTTAGAATGTGGTGGTGAGAGGTATTTAAAAGTTTAATTATTAGTTTTTGCTCTGCTGAGGAATGGGCTCGATCCCAGTGGTTTTCAGTACAACAGAGTATAGGTTTGTTGGGAATCCTCTCCTTGGAGTCTGTTCGAGAAGGAAAACAACTTGACCTGAATTTGGAAACTGTATTATTACTGCTCAAATTCAATGGGTGTCCTATTTTCAAAAAACAAAAAGAAAAGGAAAAGAGAATTCAATCATTGTCCTTTATACAACATTATATGCACCTTACCCCTTAAAGAAAGGAAAAAAAACAAGAACAAAAATATAGAAACATATTTGCTTAAATATTCGCTCATAATAAATATACATTTTACCGATTATGATTTAAGCTTCTGATGATTTGCAGTACAGATTTCAGTAATTATGTTTCTGGCTCTAATACTTCTCTTTGATCCCTATTAGATAAAGGATATTGAAGATTGAGAAAAATGTGTCATTCTTCATTATGAGATGTACCTGTATCTTTTATTTGTATGTGTCTGTTCAATGAGGKTATAAGCATTGGATCGTTTCGTCTTTTTGCGAGGAATTTTCACCCCTTTTACAATTCTCTTCCTTTTTTCTTGTGGGTTACAGAATTATATATAATATGTGAAGTTCATTTCTGCATTATTTAATGAAAAAGTTAATTAACTAATTCATACATCTACAAATTTTGTAGCTATCTGATGCAAATGCAATCAATAKTCAAGATTACATGCTCAATAGAATATAAGTTCTAAGAAAACTTATACTCCTAATTATTGTCTCTCTTTTTTATTGTGGTGTTAAACTAATTGTCCTATACTCATTTCGTGCTTAGCTGCTCTTGCAACATGGTTCGTCCTCAGTGAATGCTGGTTTGAACATGAGAGGATGGTGATTTTCCAGCTTTTAGAACTATCCCAGTTCTAGGAAATTAGGTACACTGATGATTTCTAAGTTCTTAAGAACAACTTGTGCATGGTCTGTAGTATTAAAGCTAAGGTAATTGCATCAAAAGATTTATAAGCTAGGTGTCTTATGAATATTTAGTGCCTTCTCCTTCCATTGCCTTGGCCTTCAATTCAGGTGCAAAAGAATATTTAGTGCTCTCTTTCTCATCATCTTCAGGTCATTCAATTACTAATACATAAGAAATACTACACAGTAGAGGTAAGAATTGTGCTATTACGTCCAACACTAACTCTTTGATATATCTCGTTCATTCAAGTCCTGATTTAGATCTTTGATTGCTAAACTAAAAAGAGTAAGAAAATTGAAGAGTGACATAATGTTCGTCAAAGAAAGATGACCTGGAATGTTAATGGGTGTACTCACTCAATAATTTGCGTTGCCCAATTCTGTGGGTGTTGGAGATGCCTTTTTGCCTTTTTCTTAGCTTAACTCAAAGGGTGCTTTAATTCAAATGGGGAAAGAGATGGTTCGGATGACTTCTCTCAAAGGCATTTCACACATTCCAAGACAAGCAAATCAGCTGGCACATTTTCTAGCTAAGAAAGCTTGTAATCTAGTGAATSAATCATTATGAGTGGGCATTGTCCCTCAAGATATTGTTTTGGCCACTGATGCAGATTTAGCTTTCACGAGTGCTTTCATTAAATTATATTATTCTTTCTTCTTTTTCAATGAATTTTCCATCTCATAAAGAAATAATATCATTCAAAGCTTTTGAAAACCATATCTCTTTAGCGTGAGGATTCACTATTTGCATTGCCACTTCTTCTTGCTGCATTTGATAGGAAAAGAATTCGTTCCTTTTTCTTATCTCTTTACTACTTTTCTCTAGAAAAAGTTGATATTCATATAAGTTAACCTAATGCAACTAATCAGATGCACCTAGAGATCTAAATTAGCTTGACTTAATTATATTTCCACTATCACAATTTTATGTTGAATTCATGAATGTGCATTAATATTATTCTATTTAAACAACATTGCAGTTATTCTATTTAATCAACATTGCAGTCCTACTTTTAGTTCCTCATCTTAACATTTTGAGATTTTGTACAGGCAGAATTCCTTGCTATTGTTGAGCACTACTCACCTTCCGAGTCCATTGGCTCTGTGATGTCAAAACTGAATCAAAAAGCTATACTTGTTGAGGCTGGAGGTGGTTTAAAAAAAGATCATGTTTATGGCATAGGGGTTGAGTCTTCAAGGCTTAGGGTATAGTTAGTCTTCTGGTGTTGTGACTTCATAGGAAACATCACATGAGCACTCAAGATAGAAGTAGTCCAGCTCTGGGACGAACTTGCAAAGTTGAAAATAAAGAAGTCTGAGCAACAAAAGATGGAGAAGCTGATGGACATTAACTGTAAAGTGATGGAGCACTTGGGAATGGATCTTTCACTAGCTGAATGTGATATTGATTATGATGATTTTGATGATGATGTTGAATAGGTTCATGCTTATGGTCATTGACATAATATTATTAGTCTATGTAGTCTTATTAATCATGTAATGAATTATCTCATATATTTTATTTTTGGATTATCATACTTTTTGAATTTTATGAAGGAGTTGTGGTTGTTTTTTTTCTGTTGAGTTTTGTACAGTTATCATAATTTTTGAAATTATTTTATGAAGCAAGATTTCAACAATATCGGGAAAAAGAAAGATTAAAATAAAATTTGAGGAAAAATTAGGAGGTTGTCGCTAATTCCTTTTGTCAAAGAATCTGAGTTTATTTTGACTCAAAAGCGACATCAATGATCCTCAAACAAAACAGAACAAGAAATAGAACCTAAGGGAAAATAGTTGGAGAAATTGAGGACATAAAATGAGAAGAAAACTTCCTTCATTGATGATGAAATTCTTATTACAAAAAATGATATGAAAAGGGCTATTTATAGCTAATAAATTGATACAATTGATCCTAACAACAAACGTAACTAATTCAAGAATCAGCTAACTAATTCTTGAAGCTAACTAACTGATTCTTGAATGCATTTGTCAAATCCCGTAAGCAGCTATAATGGAGCATTTCTTCAGTCTGTTTATGCACATTTCTTTAGCTGCAACCTTCCATCAACCTTCTTCAGCTTCATTCTTTTGCAGCATCTATAATGCAGCTTTGTTTCTTCAGCCTTCTTCAGCTGCAACTTGTTGCATCATATAATRCAGCTTGCAGCTTCAACCTTCTTCTACTTGACTCTWCAGCCTTCTTCAGCTGCAACTTGCTGCATCATATAATGCAGCTTGCAGCTTCAACCTTCTTCARCTTGAAATCAAGTATAATCTTTCATTTTGGTCGCTAATCAATTGCTAAATGATGAAAAAAATATAATTATTTTAATAGAAAAGAAAAATTAAAAATTTTAGATAATCTGACAATCAATTAGCGACTAATAGTTTATTTTGATAAGCTATTCTTTTGATAGTGTTATACCACAATTGAATCACCTAAATGAGAATTTGGCGTGTTTCTAGTAGATATTGGAAGTAATCATCCCTACTGTCAATGGTTAAGTTGCTCTGCCGTTGTTATGGTAGATAGCAGTACCTTGTGCCGAATATGGCCACAATTATTTCCCAGAAATTATTTCCATGTTCAGCTTCAACCTATGCCACAAAGCAATTGTACAACCACAGTGCCAGAGAAGATGAGAGATGAAGAGTTCTGCTTCAAGCTATGTCACAAAGCAGCAGTGCAACCATAACGTCGGAGAAGATGAGAAATGAAAGGAAAGGAGCAAGAGTACATCGGTGGAGAAGGTGAGAGAGATGAAGGGTTATTTTTTAGGGGTAAAAATGGAATCACGATCTCAAAATTTTTCTTCAATTTCTCGGCTCTCCCTTCCTTTCCAATTTTGGAGAGAGAGTCACAAATTTTTTATTTTCTTTTCTTTTGAGACCCAATATTTCTACACCTAATGAGACTAACTTGGATTTGAAATTTGGACACATAGGGTCTACATTTATTTCGGAGAAGGCTTGGCCTTCAGCTTTTTTGACGTAATGCTGCGAGAAAAAATTAGATATGAAGCATAGTTTTGACTTAAGAATTCACTTATTAACTATCACTTACTAATTATTCCAAGCCTACCAGTCCAATGGACCGAAATTCATCAATTTTCATCCCTTCAATTCTCTCCCTTTCTTCCCAATTTTTCCCACTCAAAACTCCAAAAGAAGAACTTCCTCTCCCTTTCTAACCGGTTCTCTCCATCCAAACGAAAATTTAAATGTTATAAATATTTAACTAAAATAATTTGTCAGAAAAGGGCCGAAATTCATCAATTTTCATCCCTTCAATTCTCTCCCTTTCTTCTCAATTTTTTCCGCTCAAAACTCCAAAAGAAGAACATCCTCTCCCTTTCTAATTGCTTCTCTCCATCCAAACGAAATCTAAATGTTATATATATTTAGCTAAAATAATTTCCCAGAAAAAGACCAAAATTCATCAATTTTCATCCCTTCAATTCTCTCCCTTTCTTCTCAATTTTTCCCACCCAAAATTTTGAAAGAAGAACTTCCTTTCCCTTTCTAACCGCTTCTCTCCATTCAAACGAAGTCTGAATGTTATAAATATTTAGTTAAAATAATTTGCCAGAAAAGAAAAAGACAAAGAAAAATAAACAGTAACAGTTGCAAAGGCCAATCAATCAAATTCAAAACTCCGATTTCAGAGCCAGAGTCCAATCACCTAACACCGCCCCGTCACCCGTTACCCGACCCTCAAGTTCAATCAGTATTTTTTTTCTTCCGGTCACTCTTGTAAATTCCTCTCTCTGGCACCTGGTGGCGGTAACACACACTGCGGTGATCTTGACAAATGTCTCTATTGGGCGACGATGGCCGCGGTTACGAACTGGCTCGGAAGCTTGAGAGCCAAGGACTGTGGCGGACGTGGCTTGGTGACTCACTTTACTCCAACTTCATTCACTTTCTTTCTTCACCCTCCTCATGGGACGCCTTCATGCGAGCCGATTTCGACGATTCTGGCTCCAGTTCCGATTCCTCCAAAACTAGGGCTCAGCTCCAGCTTCAGCTTCGAGCTCGTGCTCTCCTCTTCGACAAAGCTTCTGTATCTCTTGTCCTGCGATCCACTGCTCAATCGCCATCACCTTCTTATGCAATTTCAAAACTTAATCCGAGTTGTAAGGATATAATTTTTATTAACTAGGTTTACTAATTTTCGTGTGACACTGAAAATTTGCATTTTTAATTTTGTTTCCTTGAAATTCGAAAACATGCTTTCAGATTTGCAGTTGCATGGTGATGACGTTTACTTCACTTTGGAGGAAGCTGCTCAACAGAGAGAAGGTGTTGGTGCTGCTGCTAATATGTCATCTTCAAAGGTTAAATTTTGTTCAAGGAATTTGTTCTTTACTTTCTAGGTTTTGGGACTAGTTTAGGCAGTAGAAAGTGTTCCTCTGCTTTGCCTTTTTTGATAGATTTTGGCTGTTGAATAGTCTGAAATGATTTGAAGTCGTATATAATAAAATTGTATGATCATCTCATTCTTTTAGGGTGTTTCTTGTTCAAAAAAATTTCTTATTCAAGATAATGGGATGATATGGTTACTGCTCGCAATATTATACTTTAGCAACTATAGTTCTTCAACATTATGTTTTAGGGTGCTTTTCTTGTGTTTGAGGGTTGTTTTTATTCCATATGCTTTTCGAACATCTACCTTTGTGTAAATTCCAGTAAAATGAAAGGGTTTAAAGCACTCACCTTTTCAGCAAGAAAACTGCATTCTCTCTATTATCTCAAACATCAAGGTAAGTTCTTGGCCTTGAAATGCGCTTGAGGCTCAAGACATAAGTGTTGAAACCTGAATCATGCCTTTGTCATTCAACATGGCCCTTGTGAGTAGGTAATAATTTCTTACTTATGGGTCTAGCTAGCACAAAAGGGGGTTATTTATCTTCTTGGTGGCTTAGTCTGCTGATGCTTACGCATGATGTATCTGTCTCATGAAGTAGGCCAAACGTAGTAACCTTGTAAAAAATAGAAGAGAAAAGATTGAGATAAACTATTAATTATAGAAGCTGATTAAAGCAAGAAAAACTTCAGGTTGAAGCAACCAATAAAATCAGATGTGGTCATCTAAATTAGTAAGCTCAACTGAGAGCACCATGCAGAACAATGTTGAATATGATCTAGAGGGTGCATGAGATGCAACTAGTTGGAGAGATGAAAAAACAGGGAAGAAGAGAGGGGGGAGAAAGAGAGAACAGGGAGGAGGATGTTGTTGAAGAAGAAGAAGAGGAYTAGGGAAAAATGCAGAAAGAAGGAGGTAGGTGGGTTTTTAGGCACGCTTCTAGAGAAGTGTAAACCTTGAGCCACTGGTCCCTCACGTAGGTTTGTGAGTCACACCTTCAGAAAAAGTGCCTCACATCCTGTTTATCAGTTGCCTTCCACATGCCTTAGAAGCTAGGTGCATGCTCTAATATTATCTATTTCAGAAGATTGTTAACTTGGTCTTTCAAATTTATGTTTGGATCTCTGGTTTAGTTGAAATTCAACAGATATGGATACAATGGAATGAAAATCCAAAAACGGCCTTCTCAAAATTCAAAATTTCTAATTACTTATTTGATGGTTTCAATCGAATATGCAATTAATGCATTTCCCCCCATTATGTTTTTGGGAGGTTTGACTACTTCATTATATTTTCATTTTGAAATACCAAAAATGTCGCAAATCAATATTTTCTGATGGAGCATTAGTTTCAAACTGTTAAAATCTATTCTTGTTGTTGACATACCTTTCTTTGGTGCTTAAGCCTTTGAAGTTTAGAATGATAAATTTCTTTCATTAAAGCTTTTTATATGCAGTAGTTTTTCCCCCCTTACCCCCTCTCTAATTCTGCTTTATTTTCAAGTTTTTCTCCATGCTCATTACATACTTAAAATGTCCATTCTGTTCTTCATGCTTCACCTGAATAATGCAAATTCATATATATATGGCATGGCTTCACTTGCTGGACATTTTTGCAGGTCCAATCCAAGTCGTCTTTTGGTGTTGGATCAAGATATAATGAATCAGAATTGCCAGAAACTTGGTATACCCAGTTCTTTGATAGGTACAGATCAAGTAAATCCTATAGGTTATCATTTGGGGATCAGGAAACAGAGAAAAGAACACCTGAACAGATGTCTACTTATCTTAGAGTTGTTGAGAAGCATAAGAGAAAGCGAGTAGCTTTCAAGGAGGACCAGAACATTGGAGTTGGCAATTCCACCTTACCAAATGGGTCAAACATGCTGTCAACCTCAGTTGTTGATGATAGCAATGCAGTTGATRGTGAAGCACCATTTTTCCCTGAAACCATGTTTACCATGAATTGTGTACCTGATAGTGCAGTTCTGCAGAAAGATAAAAGAGCACGAAACAACCAAAAGGTGGACTTCAATGGGGTTTTGGATACCTTACCACAGCTTGTAACCAAGAGCCCGATCATGATTGAGAGGCTTGGTATCAGACCAGACTATCTCAGCATGGATCAAGGTGGAAATCAAAATCGTGGAAGGAATGGTTCAGAAGGGAGTAGGAAACTTCTCAGTCAAGAGCAAGCATCACAGTTGTCCCAGAAGGTGATAGCTCGTTATCTATTGAATCTCGGGTTTGAAGGTTCTTTGGAGGTACCATTGGRAGTTTTTGCACAGCTGTTGAGTTGCCATATCTGCAAATTAGGTCGTACCCTTAAACTGCTGGCTGATAGCTATAAAAGGCAATGCTCAGCCATTGAGTTGCTGAAGATGTTCCTGCACACAACAGGATATAGGTCAGTTGTCAAATCAAGTTTTATCAAATGTTTGTGTTTTGAATTCCTGTTTGAGTGCTTTGGGTGGATTTGAATTGTAGCAAGAGTTGAACCTGCAGAGTTCTGCATGACAATCTAGACATGCTTAGGCATTTGTAAGATGCACCGTTTAGCTAGACTTCCTCGACAAGAAATTAAATTGTAACTTGCTAAATCATATTAAGACTGAAGCTGTGTTGATGGGGATCTTTCAACAGCAAGTCGAGATTTTTAGATGATTAATGATGTTTGGCCATGTTTTGCTTGGTGACGGCTGAGCTTTTATCTATTTATTTATTCRTGGGAGTAAATCAATGAAAATATTGAAACGACTGCGTCGGTATTAGCTTAATATGTTTTTGTTAAACGGCATACATATTTTATTATCCAGTGGATATCACACAGGTGCTATTTGTTTCTATTAAGTTTATTTTTGTGCATCTTTTCTACAACTAATGATTTACAAAAAGACAAGAAAATCCTTTTGAGGGCTTTCTCAATTTTTTGCAACATTTAGAATGCTTCAATTTTAGGGCAAAGAGTATTTTCCTTGAGTTTCTTTATATGCCTGTAGCTAGACGATAAGAAGTCCACTTGCACAATGTTTTAAGGTGTCATTTGGGGGAAGAACTTCTATGGTCAACATTGCACCTGTAAAAAATTGTAGGACCTAGAATTCCAAATTTTGCAACACGTGAATACATCTTTGATGGGCCTAAACATCCTACTCTCGAGTTTCTCTGAAATATGTTGCAATTGTTGACTTTTTTCTCCATTCTGTTTCCTTTTGTTCTCTTTCTTGCATTCTTCTTTTGTCTCTATTCGTAAATTTGTTTATATTCTTCCTTAAGAACATGATGTCTTGACTGTTAAGTTACTGATGCCTCATTTCTTGTACATCTGCTCTTTTTAACTGGCCAGTAATCTTGGGGTTYTATCTGAGCTTGTGAAGGATGCTACCAGAAATGTTGTGCAGCAAACTCAGCAACAAGTGCAGGGAATCCAATCACAATTGCAATCACATATCCAAGCTCCTATGAGGCAGTCCCAGCAGGTATCTTTCACATGTTTATGATTTCGAATTCATTTTGGAACTTTTGGGAAATGACAAGCTTGTCACAGTTACCCTTCTGTTCCAAAATCCTTTCACTCTCCGGGAGGAAGCAGAGCCTTTTTCTTTTCCCATCAAGTTTCCTATGCCTTGAGTACAATTGTTATCGAGGACGAAACACACGAGCTTGACATTGTCTTTTTCAGTAATTTATGCTAGACTTTTTGGTAGTAGAAAGGCTGTGGTTAGAGTGCTCATCATGGGAATATATTTTGATGATTATGCAGATACCAAGACACATGCCTCCTCAAATTCAACAGATGCTAAACTCCCAAAATGCYGGTGCTCATCTGGCTTTTCAGCAGCAGCAGCAATGGGAACGAATGAGAAGGCGCCAACAGTCAACACCTCGTCCTGGTATGAATATGGAGAAGGACAGACCTATGGTGGAAGTCAAGGTTGAGAATCCATCTGATTTTTCAATGGATACCTTCAACAACATGAATTCCAGGCATCCCCAGCTACAACAGCAGTTTAGGCAGCAACAACTTGCTACAATGTCTCTCCATGCTCAAAGCAGCAATCCTTTCAGGCCCATATCTTCTCTTCAAATTCCTCAAGTGCAATCACCGTATGGAACTTTGATTTGTGGATTGCTTTTAAATAAGCTTACAGAAATTTGGAAACGTGTCTGATCTTTTTGCTTCCATTGCAGGAACACGGGAATGATTAGGGCTCCACCAGTGAAGGTTGAAGGGTTTCAAGAATTAATGGGTGGGGACACAACACTTAAACATGATTCGGAAGAAAATAAGCTAACTTCACCTCCAAAATAGCATGCAGGACTCACCAAAACAACTTCCAATGTAGAGAGTTAAAGGTTTGGCCCTTCCATGGTCCCAGTGGCTGTTGCCGTGACATTCCTTTCCTCCTGCATATAATCCAATTGACTTTACGTATGTGAAGAAGAACGTACAGTGATAAGTCCTGTAAAATAACAGTTTCTGCTAACTTCTAATCATTCTTTTGGGCTTGAGTATCGTTGACTTGAAATAACATGTTCTGCATTAATTGCATATTAATATATATTGTCATGGTTCATCYGAACATTCTGTTTACATATTACCGGTTYCYGTCTTGTCATGCGTGAGTAGATAGATTGCAAGAATAGGAAAGAAACTTTTTCAGCATTTGATTTTATAACACCTAAAGCTACTTCTGTTTTTCTTTATTTACTTTTCTCTTATCTGATAATTCTGGTAGTAGAGCTGTATGATATTCCGTTGCATTAGCAGACATCCCTTTATTCAATTTARAAGTAATGATTGTTTCCTTCCACAGCTTCTATTCTTGCCAACAGTATTTCTTTCAGGAGGCTGAAGGGTTGAGCCATTGGCTCAGTTGGTGGGGTCCGATTGGCTCTGAATTGAAATGACAAAAAATGGTGGTTTTACATAGGTGACATTTGGGAGCATTATTGTCATTTTATTTATAGGGTCCAACAAGATCTATTACTAATTTTATCTTTTAGTAGTAGGATCACGTTAGATCTACCCATTTGAGCCAACAGATTTTATCCCAATAGTATTTTCCTTTCTTGAAACTGGTATAATTAGTGATTTATCGAGCTGTATGGTATACTTGGTGAACATACGGATGGGCTTTTATCGAGAAAGGCACAGGGAGAACCACTAGGTGTTAGTAGCCCAGTCATTGGGATCGAGTGACTCAAGTTTGGCTTAGTTCAATTTCAAATTAAATTAAATCTCATAGGATCAAGCTTGAATTTAGCTCAATGGGCTTTAAGAAACTTGATGCCGGATTTGACTCATATTCAAAGTCTGACCTCGCTTGAGTTCAAGCTCAAGTAAAGTTCACTTCAGAAGAAAGAATTAAAGAAAAAAGACTCCAATAGAGTATCTAACAATAATTCAAACATTTATCAATAATTTCGAAATAAATAAAAAGTCCAATCTAATTTCAAGAATCCAAAAAAAAAAGGCCTTCGATGAAATTTCTAGTAAGTAATTTACTGAAAGACATATCTTCAAAGCATAGACATTTACTATTTATAATGGTTAATATTTACTATTTAGATCACATAATTCATATATAAATATTTAATATTTATATATAAGGACTTTGGGTAAGGAAGGATGGGAAATGTGAGTCCAATCCTGCTTTAGTTTGGTCATTTTCATTTTTTTAGTAAAAGATGTTTTATTTATTTATTGATTTTTATTTTTTTAGAGCATTCTGATTCACTATGTACACGACTTTGTTTGAACTGAACAAAGTAGAGAACAAAGATGTACAAGATAATTT
This sequence comes from Rhazya stricta, assembly GCA_001752375.1. NCBI lineage: Eukaryota > Viridiplantae > Streptophyta > Magnoliopsida > Gentianales > Apocynaceae > Rhazya > Rhazya stricta. The sequence continues at coordinate 3,593,826 of MEJB01000094.1, forward strand.
CCACTTCGTTTGATATTGACACAAAACTTTTTTATTTTCTTTCTCCATTTGGACAGTTATTTAAATGAAAAAATTTAGTTTAATTTAAAAGTTATGTTTCATTTAATTTAATCACCATCTAAATGGAGCCTAAGTAGGGATAACATATGCCACTTGGAGCATGGAGAGTAACAGTTAACTGAGTATATTTTGATGAAAAATTCAATGTAATTAAACAATAAACGCGAGTAATCATGTAGCGTCATCGTATTACCACATTTTTCAAGTTCAACGGCCACTCAGTACACTTCAAATATATCTGCCATCAATGACGGGACCAGGACCATAAAATATAGTGGAATCACCAAAATACATTCCTAATTTGTAATATATGGTAAGATTAAACTATAAAAATAGCAAGGTTCCATTTGATTGATGAAAAAATAGAGTTATATTTAAATTGTGGTTATTTGAAATAAAATTTAAGAAATTAAAATTCTTAAAAGTATTGATTTATCTTATTTAGAAGATAAATGAATGTTTATGAGAAATTTATATTTGTATCAAATTATTCGAATTAGCCTCGCGAATGAATATAATAATTTGAATATTAATAAAGTCTTAGACTAAGCAATATCAAACTACTATTTGCCATATTATCCAAATACAATGAATTAAATATATTTTTTATTCAATAAATAAATCAAATTATTTAATTTATATTAAATCAAATATTATAGCTCTACTAGACATTGAGGAAATATTTTTTTAAAAAAATAATTTTTGGAGAAATAAAGATATTTTCTTTAATTCAAAATATTAGCATGAGTATAAAAATTAAAATCATATTTCATTAATTAATATCGTAATTTTAAATATAAATGAAACTAAATTATTTTTTTTATGATGCACCTTTTTGTTTAATTTCGAGGTCTTTTGGATTTGCAAAAGTTATATACATGTTGTCATTTTTTTTTTTGTTTCTGTTTATTATATTATTATAAAATATTATACAAAATGTCTATCTTATTAGCATACATACTTTTATTTTACATTGAAATACTAATTAGAGATTTAGAATATGAAAGAAAAATGGAAGAGGAATATTTATCGGAGGCTTGATTTTTTTATGTATTTCTTTATTCATTAATTGTCACAATACTATTAAAGTTTAAATTTTTTTTTAATATATGAATTTAAGTAGAAGAGAAGGACGGCAGTAGCATATCTAAAGAAAATCCTTTTATCATGTTAAATGGATTTATCCATATACTCAATTTATAAAGAGTAATTCCAAACGACTCGGAAGAGGAATTAATTTTGGTCGCAACAGTTAGGGATGCGCAAGGGTGTAGGGTTTTTTGGGAAGAATTTAGAGGGTTTTTTAGGAAAAAGGTTAGAGGTTTTTAACAATACCACCTCTATGTAGGTATTTTTTTCTGAGATTGTGCAGCTACTTTTTTTTTTTTATTTGAGAAATTTGTTTCCTTTTCAGATTACTTTCTCTGATTGTGGAATCTTGACAATCAAATAAGGCCTAAGTATCTATCTGCGCGATCTGCGCGATGATAACTTAAAATTTTATTTTACTGTGAGCAATTTTGTGCACCAGTATCTATTTTAGAGAGAGATGATTTCTTATTTGAGATTATAAACTTAGAACAAGATTCCTTAAAAAATAAGAAATTAAAAACTTTACCACCAAACCAAAGAAATCTAAATAAACAATATGTATAATACTTTCAACAAGATTCTTAAAGTTAAAGATTTAAAGAAAATTTTATATTTTCAAGATTTTTTTTTTTTTTGGCACCTTATCAATGCAAGTAGATATATTGAAACCATAAAATAAATGGTTTATCCAATGAAATCATACCTAAGATAATTCTAATCCAAGTGTCTCCAAATAGAGCCTTGTGAGCAGAAGGAATGTTAACCATGAGTATAATAGTTAGCTTAAAAACAAGCACAATCGCTTTCTTTGTGGTAACAGCCAAGCCGACCTACATTGTACTGTTAGGACGAGATTGGATCCATGCCAAACAGTGCATACCATCCAATATGTACCAGCAACTTATACTATGGGATGGTGATCAAATGGAAGTGGTCTCAGCCAATCCTAGACTACTTTCGGCTAATAACCAAATGAGCAAAGCTATCCCCTACTCCCCAGAGTTTAAGCAGCCACGTTTTGCCAAGTTATCTTTAGGACATAAGCTTAGTCAAGAATAGAAGAACCAGCTTGGAAAAACCAAGATAGAAAAGGGATCAATAATAGGTATATCAGACATCCAGAGTTTAGACAAGCTAAAGTCTTATTTGGCTGCCTGCAAAATTCAAACAAAGATGGCTATTTTGGTGAAACCAAAAGACACAAGAGAGGTCCTCCAGGCCGAACGGAACCTCAAGCAAGCACCTAGATTCATACCCAAGGATCATCTCGTAGACATCAACTTGGGTGATCTTGGGGAGACTAGATCCACTCGGCTCAGTGCCTTGTTGAATGAAGAGCAGCGGAAGCAGTTAGTTGAGTTGATTAAATAGTATAGAGACTATTTTGCACGAGATTACCATGAAATGCCAAGCTTAGATCGGAGAGTGGTTGAACACCATTTACCAATCAAGGAGAGATACAAACCTCACAAACAACTGACTAGGAGGTTTAATCTAGCTCTTTTTTTTAAGGTCAAGGAGGAGGTGTTGAGCAGCTTTTTCGATGTGACTTCATCCGGGCAGCCATGTATGGTGAGTGGATATCAAACATCATTCCTGTCATCAAGAAAAACTGCCAAGTCTAGGTATGTATCGACTTTAGAAACTTGAATATAGCTATGCCTAAAGATGAGTATGCTATGCCTGTGGTAGATATGTTGGTCAACTCAGCCACAAAAAATAGATTTTTCATCTTTATGGATGGATATTCTAGCTACAAAGAAGTATTCATAGCTGAGGATGATGTGCATTAAATCTTTCAAGTGTCCAGGATCAATCGATCTATTTGAGTGGGTAGTTATGCCATTTGGACTAAAAATTGTAGGAGCAACATTCCAGAGGGAAATGAACATGATTTTCAACGACTTAATATGCCGAATTATGGAGGTATATATTGACAATTTTAGTCAAATCGGCTACTTTTACCCAACATTTAGCTGATCTGGAGAGATCTTTCTTAAAGATGCGTTGACACAATTTGGAAATGAATCCCACAAAATGTGCTTTTATGGTGTTGGTTGAACATTTCTTGGGCTTTTTGGTGCATCAGAAAGGAATTGAAGTTGATGCTAATAAGACCAAAGTAATACTGAAAGCCAAGCCCCCGAGGAACAAGAAGGCGATGTAAAGTCTGATCGACAAGATAAATTTCTTAAGCATTCTTGGGAAACTCGGTCGAAAAACTCAAACCATTTCATGATTATAAAAATTATGGCCAGCTAAGACATTCACACGAAGGGCAAAACATCAGGAAGCCTTTGAGCAAATTAAGCAGACCTTTGCCAAACCCCATTTTAGCTGCTCCTTGGAGTGATAAGCCAATGAAACTCTATGTGTCCGCTGCTAAGATTTCAATCGGCTGCCTACTAACTTAGGACGATGACATAGGGGTCGAGAGGGCCGTGTATTATCTTAGTTAATGCCTCAATGAAGTAGAAACCAGATATTCTTCTATTGAGAAGTTATATCTTTCACTTTTTCATGCTCGCACCAAGCTAGAATATTACCTGTTGACAATAGAGGTTAATATTATTTGCAAGGCAGATTTGGTATTGTTTTTCTTAATCGATCCCTCTTGCAATTGAGATTGATGAGGTGGGTTGTGAAATTAACAGCTTTCTCACTAAAATATGTGTTCTTGAGAGCCGTGAAAAGACAGGCGATAGCCGATCTCCTAGCCAAGCATCCATGACTTGACACAACTGATTCATAGCAAAAATTTAGAATTATGTGGGGGGTGAAACCATAGAAAATGACCTTTGATGGTTCTAGAACTAGCTGCGGGGTAAGAGTCAGGATTACAGTCTCTCCATTCCAGTTGGTCTTAAGGGAGGCTTTATGTTCGAGTTAGAAAATGACGGGTCCAATAATCAAGCCAAATATAAAGCTTTGATTTTGGGTCTTCGGTTTCTGGTGTCAATGAAAGCTCAAGTTGTCCAAATCATGGGTGATTCCAACTAGTTATTTGGCAGTTAGTAGGCAAATAAAGGTGCATGAATGCTAACTTAAAATCCACTTATATCAGGAGACCCAAGCCTTGCTAAGGGAATTTGTCGATGTAATACTAGTACATGTTCCAAGAAATGAAAACCAGGAGGCAAGTGACTTGACCCAATATGCATCAGGATACAAAAATGCGGTATCGGGGGGATTTATCAGATCATTTCCATAAGATAATATAGAACATCCACGGCTATAATTCAACTGACTAGAGGACCGAAATCATCAACTATCTGAGGAATTTTTTAGTCAAGGTTAAGCTAAGGCACAAAGCTTTAAATTATTTAGGGGTTGACATTAACTTGTTCAATAGAAGCCACGAAGGTTTCCTTCTAAATTGCTTGCGCAAGGAAGAAGCAGCTCAAACCTAGCAAAGATCCACGAGGGGTTGTGCGGAGAATACCATGCAAGGCCAAAGTTCAGATGGTCATTACATCGACATGAAGTGTATAGGCTGACCATCACGGTTGACTGCTATGCTTACGTCAAGGGTTGTGAGGCTTGCCAGAAACATGGATATATTTTCAACGTCTCAGCCACAAAGCTTCATCCTGTAGTAAAACCTTAGCCATTCAGAGGGTGAGCAATGGATATCATCAGCACAATTTACCCATCGTCCTCCGATGCTCACTCTTTTATCTTCGTAGATACAAATTTCTTCACCAAGTAGGTTGAGGCTCAGCCTATGACAAAAGTGACTCAAGAAGCTATTATCAGCTTCATCAAGCAGCAGAACATTTTCCACTTCGGGATCTCAGAGTCCATCACAGCCGATCAATAGACCGCATTCACTGGAGATAAAGTAGCTGCCTTTGCCAAGCAATTCCAATAAAGCTAATACATTCAACACCTTATTAGATTAAGGCTAATGGATAGGCAGAGGCAAAAAAAAGGTCGTGGAAGATAACGAATAAGATGGCACGAGGTTCTACATGAACTGCTCGGGCCCTACAGGAATTCCCCTAAGACGGCTATGGATTTTACACTATATTGGCTAACATATAGGCAGAACGCAGTCCTACCAATTGAACTTTCAGTACGATGGGCTAGGATTGCATTTCAGAACAATATGCCAATAGCCGACTACTAGCAGGCTCTTTAAATAGAGCTGGACCAAGTGGATGAGGACAGATGGACATCTTTTGAAAATATTTGAAGGCACAAGCAAAAGGTCGCTATAGCGTACAATCGACAAATCCGAACTAAAACTTTCAGGAAAGAGATATGGTTTGATAGACTATTTTACCGATTGAACCTAACGACCCTAAATATTGTAAATGGTCGACTAGTTGGGAGGAAACTTTCCAATTTAGCAAGGTTATTCCATGAGGCGCCTATCGGCTAATGTAGCCAACTGGTAAGAAAATGGACTGAGCAATCAGCCATCAGTATTTGAAATTCTTTTACCTTCCTTTTGGGAAGGAATTGAAAATTAGTAAATACAAAAACCATTAAATAAAGCTTAAAATTGGCTAATAATCAGCCGATTGCCCTTTAGTTTTAATCGAATAACCTCTGCTACATACCAACCGAGTAGCAATGTTTTATTTTATTTTGTTTCAGGAGATAAAAGAAACAGTTGACAGAACAAACTTGGCTCTAAGGAGAAAGGTGAAGGGCATGAAGAGGAGCAATGTCGATTGGGTAGAATAGACAACAATCGCTAAGTTTGGATTTTCCATGTCAGGAGCAAAACGCTGATGAATCTTCATTAACATTCCTCATCACCTTATCATGTGGCTCAGCCGGAAGTGCCTTATTAGAAGGGGGTTTGGCAAGAGCTTAGCCAAATGTAAAAAGGGCAGAAGGAGTGGGATTGGCTGGATCAACCTTTTCAGCCTCAACTATTAGCTCCACAGCCGAACGCACTTGCATCAAATTCAGCATCTTGGAACTGAGGTCTTGCCAAGTCGATTTACATGCCTCCAGATAGAGAATGCCCTCACCCCTTTCGTTCTCTAGCATCAGCATTTGGCTCTCTAAAACTTATTGCGCCTTTTTGAAAAGACTTATGAAGAGGCCATCCTACTTGCCAATTAGCCTTTGACCCTGGGACAACTGCTTTCTTCCTTCGACAAGTTCAGCTAATAGATGCCTAATTTCAGCCTCCAAGAAAACCATCTGGTCAGCCTGGGTAGAGATATTTTATTTAAGCAAATACTGCTGATCCTTCTAAGCATTAGAACATGTGCTCAGCTCCCCATCCCTTGCAGAAAGGGTAGATAGCTCATTTAGCTTTGCTAGGGCATTGAATGGAGCTTGTGACTAACTGACTTCCAACGTATAAAGAAATCTTGTTAGCCAAGTGCAAGTCACAAAATACTCGGATCTCCGCTTAGCCGAGAAGGATGGGTTAAAAGATTAGGCCACTAGGCTAAGAAACTTCCACAGATCCCCATAGATGCCCTCACCTATGGGCATTTCCCCTCTAAATATAGTCTCTCGAAAGTCCAAGGCCATGGATAGCCCGGCATTGGTTGAAGGAGAGTCAGTTGATTTGAAAACATAGCCATATCTTCTGTGGCCACTGCGGAGAGCGGGGACACGAGGAGTGGGGACACTAGAACTATAGGGTTGGCTTTCTGATCCTCAACCGAACTCCTTTACCCTTTTTTCGTCAAGTTATTCAAACAATGGAGTAGTGGAGGAAGCAGTTTTATAGGAGTTTTTCTTCTTCGGCTTCTGCAAATCAAAGATGATTACGTAACAAATATCGGAGGATATTGAAATAAGTTAAGCAAAATTACCTTAGGAGCAACTACCATATTGCCTACAGGCCTCAGCCGTTTGGACTTCCTTAGACCAGTTGAAGTTGTCTTAAATTGAGGGGTGTCAAGAAGAGCCTCTATGTCAATTGACTCAACCAACTGTGCAAAAAGAATTATGAGCTAAGGATGAAAAATAGGCTAGTTTAACCGATAAATAGCTAAGTACCAATTCAGTTGATTGACCTAAGGAGGCATACCTGGAGTAGGCTCTTCAGCATTTTTTTTCTTCCTTGAAGAAGCCTCAGCTGGTGGAGAAGCAACCGGAGGAGGAAAGGCGATTAGTGTGGTCAAGCTTTTCTTTCTTGAGTTGGCCCTGGCAGCCGATCTCGCAGCTAAAGAAATAGAGGAAATGAAAGGGGTAGAAGGAAGGCACAACTTTCCAAAATGTTCAGCTAGGTCAGCTGAAAAGAACACAGTTCCCACCTGGTCCTACGCGGTATCAAATTGCGGAGTAGTCAGGGGTTAGGGATGAAAGTCTTGGAGAAAGAACTTCTCAAGTTTGCTCTAGAAATTAGGTGTCCAGGACTTCAATTAGCCTCAATTTGCTTTGGACAGCTGATATCTTGCATTAGGCCAAATTACCTTACACAACAGTGTGGATAGTACGACTCAATAGAAATTTTGCTATAGCAAGCAGTTTAATCGAACCACGTTGAGCAGTAAACTAGATCAAAGAAGGTTGGCTTAGATGGCTTTCACCTCTGCGTAATTTGAACTGTCATGGCATAGCCGCAGCCAGTCCGAACCTTTACCCCACCTGGAGTACGGGAAGGAGTCAATGGTCAAAACCTTAGCTAGTCAGTTGATTGACTGGTATCTCCCTCAGCTAATAGCCCATAACTTCTTGGGCAAACCTCGCTACTTCAGTCGATATGCATCTGACCCCAAATTCAAGAAGATACTAATATAGCTATAGCTACAAGACCCAGAATGGTGCAGCTACGTTCTGGCATCCTCACCACCAATTAGGACCTCAATTAGCCAATTCAGCCCCAATAGATTAAGGAAGGGATGAGGGAAGCCAACGACAGAGGCAGATCATTCATTAACAAGGCGACATAATATTGATAATCGGCCACCACTCTATTGGAGGCCGAGCAAAGGATGTATTTGCAAGGCCAGAGCAACAAGAATGCTCTATGCTTGCTGTCTGAGATGGTAGCCGAATCAGCCATGTTGGCCTCAACAAACTTTGCATATTCAACAATATACTTGCTGAAATTTAGCTGCAACTCTTTTGTCCTATCATTGGCGTACAAAGCTGGTATATCAACTCCAATCACCAGCAAGCCAAGGATGGTGGCAACATCAAGCAGGGTAGAGGAAAAAATCCCAGAGGCAAGAACAAAAGCATTGATAACTGACGACAAGAACAATTGGGTTGCCATCAGAATGTTCCTATCAAAGTTCAATTGGAGGGATGCAGACAATTGAACATCATGGAAGATTCCCCACTTTTTCCACATAGTCTCCACGGTCGGAGTTAAGTTCTCAATCCAAATCTTGAAACTTGTGAGGCAGCCTGGCTAGCAGCGAAAGCTCTTTAGCCATCTAATCAATGACTAAGCCGAGTAGAGAAAGAAGGTCAAACCCCCTGGGTTTGAGGAAAGAGAAAGTAGCTTCAGAAACGGGAGGAAGGACAGACGGACCTAAGATGAAATACTCCTTAGTGGAGCCATGGCAGGTCAAGACCCGACGATCGGTTAGCTAAGATTGGTCGGAAGCCTCGTTATGAGTGCTACTGGAAGACATGGCTGTTGACAAAGAATCGAATGAAGCAAAATAGGCAATGGAAAGCTGTAGGAAAAAGCTTGAAAATGGCAGAAGAGGTGAGAAATATACAAATGAGAGCTTGAAGAAGAAAGGAAGTGAAAATACTTTTTTTTTTTTGCGCCATTAGAAGCTGAAGAGATGGCAGAACTATGAGTTCCAAAGAGATGCCATCATGATTTGGATAAACCAACTGCCTAACTAATAGCCAACTGTTGAGACTTAGCAACTGATATAACTCAAGAATATCAACGGCACACAAAAAGGCGCAGTGAGGTCAAGTTTCACCCAATTTGGTTGTTCAATACAGTCGATTAGGGTGAAGGCTTGGGGCTTGTTTTGACGCATGAAAATAGACATTGTCAATGGCTGAGGCAAGGAGCAATAGCTAAACTAGCAGAACTAGCATGGATAAAACCCATGATGCAAGCAGCCGAAATAGCTAAAAAGCTCAATAGCTGATGAAATGCATAAAAGAACTATATTGTAGATCGGTTGATGAGCAAGGAGAAAAAGTCAGTCGAATTATTAGCAATAGTTCGAAAACAAGTGATTGGCTTTTCAACAAGATAAGTTCAGAAACACTTGACCAAAAATCAAGGGGCATGATCAACCGAGTAGTCGACCACGATGGACGTGAGTAGAGAAAATAGCGTGAAAGAGGAGATGTAGGACAATGACAACGGCGTTTCTCGGCCACTAGCGGGCAAGGACGTTGCAACCGAGTACAAATAAGAAGAGACAAAACACAAAAAACTCAATAAACTTGACAATCAAGCAAATTGTGTTTATTTTTACTAGTTTTACCAATGTTTTCATTACTTCACTAGCTTTATGATCATCTTTCTAGTGATAATTGATTCCATTTACTTTGTTATGTAATTTTCATGCAGGTTTTTCTATAATATTTATGAATTTGAAGTCTTGTTTGCTTTCATTTTCTTGCTTTCTTATGTGGTTAATATTTATAGCTTTAGTAGTGTAATCTGTTAGCTGATTTCAACTTGTCAGCCTTCTCTTGCTTTGATTTTGTTTTTCTTTACTGCTTTCCTTAGACTTAGCTTACATATATTTCTTAGGTTACTAACCTTTATTAGTATTCTATTTAGCATGTATCTTAGCTTAGCTACTCTAGTTAGGTCATAATCTACTTCACGTTGGTTGGATCATTCTCCACTTAACATGATCACTCATCTAGCTTTAGCTGTCTTAGTTGCATTTTTCTACTATTTGGTATTTTTGCAAGCTTATATTTGCATGTCAGCTTAGCTTTTTTGTTCCCTAATTGACTTAGGAAGCTCATTTGGCTAACATATTGACTGTAGCAAACAAGTAATTATTTTCCTTGTTATATTAGTTGATTTCCACACTTTGTGAGGCTTATTTTAAGCTAACTCAAGAATCCCACAAAAGATGTAGCCGATTAGATGGCTAGCTAACTAAAACTCAGGCCTTGTTATGTTGAAAAGCTTCGTACGCCACTAACAGGATAACCGATTTGGTTAGGAAATTTCCACACACCACCAATTTGTGATTACTTTCTCCAATCCAAAAAGATACTTTTGGGACCAAAAGCAATTGCCAACGTGTTTGATAAACCTCACATGCTGTGCGAGAAAGTGCTTTTAGCTACTTTCAAGGAAAGCTAGAAAATTAAACTTTCCCCAAAAGTAGTTCTCACTACTTTCCTGATAGCACTTCTCTCGTTAACATGATCACCACTCTTGTCTATGGCCTCTTTTGCATTTGGCTTGGATGACATCAAAATACAGGGAAGATCAATGTTTAAAACAGAAAGCTATATATCCCTTTTAGTAGCCTTATAACCTCAACTAAATTACTTTCTTCATCGTTTTATATTCTTGTGACACAAGGATTTCCATAAAAAGAAGAATGGAAAAAAAAAAAAAAAAAGACATACTCTAACAATCATGCAATTTTTGCAAACTTTGCTTTCTCCCTGGATTTTTTCTTATACTCAATAAACTCGCTTATGTAACGATCATGCAATTTCTTATCTTCAAGTATTAAGCTTATTTTTTTCGCTTTCTCCTTGAATTTCTTACCATCATTTTTAGCCATTTCCATCTTTACCAAGTCAGCCACCGAGTTTTTCATGAACGACCCGTCCTGTTCCTTTGTTTGTATTCAATACCTATCCTCTTGTCCTCCAAAACCCTAGCATTCGACCCTTGGTTCACCACGAATGGCAACATAATCAGTGGATGCCATGCATGAGTCCTTCTATGGTTGATCTCCAATCGCAGTGAGTCACGTATTCGCCCACTGATTCATGACTCAATATCCTCAGTTGAGGTGCCCAACTCAATATCCTCAGCTGAGCCCAGAAAAATGGCACCCCAGATAACTCCAGCCAAAGAGCCAACTTAGTTTAGCTTGACTAAGTGCATCTCACTCCCCAAGGCTACATACACCACAGAACCTCTGCTGTGTGTATCAAGCCACTTCTTGTTTGAAACCCATGATTCGTTGTCATCATTGTTGCTAATATCCATGTGGGGTGGCATTAACCCTACTGGTTTATGATGATGTTGTTCAATCAGCTTCAACCATTGACCTTCAAACTCATCGTAGTGCCTTATAAACAAAGCATTTGAACTCTTAACTGACATTCCAGAACAATACTTGATCAGATACACTAGTGATTTTCATTTTAATAGCTCTTGATATCTGTTAGTATGCAAAAAATTGCCTAGCCAATTCGACTCTAGTCGTGGCATACTATGCTTTTCAACACAACTAGGTCTATGTTCTAGTTAGTTGGCCATGTAATCGGCTCACTGGATCCGTAGCAACCTTTTTTTTTTTTTTTTTTTTAAGTGAGGTTCTTTAGCTTTAGTAACCCCTCATAAAGTGTGCAAATCAATTAAGATTACCAGGAAAAATGATCACTTACTTGCTACGATATTTAGCCAAATGAGCTTCTCAAGTTAGTTGAAGAATAAACAAGGTAAGCAAACAAGTATATATAAGTTTGCAAAGATACCAAACTGTAAAAAGATGCAACTATGATAGTTAAAGCTAGTTGAGTGCTTATGCTGAATGAACAATAGAAAGATGCAACTAAGATAGCTAACTAGCCAAGCGATTATGCTAAGCGGAGATGATGTTAGCTGATGTAGAGCAGATTGTGATTATACTAGAGTAGTTAAGCTGAAATTTATCCTAAACAAAGACAAAGCTAAATAAATTACTACAAAAAACAGTAAGTTATGCTATTAAAGCTGTAATTGACTAATGCCTAGGAATTCTAGTAAATAAAAGGAAACAAGACTTCAAATTCAAAAGTATTGCATAGAAGAAAGCATGTATAAAACCTAAGCAACAAAGCAAAGGAAAGCAACTATCACTATAAAGCTGATTATAAAGCTAACTAAGTAATGAAAGCATAAAATTGGTAAAAATGAAGATAATTTGCTTGATTATTGAGTTGATTGGGGCTTGTTTTTATTTGCTTCCTTCTTATTTATACTCTACTGTGCAACGTTCTCTGTCGGCTGGTGGCCGAGAAAGTCGGCTGCTATTATGTTTTTTCTCCTTCTATGCTATTTCCTCGGCTCACGTCTACCAATTGATCATGTCCCTTGATCTTCGGTGAGGTGGTTATGATTTTATCTAGTTGTAGAGTCGATTTTCTGATTTTTCGCTGTTTTTTACCGATTCGACTGACTTTTTCCTCCTGCTCATCGATCGTTTTATGATCCATTCCTTCCCTAGTTTTCATTAGTCATTGGGTTCTTCAACAGTTTCGGCTCCTTTTTTCTTGGGCTTGTATCTAATTTGGTCTTATTCAGCTAGCTGTTACTTCTTGCCTTCACCGTTGACGTCGATTACTTTAGGCGTCAATAATATTCAGTTGGTTCCGTAGAGCTTGTACGCGGCATTGGTTTCAAATGGACCCATTCTGGTGAAATTATGAAATCCTCAGGCTTTAGTTATTGGATCTGCCCAAGTTCATCACATCTGTCGGTCCAAGAGCAAATGCGGAGAACCAGGGGTTAATGATGGAGAAGAAAGCTTTGAAAATGCCAGACTTGGCTGCAGCTGGAGGTAACCAGCGTGCTGCAAAATCATAGATAATCCAGTCCGGTCGTGAGTTCTCCAAGAAACGAGTCAACTCGGGTTCGAGGCCATTGTAAGCTATTTTGAGGTAGCTCATTTCGTCTTTGCCGATGTCCGTGGTCGCTTCTGCATTTGGAAGGAGTCCATCTACTTTGGGCAGTGAAAGCTTCAGGAATGTTATGGAAGAAACAAAACTTGGAGGAAGTTTTGGTAGAGGACCCAATGTTTCTTGGGGTGGAGATGAAGCTGATTGTATGACCCTTTTGTGCAAGTAATTTTGAAAGCTCTAGATATGGGATTCTATGCCCAAAGGCTAGCCAAGGGAACATTGCTATGTGTAACTTGGTTTTCTTCGTCATGGAATTCTGAGGTCTAGAAGCCATAGTTTGAAATCTTTCTGAGCACTAGGCTATGGTCGCACCATGGAGCTGCTTCTAAAACCAATTATATTGTAATTAAGTAAAGAGGTTAATTATGAAAGTTAAATATATTTATTTTATAAAAACTTGTATTTATTTTGTAATAATTCAAAATAAAAATGTAGATATCTAGATGCAGCGGAGGGAGAATAATTCATGCATGCCGGCTTGAACTGTTCATTTTGTTTGGTGGGGATCGATGGATCAAATGCTTCCATTCCTGCAGGAGTTCATTTGAGAAAGTTTTTGCCAAAGAAGTGGCCCAAGGGAGCAGGTTGAGAAGGACCAGACTGTGATATCTAAAGTTTTTATTCTCTAATTCAGTCACCTCGTACAATAATAAGTCCAACTTTAATAGGTAAATACATATCATATTATTTTACAATACTGTATTAAAATATTTAAAATCAATTATATATATGCAACTGTCAAAAACCGTAAATTGTAATATTTTAAAGTAATACTATATAAATCAATTGAATAGGATACGATCTGAGGTAGAATTTGATCTCTACGCTAGGAATAGGAAGACTTTTATATGGACTTGGTCTTTGTGAATTTCAAGCTTTGAATGTCTGTAACATGTACAATATAAATTACATCTTTACTAAAGGTACAACATTTTTAAAGTTTTTGGTTTAGAAAATTGATATAAAGGATAGCAAACATTGCTTCAAAAAACGTGCTCGTCATTGAGATTTTATTTAGTTTTCTATTTGGTTGAAAAAACAAAACTTTTGATTCGAAAGTGACATTTTCCCAAAAGAATACTTATTTTAATTGTGGGTTAATTTCGAATTTTGAACATTAATTAATTCATATCTCAAAGACTTTCTCGTGTAACGGGTTATCTAAAAAAAATATCTCTTTAGAAATTTTCTTTTTCTATCTTCTCTCTCTTAATCATATTTGTTTATTTTATTAAAAATCATAATAATCAATGATATTAATAAAAAAATTAATTTTCTCACAAATAAGATATGAATCCATTTATATTATGCACAACAAAAATATAAATTTCATGCAAAATCATACCCAAACATCACCATAACACTCATTTCCAACAATAAAATAAGTTTATTTCTAAATGTTTTGCTTCAAAAATGAATTTGACAAACTTGACCATATTTTGAAAGTATGGTTGTGTCTGACGAACTTATTTTGGAGCAAAATATTATTAGAGAAAATTTAAGCAAAGCAAAAGTATGCCCCACATGTATCAGGCGAAACACGACATTGCGATTTTCGTTGAATGCTGACGCAATAGTGACAACTCGCACAATTATCTTGATTTTCATGTGAAATGGAAAAAATAAAAATAAAAAATTTATCTATTTTGGAAATGATGGTTAACCCTGAAAGTTGATCTTTTAAGCTCAAATCGTGAATGATGTGCAATAAGATATGAAGTTAAAATATAATAAAATTATTTGATTTAATATATCAAGATTTGATTTTAAATTTTAATATTACTTATAATAATTAAGGTGCTACGTTTAATGAATTTATTTTACCCAATAAATTAAAAAATACAACAAACGAAGATCATGGTTGGAACATGTTTGATGAAAATTTTGCAATTACATAATACCAAATGTTATTTTCAATATACAATCTGAAAATTCCTCCAAAAAAGAAAAAGGAAATACCAACCAAATCAGCTTTGGTCTTTGATCATATTCTCTCATGCTTATAAAAAGTCATTTTGAATGGTTCTTAATTACTTTTTAAAATAATTTATAATTTAAAAAAATGAAAAAAAACACTTATAAAAAAGTAACCTGACAATGTGTTTCTTTTCTTTAAAAAAAAAATAATTTATGCTTATTGATGATGTTAAAAAATAAAAATAAATTTTGCTAAATAGAAACGTAGGAGGACGGTCCTTTTAAGTACCAAGTCAAGTTCAATTTGGATTGCCAAACCCAAACTGAAATCAAACTAGACAACTCGCACCATCAACATCAAGGAGGTGATGCCTCAGCATTTTGCTACCTCTTTTTGTTTAAGGGTTTATTACATTCTTTACGAGTTATTGAAAGGCAACAAAGAACTTTTGATAAAAGAAGAGTTAGGTAAAAGTCAATTAGCCACCATAAATCTTTACAAATTTTGATATGCAATAAAATCGAATTCCAATATGTCGGATACTGTCGGACCCGAGGACAGATCTCTAGACAATGCAAATCACTTGGTAAATATGCAAATGGCCATAATGCATCAAGGTGCAAGCCAAGAGCAAGCAGTCAAACCTTTAAAAGTCAACAGTCCTATTCAAGGTAATATAAATTATTTTATAATATCGAAAGATAGTATTTTAATTTATATATTTTGAAAATTAATTTGATCCATAGGCACAATTTCACAAAACTCTCAATCTTAAAAAATAATTTCTAAACGATCAAATTATTCTATATATATATTCTACATTCAGGGATACCATACAACATATCTCCAAGGCGGACACTGATACCTCTGTAGCGTAATATTTTCTAAATTTGACATGAAATCTGGATTCTGGCAGATATTCTAGATTATTATCTCTAATGGATTTAGAAAAGATGCAAGTAGGATTTAGACGAGATAACAAATCTTTCTGATTTGGAATCGGATATCGAATCCATTTCAAAGCAGAATTTAGAGGTTTATAATTTATAACTAATCTAGGAGTGCCACGTTCTATTTCTCTATTTTTATTGACATAGAATGCAGCACAACTCCATGGGGATCTAGACTTTCTAATGAGTCGTTTTGACTCAAGATCAATAATTTCTTTCCTACAATGCTRTTCCAATTCAGCATTCATCTGAACAGGTCGAGCTTTGGTAGGAATAGTTTGATAAAAAATAGGATTTTTAAGGGGATGAGCCAGTTTATAATACCAGTTTTTTCCAAAAAGTTTTTGTATGTATCATAGGGGGATTTTTTATAAAAATTTTTTTCAATCGAAATAATATTTTGACAATTTGATTTTTTGATAAAAAGGGAAGATCCCTTTGCAGCTTTCGCTACAGAGGTATCAGTGTCCGCCTTGGAGGTACGTTGTATGGTACCCCTAGATGTAGAAAGGATTTGTAGTCCATGTTGTTGACTTTGGGCAGGTACTATCTCCTTTCCTTTGTTGGAAGCAGTCGGCTACTGAAATTTGGAGAGAAGTTCCTAGAATTCCTTGAAATTTGCAAGAGATTCCATCAACATCTGAGATGAAATGCTGGGGATGGAGCCTCATTGTCGACCGGAATTTGTAGGCTTTTGCTCTTCTTCTTGGCAGATGTCATACCAAGACTTTTTTGTGGCTACTGATGCTATCGGCATTTTGGAGGCTGTTTTGGGAGGAATTTGGATAGCTCCCTCACTGGGATTTTTATCTCTCTTTTTTCTGGGTGGCATTCTACAAGAATTCTCAAGTGAGAAAATCAGGAACAGAATTTGCATCACCTTTAATAAATTCAATTTCAAAATAAAAAATAGATAATATAGCTTGCTATCACCTTTGATTAGTCATATTAACAAAGAAAATTTGTAATTTCATTATAAATTTGTATAACGATGCGATAAGGAGTTCTGCTATAGCCCTATCCTCGATTCCTATCTGGGTTTTGTACGCATTTGCTGCCATCGTCATTTGCTGTAAAAAGCTGAAGATCTGATGGTCAGACAAAATTTTAAAAATTTAAAAACTTTCTTTTATATTGTTAAAAAAAATGGTTTAGTTGTGTCTAAATCAAAAATGTCTTTATTCCAGACTAAAGTCAGGTTTTTAGGACATTATATCTGTAAAGGCACAATAACTCCGATTCAACGATCGCTGTTATTTGCTGATAAATTTCCTGATAAAATTCTTGATAAAAATCAGTTGTAAAKATTTTTAGGCAGTGTAAATTATGTGATAGATTTTATACCCAATATAATTCAAATTGCTAAACCTTTGCATGATCGATTAAAGAAAAATCCTGTCCCCTGGACGGATGAACATACAAAATTAATTCAGAGAATTAAATTGCTTGTGCATGAAATTCCTTGCTTGCATATTGCTGATCTTTCTCTATTTAAAATTATTGAAACTGATGCTTCTGACATTGGTTATGGTGGAATATTAAAACAGGTTTTAAATGGGAAAGGCTTTCTGGGTGTCATTCCAGTATCCAGATGTGAATCGGACAATGGTTTCTTTCCCATTTGAATTTTGTGAGAGCTCGATAAGGACTGCCACTCAGGAATTTTCTTCGAAGGAGTCGTAATTGGCTGAATCAAAGAAAAAGGATATTAATTTTATTTGAAATAACATAATATAATGCAAACCAATCAAAAAATAGAATATGTAATTTATTAGAAAGTACAAATTCATAATATTTTTCTTGAATTTGTTTCCTTTCCGCAAGGAATTTGTCAAAGAACCAAAGTCTCTTCGTAGAATTTTTATCAGAATAAAAATCTTTGTGCAATAGATATTTATCTAATGCAAATTCTTTTGAAATGACATTTAATTCATTTTGAATATTTTCTGTAACTGCAGAAAATGACGGCCTAGTAGGTTCACTACCAGATGGGGATTTCGAGTAAATGGATTTTGAAATTTCAGAAGAGTAATCAGCTTTCTGAAAGGAATTTCTCGAAGTGGTCGGTATGTCCGACGTAGAGTACCTGAGAAGATCTGCTAGAGAAATAGTTTTTCTAGGGTGATCTATGACCGAAGGGATTTGGGAAACTCTTCCTAGATCTATGGTCTGGGCTTCAAATCTGACATCTGAGAACCTTTTGTTCGAAATTTTCCTATTGAAACTCAGTTTAACAGAACCATCTGCAAACTGGTTTATGTTCCTAATTTCTGTGTTAAGAGGGGATTGAACCGTAGTAGGAGCTGTAGCTCCTTCTAAAATCCATTCATCCGGAAGTTGTATATCCTTCCACTGGATAGATTTTGGAATAACCAAGTTAGACCGGGAAAGATCTGTCTGAAGCAGAAGGGTTTCACCTTTCTTGCTCTGATATCTAGCCTTTGTTGCAAAAGCAGATAACATGGCCTTATAATGTACCCGGAACATCAAAGCTATTGGAATAGATCCTTCAAGCATTTGATAGTTATGGGTTTTGATCTGAAGAACTAAAGACTTCAGAATATTGGGATCATCTAAAGAAATAGTAAAATTTGGATAACAGTCAAATGTAATCGGACCAGTATACAGACTAGACTCGATCGAACTTAACAAACTATCATCAAAATTTAAAAATCTGGTGTCCCTAAGAACAGCCAAGATCGAGGTATTTAGACCCTCTTTTGTAAGAGGTTTAATACCGATCTGGACAAGACCTATGTAAAGGTACTTGTTATTCCTAGATCTATGTTTTTCTAGGGATTTAGATGACAGAAGATGAAGAGATTCAAAAGGTTTAGATAATTGAATATCTTGTTCTTCCGTTTTTATAATATAATCTGATTTAAACAAATTAAATGCAAATTTATAAACATAATCTTTAGAAATTTTTTGAATAGTCCAATTATCTATTGATTTTCAAAATCTTCGATACTATATATATATTAAAATATCTTAATTTACACAATTTATTTATCAAATGACCAAAATGCCTTCTCTTAAAGGCTAAACTGTTTTCCTTGTCATCTTCACCACTCTAACACGTGCAAACATTCAACTGTATAAATCAAAGCTTGAATCAATGATTCCCCATTTTATTCATCTCCATTATGAGCAAAACCCAACCGAGTATATCTTTCTTATAGGTTGCAGAATAAGTTTTCTTCTCCCTTTCACTCTCTTTTAATAGCTCGAAAATGCAGAGCTTTCTTTCCTAGTTTACTCATCATCCCCAGATATTTTAAAAAAAAGAAAAGAAAAGAAAAAGCCAACACCATTGCCTAGCGGAAGAAAAAGGTGCAATCTGTAACGCTATATGGCTAATTTCATGTACATACATCATTTTCAATTTGAATTCATGTTTTGATTGTCTTCTAGATAAAAAAAATATAGTACATTATATATATGAATTATGAATCATCAAATGATCTTATTACTTTACATGAACCGACTTTATTCTATTAAATAAGAAGTAGAGTTATATAAGGATGAAATCATAAGGTAATTTCAGAGATTTATGAATAACAACATGCATGACGCTATGGTTCAAAACAGTTTAGAAAGTTTTGTAAATGTGAATATGAACTTACTTTATTCCATTAAACAATAAGTATATTGTTACTAAATGAAGATACAAGCAAAGTTTACAAGTTTATAAATAACAACACGCATGCCGTTATGGCCGGAACAAGTTTTGAAGGGCCAGTAAATATGAGTATTAATTTACTTCATTCCTTAGTAGATTGGTAATAGGATCAAATAACAAAGAAATAGTTTACAAGTTTATGAATAACAGCATGCATACTGTTATGAGCCAAAGCAGTTTACAAATGTGAGTTGGAAATAACTTTGTTCTGTTAACAAGAATAAGATTGTTACTAGATGAAATCACAAGAAAAATTATATGTTTATGCATAAAGGCATACATTTTGTTGTAGATCAAAATAGTTTATAAAGATTTGTAAAATGAAAGTATTTTTTCATCGTTGGAGTGCAGTTATTAATGCCACAGATAATGTACGAACATCATTTTGTTAATTCCGTAGCTTTGTGGAAAAAGAAAGCGGTGAGTGGACATAAAAATTGTACGACAATGATAAGCAAATATTCTTCTTATTCTTCTTGGGGAAAAAAAAAAAAAAAAAATCCCATGTGGAGCTATATCCGCAGATATACTCTAAATTTCCAACCACATATTCTTATTAACAATATTTGATCATTTAAATAACTTAAATTGAAGCCTATCAACAATATATTCCCATTAAACACTCAAATGTAAAATATTCAAATACAAATGAAATTCATCTGCTAAATTCAGAGACTCAATATTCTTTCAATTTATATACAAATGTAAAAATCTATTCTAATGGTCACAATGCCATGGTAGTTGATGAGTATTGTATAGCAATTGGAATTGACGTTTAACATCAATTGGTCATGTACAAAATGGGTAGCTAAATCTTTTGTTAAGTAGTTACAGTTGATTGCTAGACATTGTTAATGAGAACAAGCTCCCTACATTTGCTTAGGGACATGATAGTTTTACATGCAACAACACTGGTATATACAGGGCCAAATGATTGTTATAATTTTTTCCTTTATAATTTATTTTTTATTWTGAGCTAGTGAATCGAAAGTTCAAAAGATTATTTATTTRTAGAAAATAAAAAATTTAAGTGTCTGATTTTTTATTAATTATACAAGAATTACTAAATCACATTTATTAGCAATAACTGCTCCCACCGGATGGAAGTCTGGGGAGGACAAAGTGTTGATATTCTAGATAGTAATTATAAAATAGGCCAGAAGTCTGGTAGTGATTCTAAGATATGCCAAATATGTGATAATGATTCTAAAGCACGTTAGAAGAAAGACCTACCTCTTGATTCTAAAGGAGGCAAGACAAGCTCATCTCCTTCATTCAATTTGTAGTAGGGCACGTCTCCTCTAGGTTTCCCAAAATAAGGGAAGATCTATAGAAGCATGACCAACCTCTTGGTTATAAAGATAAAAATTATTGAAATAAAATGAGATTATATGATCCAAATGATCATATTTAGAAATTAAATAAAAATTTCATTATTAATAAGACATTCAAATTCCTCAACCTAATAGAGAGATCTCTCGATATCATAGATGATAGCGATAATCTTGAATCAAAATAATTTAATGATTGGTCAAAATAAAGAGATGCAATTAAATTATAATTAAACTCACTTTCGAAGCGTGAGGTTCTTGACATGTTGTTCGAACACCAAAAGGTGTAAAACTAATTAATTATAAATGGATATTTATGCTAAAAGTAGATTAACATAATGAAACCGTACGATATAAAGTACGGTTAGGAGCTCAAGATTTTTCATAAACACTAGATATTGATTATGAAGAAACATATTCATATGTGATAAATACAATTATGTTCAAGTATATGATAAGATTAGCAGCATATGAAAACCTTGATATGTGTTTGATGGATGTAGTCACTATTTATTTATATCGATTACTAMATAAAAATATTTGTATAAAAATCCTAAAAGATTTATTTTTTTCTTAAACATTTTCTCAAGAAAGTCATTACATCAAATTGAAGAAATCTATGGATTAAAATAATATGGACGTATTTGATGTAATCATCTTAGCGAATATTGTTGAATGAGGAATATAAAAATAACAATGTCTACATTTTTTAATTTAAGAAATAATATTAGATTTGTAATTATCTCATTTTTTTATTGATTTAAATCTAATTGAAACACCTAACAAATTCAAAATTGCAGATTACATCAAAAATAAATTTGAAATGAAAAATCTAGGAAAGACAAAAAATATCTTGGTTTGCAAATTAAGTATTTGTTCCTCAATTCAAATTATACAAGAAAAAAAAGTAATAAAACAATTTATATGGATAGTGCACATCTATTAGCATTCACTTATGTTGTTAGATTACCTTAAGTTGATACAAATCATTTTCGTCCAAATGAAGATTTAAAAAAAAAAAAATTTCTTTGTACTAAGTATCATGTGTTAATTTATCTTTCAAATTACACTTGACTTGACCTAGGCTTTTCTATAAATCTCCTTATAAGGCTCTTTCAAATAGTTATATTCGAGAGAAATGTCAAGCAAATCATAAGAGAGTTTCGGACCTTTTGATTCATATAATTATAATGATAATTTATTATAATTTATTCTCTAATTCTCTTCATTCCCTAACTAGAACAACTTTTATTCTTTTACTTATCTAATTACAACAAAATTCACAATTTCATAGTCACCATGGGACTTTTCTGCTTTTTGTTTCTATGCAAASAGTATCCTAATCGCTTCAACCAAGTAACTTCACATGCATTGTAATTTGACTCGTGATAGTAGACCACTGCCAACCTTGTGGAGGCTGCTCCACAAGTCCTTGGCAAAGTTCTTCCATCGGTCTTGGCAATGACAATTTCATGGATAGGTGTGCATTATTCAGTTTAAATTGAATTGAATTAAAATAAAAAAATTCAGTTTTTAAATTAATATTTTAGTTCCATTTGATTTTGATTTAATAAATTTCTATTTCAGTTTAATCGAAAATCGAAATTTTATATATATTGCTTTTTAAATAAAATATATAATAGAGATTATAAATTATTATTTTAAAAAATTTGAAATTCTTTTACTCGTAAATAAATTTTTTTGTTTATTTCAATTTAAATCGAATCAAGGGAAAATTTTTAATATTTTAAAAATTCAATTTTAAATATAATTCGATTCTATTTAATTTTTAAAAAATTAATAAAATTAAATTAAAATCGAAATATGCTATCCATCCATCCATGGAAGATGAACCTAKCATTAAACTCAAACATTTGTCGCTCCTTGTGGGGGAAGGAGCATCTCACTTGTCAGTTAAAAGATCCAAAAAAGTCTTACAATATCCAACACCCATGTTTGACAAAATAATACTCTGATTCCCGTGCCAATTAAATATTTGGAGTATATACTCTTCATCGGCATATTTTATCATTATAAAATGAAAAATATTAATAAATATTAAAGACGAAAAAGTTTGAAATAAAGGTAAAATATTAAGATTTTAAAAAACTCAATTTTGAGTTAAATGCCCGAACTAGGCTGGCCAAGTTGGTTATGAAATTTTGGGTGTAGATAGGAAATTTCCATTGATCTGCTTGACTTATTCTTTCACAATATGAATAAATAGTATATCACACTGAAGCCAGGGAGACGCCAGAAGCAACCCAGGCACCCTTTTCATAAATATCATCTTCGTCTGTAAGTTTGTAACCATGGCTTCCGTTCTTGAGAATCCCTTGAAAGCCATGGCGGGGAAAGGTAAGCTGCATATTGCAATGTTCCCATGGTTGGCTTTTGGTCACATAATTCCGTATCTTGAATACTCCAAATTCTTAGCTGGAAAGGGTCACAAAATAACCTTCATTTCTACCCCAAGAAACATCGATCGGCTCCCTGAAATCCTTCCAAACTTAGCTTCTTCTATAACTTTCGTGAAACTTTCGCTGCCTCAAGTTGATGGGCTCCCTCCAAACGCAGAGGCCACCATGGACGTCCACACTGATGATATTCCTTTTCTCAAGAAAGCTTACGACGGCCTCGAACCTGAGTTGACTCTTTTCCTGGAGAAATCAGTTCCTGACGTTGTTATTTACGATTTTGCCCCATACTGGCTTCCTGAAGTGGCGGCTCGTCTGGGTATTACCAGAGTGTTCTTCTGTATTCTCAACGCTTGGTTTCTATCATTCTTTGGGCCGACCGATGTCATGATCGACGGTACAGATCCGAGGACGAAGCCGGAGGATTTCACGGTGCCGGCTAAGTGGGTACCGTTCGAAAATAAATTGGCTTACCGTCTCTTTGAGATCAACTGGATTATGGACTCCGCTAAAAAGAATGCTTCCGGCGTTTCAGACATTTACCGGGCCGGCAAAGTAATTATTGGTTCTGACGCGATAATGATAAGGCACTGCTACGAGTTCGAAGGTGATTGGTTGAATCTAATTCGAGAGCTTCACCATAAGCCAGTGATTCCATTAGGGCTAATGCCACCAGAGCCGCATGTTACCGCAGATGATGACAGTAACGAAACATGGGTTTCAATTAAAACATGGCTTCAAGGTCAGAAGAAAGGTTCTGTGGTGTATGTAGCCCTGGGGAGTGAGGTGGTGCTGAGTGAAACTGAACTCAGTGAGTTGGCTCTTGGGTTGGAGTTGTCTGGGGTTCCTTTCTTCTGGGCACTGAGGAAGCCAGCTTTGGCGAAGAATTCAATTGAGTTACCAGATGGATTTGAGGATAGAGTTGAGGGTAGGGGACTAGTTTGGAAGAGTTGGGCACCTCAGTTTAAAATACTTAGTCATAAATCAGTGGGCGGGTTCTTGACCCACTGTGGTTGGAGTTCAACGATAGAAGGGCTTATGCTCGGTCATCCGCTGATTATGCTGCCATTTTTGGTCGATCAAGGGTTGAATGCAAGGGTTTTGGAGGACAAAAAAGTGGGTGTAGAAGTACCAAGAGATGAACAAAATGGATCTTACACAAGAAAGTCAGTAGCTGAGACATTGAAGTTAATCATGGCTGAAAGTGAGGGGGAAATTTATAGGAAGAAAGCAAAAGATATGTGTTGTACTTTTGCAGATAGAGAACTTCATCACAAGTACTTGGAAAACTCAATCTAAGTTCTTGGTAAGAATGCATATGTCGAGGTTCCACAGGAACAACGAGGGAGAATGTAAAAGGGTTCTTGATTTTTAGATATAGAGAAAAAAAAGAATTTCAGAATTATGTCAATTTCGAAGTGTTCTTGTTAATTCACTGCTGGTTGAGCTATGACATCTGGACATTTTTTCGAATATCCAAATCTGAATTTATAAAACAACCAATATCAAGATTAGATATCCCGACATTATTTATCCCATTATTGTACATTATTCAATGTGGAAAATAGTACTATTTTACTATAATCAACAAATCGCAATCATTAATAAACAATAGCCAAATAATAATCCTTAACAATTATTTGATCGTGACAAATTATTATTAATCTCCACCTGGTCTTCTATGCTTTTGGAGATATTCAACCACTTGATCCATGTACTTTTCATTCATGTCCTTGTCTCCAAATATTTTTTGCATTTCCTTTGCTTTCTCCCTGTAGATCTTCCCTTTCTCGGGACTCATTATCAACCTAATCGACTCAGCCACCGAGTTGCTACTCATTGAACCATCCCCTTCATTTCTTGGTAATTCTATGCCAACCAGTTTCTCTTCTAAGGCTCTAGCATTTAGCCCTTGGTCACCTAAGAAAGGCAACATAAGAAGTGGCTTACCATGTTGGAGGCTCTCTACAACTGAACTCCATCCGCAATGAGTCAAAAATCCACCCACGGCTTCATGACCTAGTACTTGGATTTGAGGCGTCCAACTTGTCCACACGATTCCTCGATCTTTAACTCGTTCTTCAAACCCATCTGGTAAGAGTTCAGTTTGACCTTGAAGCCTCCTTAATGCCCAGAAGAAGGGAACCTCGGATAGCTCAAGCCCGATAGCCAGCTCACTGAGCTCATCTTGAGTTAACGTCACTTCGGTCCCTAATGCTACGTAAATAACAGTCTCTTTCTTGTACATGTCTAGCCAGCTATTAACGGCCGCCCACGTATGTTCCATGTGGTTTCTGCAGTCTTGCTCAGGCAGGGGCAGTAGTCCCACAGGTACCAGAGGCTTCCCATGAAGCTCCGACAAGAGATCTAACCAATTACTTTCAAGCTCTTTACAACTCCGAATCATAAAAGCGTCACACCCCCTAACCGACAAGGCAAAGCGTTCCAAATCCGAAATTCCCGAGACGCTTTCTTGGAGGCGATGAGTCCCGTACCGTCTTAACTCGTGTAGCCGAAAGGCAACATTTGATGGAAAAGGAACCCATTTTGGCGGCACCAAGTAGTCTTCCGGCTTACSCCGGTAATCACCACCATTCATCATGGTGATCGACGATCCAAAGAAAACCCCAGACCATGCAGTGACAGTACAGAAGAATGCACGTGAAATCCCTAGTTTGCCCGCTATTGAGGGTAACCAATGAGGTGTAAAATCGTAAATAATCCAATCAACTGATGCGGATTCAAGAAAATGAAGCAGCTCTATTTGGAGGCCATCAAAGGCCTTCTTTAGGTATTGGACCTTGTCAAGGGGCACATCTGTGGTGGCCTCAGCATTTTCAGGTAGGTTATGGGTGTAGGGAAGACGAAGCTCGACAAAACTAAGTAGGCAGTTCAATTCTTGAGGAATGTTAGGGAAGCGACCAATATTTCTTGAGGTGGATACGAAAGAAACTTTATGACCCCTTTTAGCAATCGATTTGGCTAGCTCTAGAAATGGTATCATATGGCCAAAGGCTAGCCATGGGAACACTACTATATGAAGCTTCTGAACTTCAGCCATGTATGATTAATCAGTAAGATCAAATAACGATGCTGGCTTATAATCATACATGGCTCTTCTCAATTCCATGTTCGTATTAGTATAAACTTTTAATAGGTTTTAGTTTAGGGGACCAACAATAATAATAAATATTATGTTTATAATTTAAGTTGTCTTGTACAGGTTGGAGGAGAAGCCTCTACATATTCAACCATTAACTGGAGGCAGCTAACTTGCAAATTGTTGGGAAGCTTCAACATTAGAAATCTCGGCGACATGGCACAGTAGCTTCAGGCCTGGTTCAGCATTCATGAGCAGATAAAACTAACCTATCAGATTTCACAGGCCAGCGGCCTTGTCCAATTGAATGCCAGTTCTTAGCTTAGGCAGTGGCCAACACCTCAGCAGAAGCGAATGAAGGGGAAGCCCAGCTTGTTGGCCCAAACTTCCTTTTCGTATATGGCCTGTGAAATGAATACTGGAGGGGATGGTCTTTAATGTCGTATCTTGTTTTCTTCCAGAACCAATCCTATGCGAATAAATTACTAATATAGCTGCTAGATTTTGGTGGGATGTTGTGTTGCTGGACCACTAAAGATAAATTAACCTATTCATGATGGATGAAAAGCATACAGTGAAAAATAAAGTCATTTCCTTGGGGAATAGGTGATATTATTTTCTTCTACCAAAGCACAATAATAGAGGATTTTGAAAGTAGCACTAAACTAACAACTAAAGATGGAAACCACAAGGATGATCCGGAATAGCAATAAGATCTGACTAAAGTTACTAAGTGCACATTGATTTTATTCAATTGATTATAAATGTAAAAATAATTCAATTATCATAAATAAATTAATTATAGATGTCCGGAATGTCCGCCAGTAATCCATATTTCCTTATGGGTTGACAATTAAAAAGATCATTTATTAATTATTCTCCAAACAATAAACAACCCTAAAGATAGCTCATAAAATTTTGTACCGATAACAATAGAACTAGGAAGATCCAATTCATAATTAACAAATGCAGACGCTAATTTGTTTTGAATTAGATTAATTACTCTCATGATAAGCTTATCTCTATCAATTTCTCACTAATTTAACTCTAGTAAACAATTACGGATTTGAAGGTTTAACTGGCTTTAAAGTAAAGAGTTTAATGAAGAAATGATATCTAATTACCGATTAAACTAAATACTCAAGCTTCTCGAAAAGTAGAGAGTAAATAAATAGTTATAGTAAATCAAGATAACAAAAAAATTAGATCTCATGATTGTCTATTAAGATCAGTTGCGTGGGATTCTGATCCAAATTGACTCGACTCATCTTATTACTGTAGCACTCACTGGCCGAGCTGATTGAGTTGCTAAACGAGTGAGTTTGGCAAATCCCAGCCAACCAACTTATCAAGCTTGGCTCCTTTGTAGCCTAGCCCAGCTCAGCTCTCATGAGTCAATTGTTGTTCATAAAACTGCCAAAATAATTATGACCTACCCTCAATGGATAAACTAGTATAACGATGAGTAGGGTTGCCTCTTTAGAGAGTCGTTGAGCTAATTTCTCTTAATGAACACCCAAAAAGGGGGGGGGGGGGTTAGGGGATATCACTAAATTAACAAGATATCTACAGAAAAATCTCAGAAGAATGCCCAGGAATATCAACAAGCATGTAGAAAATAATATATGAGAAAGGTTCGGTTTAAGTCATTAAATCCACCTTGATTCAACTCAATCAATCGTCGATGCAAGAAGAACTAAATTACCATAAATAAACTGGTTAAATTTGTTAGGGACCTCGTTAACAACCAATTTGTCATTCATTAACTACCCCCTAATCCGAAAGACAATCCTAAGAAAACTTCATGATTTTGGTGTTCCGGCAGCATTGATTTCTAGAKAGACCTAATTCATAATCAGCAAACTCAGATAACTAGCTGACATAACCCCATCAAGTTATCAATAATTTAAATTTAACAAACAATTTTAGATTTGAAGGTTCAATTAGTTGCAAAAGAAAGAGTTTCATTAAGTAACATGTCTAAATTACCGACTAAACTGAATATTCAAATTTCACTAACAGAGTTTAAATAAATACTTACAGTAATTAAGATGATAAAGCAATTAGATCTCATGATTGTTGACGAAGCAAGACTTTCTTGATTCTAATCGAATGAGAGGGTTTAGAACATATACATGCAATAAAATAATGTCTAAAAATAGTCTAACATAGAATGAAAAAATGGCTTGTTCCTACATTTCCATCCCTTATAAATAGGAATAGGAAACCTACAGAGTCCTAAAATATCTCAACTACTAAATAAATAAAGATATTCTAATTTGATAAGAAAAAATAATGTTCTAAAAGTCAAGATTCATAATTACAAGAGATATACATCCAATGTTAATACTTCTATAATGATAGGGGATCTTCAAATGATATGCTAAATTCAAATTAAATCCATTAAAATTCATCCATCCTATATGCACATGGTAACTTATGTGCATATTTGATATTTGGTTAAAATTGCCACAAAATTTGCATATTATTTTTTTCAATTTCTCCTAAAGAGTCATAAAATGATAAATATCCATAAATCATATTATTGCAATATATTTATTAAAACTCCATCAAATATTCCACAAATATCATAATAAAAGTGACTCTATCATCAACCATTGATGCGCAAAATTGCCAACTCGGCTTGGGCTCGGACCGACACGAACGAGCTGATTAGGACTTGACCATTTGGAGCCCCCCAACAACTATTTTTTCCTTTTTCTTTTTGAAGTTGTAAGGTTACAATTGTGCCCTCAAACGACTTCTCCTTGTTTTCTCCTATAAATACCCCCTAAAACACTTAAATCACACAAAATTCAATTACAACTCTCTCAATCTCTCAAGCTCTCTCAAAAGTCTCGAATTATTAAATAATTCTTGCTTGAAGCATTGATCCAAGAATGAGAAAATCGAGAAAATTTCCATTGATGATCAAAATCAAGTGATCACCATCGACATCAAGTTCAAAGAATTCTTGAAGGGTTTATTCTCCAAGTACTTAATTTTCTCCAACTTTATTATTTGGTTATTTTGTTTGAAATTTGAATTCTAGTTCTTGAAATTTGAAAGTTGATACAAGTTTAGTTTTTCTTGATTACTAGTTTAGTTTTATACATTTAAAATTACTATAGTTCTGTTTCATTGTATACTTGATTTCTCTTTCTTGATGTACTATTTTTTTTATCAGTTGTTATACAACTTTTCTTGTCTTCTTGATATATTGTTTTCATCACGCCTCTGCTCGGTTCTTAGGTGCTTTTGGGGTTGGGCGGGGCGCTTTTTGTCTCTCGACAGTAATAATACCACTAACAATCATCAAAACTAGAAAGTATAGCGATACAACCCATCACAAATTAAAATCTTAAAACTAAGCACAATATAACTAGCAATTCTCAAATGATATCCAAATCAAAAGTCAACCCAATTTACAACTCATCAGGTTCCTTACTATAACCAAAATAGAGAGATAATCCTGAAAGTCCCCAAGTACAAAGATCTATCTGGAGATAATTAAAAATACAGCTACTAAGGTCCAAAATACTTTCGTCCTCTATCCACTAACCTGCACTAGATACTGAGAAAACATGYTATGAAAGGAGTGAGCTACGCTCGTGAGTTCCATGCATGGGTGTAGGTGTAATGCAAATGAAAGGTTTACAAATAACTTTACAGTAAATCGTGTAACATAAATCAAAAGCATAACACTTGCCAAAATGATTTCCTTGAAACATAGYGAGATTTTTAAAGAATAAGTTCTAAAAATTGTATCATTACATGTCAAGCATTCCAATGTGGCAACCCAAGGAATGCAATACAAATCTTAACCGTTAGAGTTATACTCTACGTGGTCAAGTTACTAGTATTATCCCCCATAGCTACACATGCTATTTTCAACCCGTTACCCATGAATGAATATACCTTTACCTTTTCCCTCTAGCGGAGTCTGCTGCCTCTAAGTTAATCACCTAACCAAGGGTACAATTGTCCATGTACACCGTGGGTACCTAATGGCGTAACCGTCTGCCCCAAGACATTCCCAACTCGCCATAGGTATGATACACCAATTTTGGCCATTTGACAAATCTCGAGCACTACCGTCCTCCAGGTGGCTCAAGAGGTCCTCGTGTTGGGGACTAGCCAAGTATAGTATTTTGCCAGTGAAGTAGCACTAGGAGTCGCAAAAAGAGTTCTCCATCACCACAACACAATCCATAACGATAGCAATAACAAATAACATTAACAATATCAGTAAAACATTAGAAATCCATCATCATTGCAGTGTTGTTTATTGAAAACATTCATTCGATACAAATACCCAAAAGTCCTTGCTATTTAGAAAATAAAACATGTTTATAAAATACACATATGCAATCAATAATGTATAGAATGTTTTAAATAACACGAAAATTCACTATGTTGTAATTTTTCTGAAAGAGTTTTCAAGAACTCACCTGATATATCTTTAATCGGCTCAAGTCTTTGGTGGTGGTTTTAGGTTCTGCGCCCTATAGACACATCACAYGAGTATGCTTAGTCTAGATTCCATGTTAACTCAAGCAAAACTATAAAGTATAGAATTACGACTCTCATAGCTAGCCAAGATTGCCAATCCTAATGAACCCAGACATAGGGTTGTAGGATCTAAGATAAGGTTAAAAGGTTCGTGCAAGTGATCGTACTTGTAGGAATATGGTATCTTTCGCTGAGAATTTCATAAGAGGAAAAGGGCATATACCTTAAGGGTCACATGTCATTATGGAATAGAAGGTATATGACATATAGTCGAGTAAGAAAACTCTATACGTTCAAGGTCTCAAACAAAGTAAAAGTCTATCAAGGGGTATTGGAGATAGTTTCTGGTCTAAGCTGTCAAGGGTCGGTAAAATGAGCATATCTCCATTTTTTCAAGTGGTTCCAACCAATGTTACTAGTGGCCTAGGGTTCCTAAAACTCAGGGCTATCCATGCATTCAAGAGGTCATGCATTTTGATGAATCAAAAACTCGTAGTAATTCACGGAATGCAGAGGAGTGACCAGAATTGTGCAGTACTGGTAATGCTTAGTAAAATGGTCATAACTTGGGTTCTAGAAAGAGTTTTCTCACAAGACCTATTGCAAAAATGTTCTTGAGATGCATATAATTTCATCCATATAAATACCTTCTTACTTTAGGGTACAGTCAAATTCCAATTTGACCAAAAGAATAGGGTAAGGCAGTGTTAAGCTTAAACTGGCCAGGTTTAGTAATTAAATTATATCTCAAGTTCTAGGTAGCATGTTCATGTAAGATTGGTTTCGAAGTCAAGAAACAGGACTAACTACAAGTCAACCCAAAATAACACTTTGTCCCTTTCTAGATCAGACTATAGAAATCTTTGAAATACAAGCCCATTGTTATAATCCCTCTTCGACAATATGACAATCCTTTAACTTCCTCCACGTTCACCTTTTAACAATGTTTTATGTCCTAGACAAGCTTGAAATCTTTCCTCAAAAGTATATAAAGTTTGGTATACTTTTTCACTCTTTAAAGTGATGATAAGATAACGAAGATCCTGGGATTTGATTTCACAAAGATAAGCAAAGAGACTTCTTGCACTTTTTGGAATAGAATAATCAAAGTAAGATTTTTAGGATGTTCTCTCCAGTAATTTCTCTTTAAATCTCAAGTTGGTGTTTTCAAAAGAGTCCCAAAGTCCTTTGGATACCCCCATGAGTAACGACAAAGAAAGAATCATTTTGTTTGAAAACTTCGTCTAGTTCGAACGGTCAAAATAGAATAGGAGTGTGTCCAATCCCTCATTGGAGGGATATTAAGGACTTATTCATAGGATTATTCAAACTTTCAAACAGTGCAACAGAACTGTCCTTTGGACGTATAGTTAGGAGGGCTCCAAATGTTCGATGCGGCATCATACATGTTTTGAGGCCCCAGTGGAAGGCATTCAGACTTGACATTAACCAAATTAGGACAGCCAAGGCAAACACAAGTCCTAAGTCTAAACTAGGTCTGGACACACTACTTGAGACCATCAAATGGTCGAACTAAAGCCATGTCTCGCCCGAACCTGAAGGACGTCGGACTTACAATTTCTGTACTTMGGAAATACGAAGTAACGAGGTCACTTTGGATTCGCTTTCAATGAAACTTTTATAGTCCTAAATACTATTGTAAGTTAAATATCCATGTTTTCCTTTAAAGAATACACTTAAAGCATTTGAAAAATAATTTTTGTGCAAGGATCAAAAATCTTTTTCAGGAAATCAAACCTATGTCTAAGTACAAGTAAACATAAACTAAATAAGCCTATGTATTTAGAGAGAAATCTATAGAACAACTATATCTCTTCTTGGATAAGTTGAACAACTTCAATTTGAGGATCAATAGAGATCTTGAATTTGAATACACTTAATTTGTGTTCCTATAAATATTTATACACAATTTGAATACAAGTTATTATCAAAATTCTTAGTTGCCACGCCCCAAAATTGGGTTATAGTTACATAAAAGTTTTAATTTACTTACTTAACAATCATTTCCTCGCATAAAATAATTTTAAGAAATAAACATAACTTAGAATAAGGTTTAAATTAATAAGTAAAAAAATAAAAAACTCTTCTAGCTCGCCTGGCTTGAGTTATCGAGCTCATATGGAATTGCGTATTAGGCATTTAAGCTGAGTTGAGCCCCAATACTTGAGTCGCTGGCTCGGCTCGGCTCAACTCTCGAACCTTTRGCCAGCTTGGATTGCCTGGGTGAGTTAAGTATTTGATCTCGACTAGACTCGATCAAAACCTGATTAGCCGGTTCATTTGCTATTGCTATTTCTTGGACTCTGACCAACATCCGAGAAGACTAGTTAAAGATTTGCTAAGAGAACTGTTTAAAACATATTRTTTATAAATGGTTTTTTCAAATTCAAATTAAAASCGATCCACGGTTCTCTGCACAAGAAATCGTTGGGAGAAGTGCTTAAAAGAAAAGAAAAATGCCTAGAAATGGTACTTTCTTTTGAAAATGCATGTTGGAATTTTAGGGTATTTCCAAAGATACGTTTGTTATATTTTACTTGATTTTATTCCTAATTTCCTCTACTTTATCCATTGTTTATATCAACTTTCAAATCATCTTTTTCTACTAAGGTTTAGAAAATATTGAGAATGTTGGAACAAATCTTTTGAACGTTACCTACTTGCTCCTTCTATACATTGGAGAATAGATTAACGTGAGACTCCTTCTCTGTCTCTTCCCACTGAATTTAACACTTAAAATTATTGTTCCTGCAGCCCTCTATATAGTGAAAAAGTCTCGGTTAATCTTGAAAGGATATTCCGAAGTTATTGGAATAATCTTTTAAGGATAATACATACTTTTTACACCATTTGAGAGATTAAATTACTTATTTTATATTCTTTTCTAGTTATTTTAGTCTTTTTGATTGCTTAATATATTTTCTTATTTCTCCGAAAAATGCAAACTTTCAATAAAAAAGTTAAAGATTCAAATCTCGAAACGTAAAAAAGAATTACCACCTCAAGTTGAACTTTGATAACTCTCTCAATTATTGTAACTTTTTATATTTGTTGTCGATCGACACCTTTAGGTTCCATTTAGATAATTGTTAAAATTAAAGCAATTTAGTTTAATTTAAAATGCATTGTTAAAGTTAAAGAAGGAAAAATTAATTTTTTTCAATTTAAATTTTTATTTGAGAGAGAATTATAATTTAGTAAGTTTGAAGATAACGCAAAATATTGTCCACATAACGATCTTGTCTGACTTCATCACAGAACAAGCCCTTCATTTCCTTGATCTTTTCTCTGTAAATCCTTCCTTCTTCCTCAATCATCACCAACCTCAATGACTCAGCCACTGAGTACCTCGTAAAGGATCCATCTCGGTCATCTCTCGGGATGGAATATCCCATTTTCTTCGCCTCCAAGACCCTAGAATTCAATCCTTGATCAGCCAAGAATGTCAGCAGAATAAGAGCCAACTCATGCTGTATTGCCTCCACAACCGAACTCCAACCCGCGTGAGTCAAGAACCCACCCACTGCTTCATGGCTCAGTATCTTCAACTGCGGTGCCCAAGTCGTGCATACCACTCCACGATCTTTAGTTCGATTTTCAAACCCTTCAGGTAGCTCAACTAMCTCTGTGTCTGTTTCCCCACGTTTAGTCCTCAGAACCCAGAAAAATGGTAGTCCAGATAGCTCTAGACCTAGTGCAATTTCATTGACTTCAGCCTGACTAGGCTTCGCCTCGCTCCCGAAAGCAACGTAAACGACTGGCTGTTTTTCTTGCTTGTCTAGCCACTCTTTTATGGATCTCCAAGCATCATCTTTGGTTTCATCAGCTTCATCATTTCCGGTGGTGGGCAGCTGACYAACCGGAATAACTGGTTTGTGGTGAAGGTCCTCCAAGACCTTTAGCCATGCGGGTTCGAAGTCAGAACAGCTCCTTATGGCCAAAATATCAGCCCCTTCAATGGAGGATCCAAGACGGAAGGTATCGGAAACGTTTTCTTCATCTCCTTTTACACCATCGAAAATTCGCAAGATCTCAAATAGCTTGAAAGCAACGTTAGTTTCAAATGGTGCCCATTCCGGTGGGACAGTGAAGTCTTCTGCTGTTGTTCGTTTCTTTTCAGTACCCTTTAGAACTTCAACAGGTCCGACGAAGCCCAAAAATGCCGCAGTGAATATGCTAAAATACGCAGTGGGAATATTCAATTTAGATGCAACATGGGGCACCCAATACGAAGCAAAATCAAACAAGATCCAATCAGGAGAAGACTCCTCAAGAAATTGAGCAAAAGGCTTTTGGAGGCCATCATGAGCTAATTTGAGGTACTTT
The DNA here is from genome assembly GCA_001752375.1 of Rhazya stricta. Classification (NCBI taxonomy): domain Eukaryota; kingdom Viridiplantae; phylum Streptophyta; class Magnoliopsida; order Gentianales; family Apocynaceae; genus Rhazya; species Rhazya stricta. The sequence continues at coordinate 3,629,004 of MEJB01000094.1, forward strand.
ACTTTCATGTATGGAACATCAACTGTGGCTTCTGCATTTTTAGGGAGATTATCAACTCGGGGTAGAGGAAGTTTAACAAAATCTATCAGATGGGCCAAATTTGGAGGAAGTTTTGGGAGACGATCAATGTTTCTAGGGGTTGAAACAAAGGAAATCTTATGACCCTTTTTAGCAATGAGCTTGGATAGCTCTAGAAATGGGATCATGTGGCCGAAGGCCAGCCACGGGAACATAACTATGTGAAGATTCCTATTCTCAGCCATTCGTGAAATGAAGCTTTTGGGTCTTGGAGGCTGAGAATCTTAAGCTTTTATAGACAGAAATTATACTACTATTAAATTTTGCAGAGATAAGTTATTAATCTATGAAATAAAATAAATTATTCCTCCCTCAATACCTTTAGTTTAAGGTTCGCATATATGAACTGAGGACATTAAAGGAGGAATTAAAACGACTAGATATTCGAGAACAAAGCGTTTTTCATTTTTAATTTTCTTTTTCCTATTAAGTAAGATATTACTATTAAAAATATATTATTATTCTATTAATACTCGCAATTCTTTAAATGATTCCTACCGGATAACAACAATAATTTAGGAGAATCGGCAATGAATTTCAACCTTTTTCTTTTCTTTTTTTTTTTTGGCTCTCTTGCCTTTTCGCATTCTCGAAATAAAAAAAGAAGATGGTCTGTGAGAAATATGAAAGAAATAAAGAGGGTATGAAGATGTGAAAGGAGGAGAGTAGAAGATGAAGGAGGTTTGATACTTTTATTCCAAATGCAATATATTTACTTAATGAAATGTGTGAATTTAGTATTCTTCTATTAAATGAAATGAGTTATAAATTAAAGAAGTATATTATGTTTTTTTTTCCTTGCTAATTAAAAATACGTGTTATCTTTTATTATTTTATTAACTACTCTCTCAGGCCCACCCTCCCTCCAAAAATTTTATGACTTAAATGTAGAAAATAAAAATAAATTTTTTGCGCAATTTAATTCTTGAGAAAGAAAGTCTTCAGGTCAAGAATGAAGATTGAATAGTCTGTCTGTTCCCATTGCTATCGTTATCAGACTATCGCGTGCTCCGTGAAGCCCGCTGTGCCTCTTCAACAATATTTGCTTGCGTCATAAATGATCTCATCATTTTTAAATACGAGATTTTGGCGAATCTAATCACGTCATTCCTAACGTTAAAATTTTTTAACACAAATTATAATTGGCTGTAAAAATATATAAAGTTTTAATGCATAAAATCGGCATCAATCATGATCAGTATATATATAGTCAATGGAAATATTATAATAGTTTTAAATAATTGGTAAACGAATTACTGAATCATAGTAAGATTTCGTATTTGATCGTACTTGTATCATCATGTTAAAAGAATTTTAAGCTGAACCTTGTTCCAAATGAGAATTAGATTTTACAATGACAATTTAAGTTGAATCTTGTTCCAAATAAAAATTAGACTTTACAATCGCAATTTGAGTCGAATCAAATAGGATTAATCTTAACCAATATAGAGATATCATATCTCGAGAAAAATAAATACTCATCCTACAAAAGTTGATATCTTCCGGCCAAGAATTACAATGGTAACATTGGGACACTTATTATCGCCTAATAGTTGACAAACTTTGGCATTTGAATAAAGAATATCCTCATAATAAGATTTTTCAAACTTTGAATGTTTCTTAATTTTGAGCGGCTGAGAGCTTCTCTCTTTCTATATGGACAAAAAGAACCCTACAAGTCTTGCAATTAGGACACTTTACATACTACGTGTGGAGTTTAAAAAGAAACCTACAAGTCTTGCAATTAGGACACTTTACATACTACGTGTGGAGTTTTTTTCCAAGAATGGGCGTCCTTTGAGAAAGGACGCCCACAATGAACTTCACTATTTTAAGGGTGATATTTTTGGACGCAATGCATTTCAGAAATGCGATGGGATCAGAAGGCGCATTCTTGACATGCATTGGGCCAAACACATGCTTTAATCGAATGAGTCACGAGATGAGATACGTATTTACAGAATGCTTTCGACTTTTTTACTACCAGTGCATTAAGACAATGGGACCGGTGTGAAAACTTAACCAAAAAAAAAAAAAAAAAGCCGGGGTTAACTTTCCCCATTTACCTTCCAATGAAAACTTAATTGACGACGAGTATCATCTCTGTAAACTTGATACTTCATCGCGGGTAGAATCCATCCGTTCGCCATCTCTGTAAACCTGATATTTCATCACCGATAGAAGCCATTCGTTCGCTGCTCGATAGCCGATGGCTCATGTCGTCGTTGAACGTTCAGATCTTGGATCTTAACGGCATCCTTCACCTGTCGTCCGCTTCTTCGCTGGCTTTCACCTGCCGTCGTTTTCTTTACTAGCATCTTCGATGGCAATGCCGTCCATTCGTTGTTCGGTTTCAGCCGTCGTTGGCCATTTCTTTTCACTGCCTGCTCCTTCGGTGCTCGGAGCAGTAGGTTTAGCCATCCAGGTATTTTGTTAGATGAAATCCCATTTTTTTCGACGTTGTTCTGGAGGAATAAAATGCATTCATGCCAATTATAGAATTTTGCTAGTGAAAAAAGGTTCTTAAGAAGATGGAATTTGTCAAGCTGAATCTTTCTTACTCTACCAACTTTACATTCTTCATCAACAAAATTTGGCACCTAGATGATTGAAATATTGCTTCTTGTCGTGGTCTTTTTGCATCTCTAATTGGCTTATCTATGTGCTTGTAATTGAATCCTTTTGCATATGTAATTGAAGATGGATTTTGTCAAGTTGAATCCTGTTGCATCTGTAATTGAAAATATTGCAAGGAATTGCCATTTGATAATTCACTTAATACGTTCTTAATATTACTTTACTTCTTCTTTGCCATATATACGTTTACATATATAAATAAGAAGCATTAGCTTTGTTAAATTCATTATTTACATATATACATTTGTTTTCAAGAATAACCAAACTCCTACCATATACAATCATACGTAGGCTTGCAGAAGTAGGGTCGCATATATGTATCTCTATATGTAATTAAGTTGCATGGTGGTTTGTATGTATTTTATATATTTAACTTCGTTCTAAACCTGCATTAAGAACATTCCAAACTCCCACGAGCAAGAATCAAGCTTGATTGGTAATGTCTGTGTACATATATATACATAGGCCCATGAGAATATGAAGTGCACTGCTAAATTGAACTAATATATAGTAGCTTTCCGTGGAGTTTTGACTGAAAAGTTACGTACTTTGAAGTCAAGAAATTTCTTTAAATTAAGTGATCTTGATGGAGCCCTAATGTCATCAATGATAGCAATGGGCTTACTTTTAGAGTACTAATATACTATAGGGTTTTAGTGGCTGGGGGCATATGTTTTAATTAGCTCTTCTTCTACTCCTTAAAATATTCAGTACTTTTTTAGGAAAATATAAACTTGACACCCTTTTAGGATCATAGAGGGATTTTATATATATTGGCATACTATCTCCTTTCAGGATGGGATAATGGCATTTGGTAATGTATTTCCTGAATAATTAGGTACTTGTGGGATCAAAACCTACTTAATAAGTTTTGCCTGCTTTTGGGGTCATAATTGCTCAATGAATTCCAAAGTGAATTTCCTTGTTTTGTAAATTTTTTGTATATTTGAAAGATTTAAGAAAGTAACATTATAGGCCTTCATGTCTTTCTTCCGGCTAATATTTTCTCCAAATTAAAGTATATTATATTTTAGTAATTGCTAGCAAAGAAGTAAACAATGCCAAGAAACTCCAAGAAAATATGGAAAAAGTGCAGGCCCATGATATTGATAGTCGTAAATAAGATACAGAAACAGTATGCAGATGACATTACAATAACATATTTCGGGACAATGTCTCTTCACAGAACATTCAAAACCTACTTTTGTTTTGTTTTAACGAATCTTGAAAGGGAGAGAATTTCGATGATTTAAAGATTGGTGTAAACCATTCCTGACTCAAAAAAATAGTTTTTAATGAAATCAAACTTTGAAAGATAGTGAGACTAAGAAGTATGGCTAAGACAGTCAGATTAGCAATAGAAAATTTTCTGTACAATAACATATTTCGGGACAATGTCTCTTCACAGAACATTCAAAACCTACTTTAGTTTTGTTTTAACAAATCTTGAAAGGGAGAGAATTTTGATTATTTAAAGATTGGTGTAAACCATTCCTGACTTAGAAAAATAGTTTTTAATGAAATCAAACTTTGGAAGATAGTGAGACAAAGAAGTATGGCTAAGGCAGTCAGATTGCAATAGAAAATTTTCTATGTTTGGCTAAGACATTTGGCTCAATTTTCTCGATTGATTGTGCTGATGATTTTTTGTAATGAAATTGTTCGAAATCTTGTCCATAATTTCTTCAGAATTTCATGATTTTTTTGTTGCAATGACAATGCAAATCTTTTTGGCATTTTCTACTACTAACTTGAAATGGATTGTTCATGCTTATTTAATTGCATATGTATTGTAACCCATTTTTGATTGGACAATTATTAATTCTGTTATTTATCTACTTATGATTACTTTTGCAATGAGATATTAAATACGGTATACACAATTATATTAATAGATGGATTTGAATATTCATTCGGGTCCACTAGATGCATCGTTGCTGTCTAGACAAGGACAATATAGGTTTGACCTTATATGAGCTGGGGACGAGCTGTCCGTATCTAGAGGCTTGCAGTATAGGACTCATGTAGGTCGATTTTGGTCAGCTTATGATGTTGCTGACCTACATGTTAGGGATGCCATTGATGTTGTCGGGTTTTCAACACATTTGTAGATTAGGGAATGTGACTATTAATCATGCCCTTATCACCGCTATGGTTGAGCAATAGCGCTCGGAGACACACATTTCATCTATTCTTTTGAGAGGCTACAGTGACACTGTAGGACGTCGCTGTGTTGATGGGTTTGAGGGTTGATGGTCACCCCATCATAGGCGGCCTTGCTATGAATAGTTTTCAAGGGTAGGAGGCTCTCTGTGTGTCTAAACTTGTTTCCAATCGCAACTCGGTGATATTGAAGGAAACAAGCTAATGGCACGCGCAATAGAGGCGCACTTGCAAATTCCACTTGCGGACGATGCCACTGATGATGATGTCAACCAGTAGGCTCGATGCATTATTATGTTGCTATTTGGTGGATTACTGTTCTTCGATAAATTGAATAAATTTGTTCCACTTCGATTTCTACGCCAGCTTGAGGATCTTTGCAGGAGCGGGCAGTTGTGTTGGGGGAGYGCGGTTCTAGCCCACCTATATTGATCTTTATGCGATGCAACATTAGGTTTGAGTCGGGAGATTTTTGGTGTGATGGCCTTGGTACAGGCAAACTTTCAATAGATAATTGTCTTAACTTATAAACATTTTAAAAAGTTTCAAATAATCTCAATTACTGACCATCCATTATTGATACTTTGCATTTTTAGTTATAGGTTATGAGCACCTTCCTATTCCATGCTCAATTTGTGCCCAGCCACTTCCTGTATTGCCGGATTTTGCTCCATACTGAATGAGGTGAAATCGGCTTTTCGATTTGATGTGGTTGCCTACTCATGTGCTGGTGACATATAGGGATCAGATAGATGCGCTCACCACCGATCAGGCCCGTATAGTACATTGTAATATGTGTATGTGATTTAGTTTTTTATAAAGTTTCATATTCAAACAATTGTGATTGTAATTAAAAAAATATTTTATTTGTATGCAGTTTATATGGATGTCGTACACATGTATTCTACATTAGCTACCGGCCTTTTATTTAGAAGGGCCTGACATTTGGCTTTCGTCACCCATTCCTTTGATGTGCTTGAGTATCGTTGAGTATTGCTTCCCGGACAGGGTGATGAGCTAGTTTATCTTAGAGCAAGTCATTCTGACTTTGATTGATCATTTTGGCATGCACAGTACACGAGGGGATAGTCGTACGCTGTGGAGGCACGAGAATGCATGATATGTAGATGAATGGCTTGCTCGGAGATCGAGGATTGTGATGGGGATGCCAGCAGCTTAGTTGGAGGTTCCTCATCCAGATTACATGGAGTGGCACTCCTATCATACTCGATTACTCATTGGTAATCTGATGATGAGACMACAGGATCTTGAGGGTTATCAATGCACTGGATCTCAGTTACAGTTTGCTGAATGTGTTCCCATCATATTATTTGTTTTTTTTTTTTCACTTTTCACATTTTAAGTACATTGTTGTAGTTTATTTCTTTACTGAATTTATTCTTTAATGTTTTGTACGCATCGAACTTTCGGGAATGATTGGACATTGTGGATTAGGCGATGCCACATGCAAATCCACATTCTTGGACAACATTCGCACAGCTGAGGGAGAACATGATGAGGACTATTAGGCACTTGGGATCTCTCGGCTGTCGTGGTAGGCAAGATGTCAATGTACCACTTCCTGCTAGTTCTCATTGCCCGCGGTGAGCCTGGATATCGACGAGGCCGAGCACAGTTTTCGGAGCTTGAGCTCCAGTAGCTCGATGACGATATTGGGGCCCAGGAAGAGGATGATTATTTGCACCAACTTGAGGAGGATATTGCAGCTGTCTCGCTCTTTTTGACATACAGTGGAGACACGGGACTAGACCTTCACGAGCTGATGATGCACCTGGCCCGTCTACTTAGAGCGATATTGGGGTCATCACACAGGTTAGCACCAGTTCGTCTTTGCAGAGCGATATTACCGCACCCAGTAGGCGTCGTGTTCATGATGGCGATGATGGCGATGAGGATTTTGATCCAGATGCCTTGATTCTCCATCGAAGCTCTTTGTCCCGTTGGGCACCTGACCATTATACCTTGGCTACATGTGACTGTTAGAGTTGTGATTGTGATTGTAATTTTTATTTTATTATCATATGATTAATTCTATTAATGTAGAAATTTAAACAAACTGGTTGATATGATTCATGTTATCTGAGATGGTTCTTGAATTATGTTTTTTTTGAATGGTTTTTAGTTGGTAGTTAATATTACTGAATTGTTGAGGAAATGTGGTTGGTGCTGTTATTGCTTTGAAACTGTGCAGGGTGGCTTGCTAGTTGTTACTATTGCCTTTGCCTACATATCAACGCATTTTCCAAATGCGTTGATATATACGAACGCATTTCCAAAATGTGTTCCTAACTTAGTAACACATTTCCCAAATGCGTGGTTGCTTTTAACCTTTTGACTTTTCAAAAAGCCAAGCCGCCATGCATTTGCTAAATGCATGGTTTTTGCACTTTTTGGCTCTATATAAGGTCGGTGATGTAGTACTGATGAAATGCACTTCCGACACAATTGCCTTTCTACAGTGGATTTCCTCTATAGCTTAGCTCCCTATAAATCTAAGGTATGGTTTTTTATTTTTTTTATTTTCATTGTTACAATAAGTACTGAATTTATGTTTTTTAGTTTTTTGTTGTTACAATAAGCACTGAATTTATGTTTTTTTTTTATTTTTTGTTATTACAATAAACATTGAATTTATGCTTTTTTTAATTTTTGTTGTTACAATAAGCACCAAATTTATGCTTTTTTTTTTGTTTTTTTGTTATTATAATAAGCACTGAATTTATGCTTTTTTAAGTTTTTTGTTATTACAATAAGCACTGAATTTATGTTTTTTTTTTTAGTTTTTTGTTGTTACAATAAGCACTAAATTTATGGTTCTTTTTAGTTTTTGTTGTTACAATAAGCACCGAATTTATGCTTTTTTTTTTTTTGTTTTTTGTCATTAGAATAAGCACTGAACTTATGCTCTTTTTAGTTTTTGTTGTTACAATAAGCTTTGAATTTGTACTTTTTATTTTTTTATTTTTTTTTTACAATGAGCTCTGAATTTATGATTCCTTTTAGTTTTTTGTTGTTACAATAAGCTCCGAATTTATACCTTTTAAGTTTAAATTCTTTTATACAATGAGTTCCGAATTTATGCTTCTTTTTAGTTTTTTGTTGTTACAATAAGCTCCGAATTTGTACTTTTTAAGTTTAAATTCTTTTATACAATGAGTTTCGAATTTGTGCTTCTTTTTAGTTTTTTGTTGTTACAATAAGCTCTGAATTTATGTGTTTTTAGTTTTTTGTTGTTAGAATAAGCTTTGAATTATATTTTTTAAGTTTTTTGCTTCTTACAATAAGCTCTAAATTTATACTTTTTAATTTTTTCGTTCTTACAGAAAAGCATTAAATTTATGTTCTTTTTTTTATTTTTTATTGTTACAATAAACATTGAATTTAAATTTGTTACAATAATAATGAGATGTTTAAATTTGTCATCATCCAAATATTGTAAAACTACTATCTTTGTGTTCATTAAAGGATTTGAGACAGTGTCTTTTTGGATGACCATTCATAATATATATGCAATTGTGAGATTAGGCTTGATTCAAGAGGTTCTTATTACATGGATGGACCTATAAAAAAGAGTTGGACAATACGATGGCATGTTTCATACTCAAAGTTGTGTAGGAAAGTGTGTAATTTATGGAAATTTGATCCCGAAAGATATCAAGTTGAGTTTATCTGTCCTATGCCTTTAATTTATAATTGGAAAAGTTCATTTCCAATCCTCCGTTATCTCAGATGATGATGATGACTTACCAATGCCCGAGGATGCATAATTACATCAGATACAACTACTTGTAAAATTTAATGAAATACAACAACCTGAGCCAGAAGCTGGCGCAATCGCAGACAAATTCGGTTCTTGAACCTCCATATTTATCAAGTATTCCAGAATATACTGACCGATCAGGATTTGCAATGGGCGCATATATGACAATACTAATGAACTAGCAGCCAGATATCCCTGACTTTTTATTTTCTCAAGTGCTTGAAGATGAAACTATACTTTCATCTAATTGGCATCCACACATGTTTGCTCAAACGAATCGTCAAGTGCAATAAAGCAAAATATTCCAGATGTTGTTGTACAAATAAATTGTAGGAATCGAGTTGAAATGAATGTCGATGCAGATTGTATGATCATGCATATACAACTAATGTGGATGATTAACCTATTGAGCTTGAGGATGTAGATATTTTAGATGGAGACGGTGATAGTGATGGAGATGTTGATGGAGTTCCTCGACATCCACACATGTCTAGTACATCACAGGGAATTGCTGGAGGTAGAAAATCTGTCTGTGTTTTCAATTACACTTCTTTCTGAGAATTCCAAAATACAAGTTCGAAAGAACAACAAGATGATTTTGTTGATGCTAGTGGCAACCGTCCTTATATGTGGTCAAGTAGTGATCTTGATATTCGATTGCACATGAGATTTGAGAATAAGAAGCAAATCATCCAGGCTGTGACTAGTTGGTCAATCAGAATGGGTCGTGAGTACGAGGTCAATAGAAGTAAAAGTATGGAATGGRCAACATCATGTAAAAATTCAACAGATCAAAATTCATGTSTATGGTACATTAGAGCTACATAGAGAACTACTCATGGCTAATGGGAGATCACTACAATACAGACAGAACACACATGTCTTGTTTGTTTCTAGAACAACGTCCATAGGAATCTTACTACTCAGTAAGTTGCTATTATTACACATTTTGTATTTCTTAATCATTTACTGAATGGTTTGCTAAATTGTTAAATGTTTATTCTTTTACTTATTATTACAACATGTATAGTGCACGACAAATAATCCATCTGATTATAGATGATCTGGAAACTCATGTGAAGGTTATTCAGCAAGAGGTGATGAAGTTATTTTATTGTGAAATAACTTACAAAAAGGGATGGAATGCCAAAAAATAATATATCGAGTTATTGTTTGGATCTTGGGTATCTACATTCCCAATCCTTCATCCTGCTTTGTAGCATTATTGGAAACAAACTCGGGTACAATTATAAAGTGGAAACATCACCGAAACAGTATTGAGGAGGTTAAAATTTTCAAATTTGTCTTCTAGATGTTCAGGCCTCAAATTCTTGGATTCACTTACTATAAGCCAATAATATCTGTTGATGGGACGCACTTGAGGGGCACATACAAAGGTGTGCTATGGATTGCTAGTTCATGGGACACTAAAAATCATATGTTTCCACTTGCCTATGCCATTGTTGATAAAGAATCTATAGAGAGTTGCGGGTGGTTCATGCAATTGTTGCGTTTTCATGTCATCAAAGATAGATTTGTATGTTTAATCTCGGACCAACATCAGGGTATATTGAGCATAGTGGCACAAAGTCGAGACTGGCAGGAACCGAAAGCTGTCCAAAAATTCTGTCTCCATCATATCCGTGCCAACTTCAATATCACTTTTAAGAACAGTATGTTGAAGAAGCCAATGTATCAGGCTGGAAGTACACCAAAAGTGCAGAGGTTTCATATGTACATGGAAGAGATAAGMAAAACAGATCAAGCGGCTTATAATTGGTTGATAAATATCCCTCCCGACAAATAGGCTCTATCACATGATGGGGGACATCGGTTTGGAGTTTTAACAACCAAGTTGTCTGAATTTATGAATAGTATTCTGAAGAAAACACATGCACTTCCATTGAAGGTATTGGTTGAGATGAGCTTTAGAAAACTTGTTGATTACTTTTGCTTGCACTGAGATGAGATCGCCCAATGCCGATATCCATTTCCATCTAGAATATGAAAGATCTACACTGATCTCAAAAGCAAGGCAAAGGATGCACTCAGTCACCCAATACAATGTAGAAGTTGATTTATTTGGTGTCACTACTCCACGGAGACAAGGGCAAAGGGGTAACCATGTTTACACGGTCAACATGAGCAAGAATACATGTGATTGCTAGAAGTAGCATTTATTCGGAAGATCGTGTTTCCATGTATTTGCTATATATCAGAAAAGAGGCTGGGACGCTGTAAATTTATTTAGTGAATTATACTCCAAGGATTATTATAGAAACACATACAGTTGTGATTTCTATCCAATTGCAAATGAGTCAACTTGGAGGCCTGTTTGTTTCGTCCTTAAACATAATGAAGAACTTATGAATGGCCGCAATCATTCCGGACAGAGGCGTACTACCAGAATACATAAAGAAATAGACTTTTGTAGCCCTGATTCTCCCATGAGATGTTCAAACTGTCATTAATCCGGTCATAATAGGTAAAATTGTGGAAATAATAATAGATTTATATTTTCATCATTATTCAGGAGGCGAAGGTAATTTAAAAGTTTTTATAAATGTACAATGCTCATTTATATATTCTTTTCACTTCAAATGTAAATGAATATAGTTTCAAGTTTAATTCAAAAAAATAGATTATTCGAATTCATTATTTCATTACATTTTTGCAATGTAATGATGAAAATTTGTATATATTTTTTTATTAATCATTGTAATCATTTATTTTGTATATGTTGAGATATTGCTTGGAAAGTATGGAAAGTATTGCTTGTATTTTGTATTTTGGTATTTTAGATAGAATACATCTTCAAAATTTCATTGGTTCATGTTATATATAGATATGATATTTCCAGCAACATTACAGGTACTTAGAAATATACATTGCATTAAGAAAAAAACATCACTACAAACACATTTGCTAAATGCAAAAGCAGTAGCCACCACACATTCACTAAATGCGTCGAAAATATTTTTGCACATTGAAAGAATGCGGCAGTTTTCCGGTGCATTCCGTTAATGTGTGGGTCATGTCCAGTGCATTTTGTGAACACGTCGAGTTTTTCGGCGCATTCCATTAATGTGTGGAATACATCCCAGCGCATTTTGTGAATGCGTTGGGTTCATTGCTGCCAACATTTTTTAGTAAGGTCCAATATGGGCATCCTTTGGAAAAGGACACCCATTTTGGGAAAAAAACCCCTATGTGTATATTTATTTAGTTTCTCAAAGTTCATATAATAACTACGTTGAAAAGGACAAAAAAATAGTTTTGATAATAAGAATGGAATTAAAAATTCCATTTAGAAGAAATGATACATTATTGCTTGATTTGAGGGTTAGATTTGTTTGTTAGAATAATTCACTAACTAATAAGGTTGTTTGTCMGACTCAAATTACACTTCTATTTCAATTCCCAATAAAGCTGCACGTATTAAATTGGTTTTAATGTTTATAATATGTAACACATCATTGAGGGTTAGATTTGTTTGTTAGAATAATTCACTAACTAATAAGGTTGTTTGTCAGACTCAAATTACACTTCTATTTCAATTCCCAATAAAGCTGCACGTATTAAATTGGTTTTAATGTTTATAATATGTAACACATCATTTAGGATTGATATTTTTCAAAACGTTAATTTCAAGAGAACTTTGTACTTTGCAAAAACTTGTTGCAGTTCTTGAGTCTCAAGATGGATCACTTCATCCTTATCCCTTATTTATGTAAAGGAGGAAAAGGCTTCTTGATTAGTACAAAATGTAACTCTTATGCTTTTGTAAAGATAGAAGGTCCCATTTTAGGATCTATTTCCTAGTACCATGGCCATATTGAACTCCTGCCTCCATCATCTCGTCTAAATTTATGCTGAAAAAGAAATAACTCAACTCTAGCACAACTCACAACTGTCATCTTATCATGCTCTTCAAAGAGCCAACTCCTCTCAAAATCTCACTCAAAAGGTGCTGAGTTGAAATCGCAGAATCTGCTATTCGTTCTTTTGCATGTGCTATTATGTTTAATTGAGAATATGACTGCTACAATAATTTCATCTCCTTCAACTAAATTTACCTTTACGAAGGTTGTCATTTCTCACTCTTTTTTCTATATTGATGTGTGTGATGTCCACATTTATCACAAAGAAAACATGATTTTTTTTCATTTTCTTAACGATAGAATTATTAATAGTTTTGCGCTTATAATCACAAGACTTATTATTGCACATTTATTTGAAGCAGATGTTTGCACCAAGTTTTCCTTCAAGGTCATCTTCTTAGATTTGGTAACTTGTGACTTCTTTCTTGTAGGGTATTCAATGAGAATATAAGTCATAGCTTATCTAGAGATAGTATTTTATTTTTCTGCTTCAAGTTATTTTTGTAGTCACTCCATGAGATCAGCTAGTCAAGGGATAAACTTATAAACAACATGGTTGTTGAGATAATTATGTATTATAGTCTAATCCATTTTTCTGCAGTGCTGCCATTCGGAAACAATATTAATCTGCAAGCTTAATTTGGATTTGTCCGGCACCTAGTTAATTAGTGAAATTTCTTTCATTCTTATTGTTCGAATCAGATATTACTTGTCAAAAAAGATATAAAAAGAATAGTAAACATAAAAACAACTAACACACAAATCTATTAGGAAAATCACAGAACACGGAGAAAAATTTAAGGGCATGCATGAATCTCTCAATCCTATATAAGTCTCACCTTTTACACAATTCGGATGAGGACCTTACACGAAACTTGTGTACTATTAGAGCAGACTTACATCCTCCTTACTGTCACATCACAACCTCAAACTCTTACAACGATAAATATGAGTATACTATAAGAAGAAACAGAAATCATATCCTAATTAGAAGTTACCTAATCCTAATTGAAAGAAGTTACTAAATTTTAATTAAGAAACAAATGATAGGTAACATAAAATCTTAATCCCACTTAGATTAGATCCAATAGTTACACCATAAATTTCTTGGCTTGAATTAAATAAAATTCAAGTTACCAAACTCTTAACGTTTATTTCATTTGATATGTCTTGTATCTGACATCCCTTTTATCTAGAAGACTAGGAAAACCAAGCTTATGACTTAACTTTGTCTATCTCAATCATCTCCATTTCTATGACCAGAAAGGACAAAAATGTGAGACAAAATAGATCAATCTAGTCTACGTAATATCAAAAGGAATCCACAAGATTTCACAGGAACTACATGCAAGGGTGATATATCCAATTTTTTCACCGTTTGTGGTTTATGTCAACATGAGTCACGAAAAGCGAATATTACAACATGAAATTAGAATTGAGTATATATTATTAGTATTAGTTTAGAACTTAATATTTTACTTTCTATCATATATATTACTTCCCTATTCTTGTATTTTATATCATCTATATAAACATCTAGAATAGAGATGAATATATACTAAAGAAGAATTCATTCTCTAAATCCTTGAAATTTAACTTGGTATCCAAGCAAAAATCCCGAACTTTGTTTTCTTCCTTTCAGTTTTTTTTTTTTTTTTTGAGGAATTAAAACCCCATTGTTTAGGTTTTATCTCTTCAAAAAGTTATCTTCTTTCCAAGGAACTGTCACCTAAAATTTTTGAGTTACTAACACCCTTGTTTACAAGCCATAGTCTGTTTTTATTGTTTCCTTGGTACCCTTTGGCGCTGCTATCTATTGTTGCTCTCTACCACTGCTCAATTCCCATTACCGCTGCTCATAACCCAGATCTAACCTCGCGACTGACAACCATAATGCACGACCAGTGATGCCAACCTGAATATTTTAAACAAGAATAGGTTTTTCATACCCGTTTTTGTTATTCCTGCATATTCCTGTTAGTTATTGTATATCATTGTGATATTATGCTCATTGAGATGGGTGAAAATCCTAAATTTATGGAAGCTTCTAGATTTGAGATTTCTATCAAGGAAGGGGGTTCTTTTGGAGGTCCTAGACTTAATGGTGACAACTATCAAACATGGAAGATTGTTATGTCTGTCAACCTCCGAGGCATGCACAAAATGGGACACGTGACAGGTACAATCAACCACCCAAATAGAAAAGATACAAATGCCTATGCTAAATAAGAAGATGACGATGGGTTGGTAATGTCAATTTTATTCAGAGCCATGACCTGTAAGGTATTACAGATGGTAGAATAGTGTGAGACTGCTAATGCAATTTGGAAGACTTCAAGAGATCTATATGCAAATGAATATGATTTTATACAGGTTCATGAGTTAATGTACAAAGCAACAGGAATGCAATAGAATGGAAAATCATTATCTGTATTTTTGACTAAGTTGAAGAATGTGTGGGTTGAGATTGATCAGAAATGTCTTTATATGATCAAGAACCAAGAGAATTTGGCATGATACCTGAAGGAGAAGAATCTTGAGCATATTTATACTTTTTTGGGAGTACTTGATGCAAAACATGCCAAAGCCAAAGGTGAACTACTTCGATGACAGATCCTTCTAAATTGACCATAGCTTTTGCATACATCTAGAAACATGAGTCTCAACATGAAAGACTTATTGCAGTAGAAGTCGAAGTCTCAAGCCTTTCCATCCAACCCAAACTACCAGCACTTGGTTCCACTTTATTAAGAAGAACCTACACTGGGACCTCCTAATCGCTCAAGGAAGTGCTTCTTTTGTCATAGGGTAATTCTAGGAAAACTTGTTGAAAGTTATATCAGTATCTCAGACATAAGAGAGAGAGTTACGGTGTTAAAGCAAAAGCGTTAGTTGTTCAGTTACTTCCAAAATAATATTTCTATGGAATAGTTGGTCATGAGCATAATACAACAAAGTTACTCTTGTAGCCTCCATTGCTGGTCAAGGTAAAATGGGTACGACTTTAAAGGTTTCTAATTTTGTTGGTTTTGATACTTAGATTATTGATTAGATCTTATTTCTCTAAATTGTCTTCCCCCCTAGTGACTCATGTTGCCAATGGCAATAGTGAGGCCTTTCTTGTGTTAGGAATAGGGTCGGTTCGTATTACATCTACCATAGAACTCCCTGATGTGTTATATGTACATGACTTATCTCATTATTTGATATTCGTCCCCAGTTAAACACTTAGTCTAAATGTTTTCTAACTTTCTATCTTTATGTATATGATTTTTTAGGATCTTTTACCAAGGAAATAATGGGMTGGATATTTGAGAGGGAAACTGTTTCATCTGGATCAAACCTATGCAAGGGAGAGACCAAGAGCACAATCCCACACCTCTTTGACTTGAAGTTCTCATAAGCTAAGTCCAATTGGGTTATAGTATCGCCCTCTAGGGCCTCCATTTTTTAGTCTTCTGAAAAAATTTATGTCCAYTCTATTTATTGGTGTAGATGAGTCTTTTTCATATTGTGAAACATGTGCCTTAACCAAGTGCCATAGAACATATTCTTCTAACATATCTAATAAAAGTAATGTACCTTTTGAGTTAATTCACTCTGATGTTTGGGGCCTTTACAGGAGCCCACTATCTTTGGTATGAAATATTTTGTGTTATTTATTGATGGATTGTACAAGAATATCTTGGGCTGTGAAAAATGAGGCCTTTCTTGCTTTTCAAACTTTTTGAACCGTTGTTCAAACACAATACAATAAAACTATTCAAGTTCTTCATTCAGATAAGAAGGGGAGGGGGGAGTATGTTCTTCGAGCTTTAAAAGACTTTCTTCAAACATATGGTTTTATTCACCAGACCACATGTCTACAAACTCCGGAACAAATAGGGTGTTTGAGAGGAAGAACCTTCACTTACTTGATATGGCATGAGCTCTCCTTTTTAGTGCTCGTATGCTAAGTATCTTTGGAGTGATGTTATACAAGGTTTTTCTCGTCTCATCAATCATCTTTCCTCTTGTGTTCTCTAGGATAGGATTCCGTTTGAGGTTTTTGCATCTTATGTCTCCATACTTTTCTTCCATAATTTTCCAATTTGTGTCTTTGGTTGTATTGCTTTTATTCACATTCCAAAATTGAAGATCTAAGTTGGACGCTCGTGCCTTAAGTGTGTATTTGTTGGTTATGGGGAATATTAGAAGGGGAGGGTACTAGTGTTATCGTATTCCTATTCGAAAATACTGTCACTATGGATGTCATGTTTTTTTTGAAGACATGAGCTATTTTTCATCCTGTGATCCTGCTCTAATAACGRGAAAGTTCATACTTTGAAGAACTGTATGATAGTGAGGGGGAGAAAGTGTAAGAAGTGCAAGAAAAATTCGCTGTTGAATTCCATCAAATTTAATTGTTGAAGATGAAGTTGTCCCAATCACCCAAGAACCAGTTAAGATAGCTGAACATGAAGATGAAGACATTATTCTACCACAGTAATCAATCCTACCCCTAGCCCACAAATCCCTGGTAAAGAATGTCGCTTACCTAGGGTATGTCCATCTACTAGTACTAGTTGTAGTGATTCTAAACGTGCTGCCAAAGGGGTTTATTCGTGTCAACCAACCAAAAAGTTTGAATTCACTGTTCATGCAAAGTCAAAATACCCAGTAGCTAATAACATATCTACTAAGAGCTTGTCTAAGTCATATGAATCATTTGTGAATCAAGTATCTGCTTTATCGATTTGTTACAAAATGCAGAATGCCTTGGAAAATCCAAAGTGGAAGAGGGAAATGGAGAAAGAAATGGTTGCATTACAAAAGAACAATGCAGCTCTGTACCTCCACTGCAAGGCAAGAAAGCTGTAGATTGTCATTGGGTGTTTACCATAAAACATAATGTTGATGGCTCCATGAGTTGATATAAGGCACGACTTATACAAAAGGATTTACAGAGACATATGGTATTAACTATGGTGAGACTTTTGCTCCAGTTGCTAAAACGAACACTATTCGGATTTTATCGTCATTTGCTGCTAGTTTAAATTGGCCGCTTCGATAGTTTGATGTGAAAAATGTCTTTCTTCATGGAGAGATAAATAAAGAAGTGTACATGAGTCTCCTCCTGGATATGTTGCAGCTTCTTCTTGTGATTTTGTATGAAAACTATGAAAATCTCTATATGATTTAAAGCAGTCACCTTGCTGGTTTGGAAGGTTCTCACCGTTCATGTGGAGTTTGGTTATAGATAGAAAAACTCTAATCACAATTTTTTTTCAAGCACCAGCAAGGCAAAGTAAGAACCTTAATTATTTATGTTGATGATATGGTAGTGACAGGTAATGATACTGTGGAGCTAGATGCACTACAGATACAAGTAGCCTCGGGATTCGAGATGAAGGACTTGAGAGAATTGGAGTACTTCATGGGATTGCAGTAGCCAAGGGGAGAGAAGAGTTTACCTATGTCAGCAGAAGTATATCCTTGACTTGTTGACAAAAACATGTATGTTGGATTGCGAACCTATTGATACTCCTATTGAGCAAAATCATTTTTCGATAGAGTATCATGATTAGGTACCAGCTGATCGAGCTCGTTATCAAAACTTGGTTGGACGTTTGATTTATTTAACTCATACTAGGCTAGATATTGCATATGTCATGAGTGTACTAAGTTAATTTATGCATAATTCCATTGTGAGTCACATGGATGCTGTAGTAAGAATTTTAAGGTACTTGAAATCAATTCCAATAACAAGGGTGATGCTCTTTTGGCATAACAACATCCTTGAGGTTTGTGGCTTCACAGATGTAGATTCGGGTGGAATATTATTGATAGGAGATCAATATCAAGTTACTTTATCTTTGTAGGAGGTAAAGTCACATGGAAGAGTAAGAAATAGAAACGATCTAGTGCTTAGACAAAGTATAGAGGTATGGCTCATGGCGTGTGTGAATTGATATGGATGAAAAACTTGTTACATGACTTAGGCTTCAACTTGATAAASTTATGTAGTTGTWTTATGACAAGAAAGCAACCATTGATATGTCACATAATCCAGTACAACATGATTGTAGTAAGCATGTGGAGGTTGATTGTCACTTTATAAAATAAAAACTTGATGAAAACTCATTAGCTTCCTTTTTGTTTCTATTAATGAGCAACTTGCAGATATGCTTACAAAAGGAGTTTCAGGAAGGCATTTTATGACTCACTAAGCAAGTTGAACGTAAGTGATGTGTATGTGCCAACTTTGAGGGAAAGTGAATATTACAAGCATCAATTTAGGATTTAGTATTTATTAATAGCATTAGTTTAGGACTCAGCTTAGGAGTAAAAATATATTACTTTCCTATTCTTGTATTATTGTATTTCCTATATAAACCTCAAGAAAAGAGATGAATACATATTGAAGAAGAATTCCTCCTCCAAATCCTCGATATTTGGATGTTTAATTTCTCACTACTTATCAATAATCTAATCAATGATATAGAATAATCAAAATTAAGTCATATATTTACTCTAAAATCACCTGTACAATTCTATTCATGTTCATATCGCATAAATGATTCTTTGTGATTAATGTAACTATGAACCATCAATAATTTTTGTGATGCACAAATCCCTATTGCTTATGTGCCTTTTATAGCAACTTGTATTTTTACTCTACAATACTTCAAAATGTTGCATTTGTATCCAATCTTGAGTTTGTCAACCTTTGTTGGATAGATCTCCTTACATATATAATCAAGATCGCGTAGTACTTCACCACCTGAAGATTAATAGTCCTAATTGCATGCTTGTCCCAAGTCCCTTGTAGTATACTTCTTTTATATTCTTGGTTTTCTATCGTGGAAGTGCAGTTCATTCTATGTTGTATTGCTATTTGTGAAAAGTTCACTTGGCATTTTAGTTAACTTTTAGGAGGCCATTAATGTTTGAATATCAATATTAATATTATGAGGCTATCATATGTATCATTGTATTAATACCCAATTCAGTCCCTATACCAAAAACATAGAAAAAAGTTCCTTCTCGAAATTCTAGATCCTGGTTCTTTGGAATATCTTTCCTATTTTATCGATTTTGATTTATTGTATCCTTTTTTGTTTCATTTTTCTTTGTGCAATAAAGTAAAATGTCATGAAAGTTTAGTTTAGATTCTTGATGCCATTTTTAGTTTTGTTTATTGCATGTTCGTTTAAACATTTTGCTTTTCTAGTTGGTGTAGACATGCTTTTAAAATTTTGAAGACATAGCTTGATGTGCACCTACTGGAATTTGAATGAAATGCTTATGGTTTGTATGGTTCTCGTATTGTATTAAGATTCATATTGACTAGACTTTATAGTAAAATTCTTCGGAAAAAAAAATAAGGAAGAAAATTGATTGAGTGAATGCAATGGATATTTGTCGTACAAAAGAGAAAGATGAGTTTTATATTATGAACTTCGAATGTATTGGAGAAAATTCACAAGATTATGTGATATGGTAAGAGACACTGGGGGATTGAATGACAAGAGAATTGCATCCGTTGATGAAATTGTGACCTATTTTCTCTACATTTTTATACATCGTAAGAAAAATTGAAGAATTAGTCTACTTTATTTATTTATTTATTTWTTTGCAAAGCAAAGAGATCGCATGAACGGTTAATTCAATATTTGTCTTCAAGCGATTTTTCAACCACAAAACAATTATTTAAGAAACTTAAACCTAAACATAACAATCGTGAAGATGTTAGATGGAAACTATTTAAGGTAATAGTATATGAAGAATACTGATGCAATCAATTAGTGTCATTATTTTTTAGTTGTCTTGCTCATTAGTTCCTTTGAATATTGAAAGTTGTTTAGGTGCATTTAACGATACTTTCATTTCAGAGACACCTACTAGAAACTTAAAAAAAAAAAAAATATATTCCACAAGAAAGAGAGGTATTGCAACAAACATTTTCAAAGTATGCTGCCCGAATATGCAATTTATATACACGTTGCCTGGTTCGGAAGGTTCTGCTCGTGATGTCATGTTCTTTGTAATGCTATTAGTAGGCCTAATGGGCTTAAAGTCTGCCAAGTACAGCTTCCCAAAATACTCTAGAATAAACTTAAGGCCTAATGCTATTTAGTTTTGTTTTGCTACCAAGGTTGTTACAACTTGGCTAACGTTGGATATTGCATTTCTGCTAAATTTCTTGTGCCTTATCGTGGATATAGGTATCATCTTAATAAGTTTGATGGCAATTGACATGAGACTCCTAAAGATTATTTTTTTGAAATTGCTGGTGTGCAAAAATTACCTTGCTGAATCAACTATCCTGGTTGTGGCATACTGAGCTTTTCAACATAATGAGGCCTGAGCTCTAGTTGGTAACTATCTGATCGGCTCACTGGATCTATAGCTACCTCCTTTTTTTACATGGAGTTCTAGAGTTAGCTTAAGTAAGCCCCCACAGAGTGTGCAAATGAACTAAAATAACTAGGAAAATAGTTACTTGTTTGCTATGGCCAATATGTTAGCAAAGTGAATTTCACAAGCCACTTAGGGAACAAACAAATCAAGCACACGAACAAGCATAAGCTGCAAAACACCAAACAGTAGAAAATATGCAACTAAATAACTAAAGCTAGTCGAGTTATTATGATGAATGGGAAATGATGATAGCCAATGTGAAGTAGCTTATCACTATACCAGAGTAGCTAAGCTAAGGTATACGCTAACAAGAATACTAATAAAGCTAAGTAAATTAAGCAATTATATGTAAGCTAAGTCCAAGGAAAGTAGTAAAGAAAACACAATTAATGTAAGAGAAGGCTAACAAATTGAATTAAGACTATGCTACTAAAGGCTGTAAATGATTAACATCTAAGAAAACAAGTAAATGAAAATAAACAAGACTTCAAATTTATAAATATGACAGAAAACATATAGGAAACTGACATAATAAAGCAAATGAAATCTATTAGCACTAGAAAGCTGATCATAAAGCTAGCTAAGTAATGAAAAGATAAATTAAACTTGCAAAAATGAAGATAATTTGCTTGATTGTTGGGTTGATTGGATGCCGTTTTCTCGATTTCATCTCTTCTTATTTATATCCATAGCACAACACTTCTGCTGGCTGGTGGCCAAGAAAAATGGCTGCCATTTTGCCATGTTTCACTTTTTTGAGCTGTTTCCTTGGCCCACGCCCGCCTTGGAATGATGATGACCCTTTTTTTTGGAATTCACAATTCTCCTAGCCCTTCAGCTTCTCACGACATGGAAATAGGCAAAAAAAGAATAAACTTTTCACTTCTTCTTCAAGCTTTCACTTGTGCTTTTCCTGACTCTCCTACCACTTTTGAATTTCTGCCATTTTTGAGCTTCCTGGCAATATGTTTCTGGCTGCTTTTTTTTTACTCTCTTCAAGCCTTATTTCTTCCAGCAACAATTCTATGGCGAACCTTAAGATCAACCTTCACTTATCAACAATAGAGTTTTGATTTGCCAATGACTCCTCTAAGGAGTTCTTCGTCTTGGGTCTGACTGTCCAACCCCACATTTCTGAGATTGCCTTTTTGTTCCTTAAACCCAGGGGTTTTATACTCCCTCTTCTCCGTTCTGACTAGACTTAGGCCAGGTGGCCAAAGAGCTTCTACTATTGGCCGGGCTGACTTGCAAGCTTCGAACTTTGTGTTGAGTGATTGACCTCAACGATGGAGTCCATTTGCAAGAAATAGGGAGTATACCACGCTATTCGACTGTCTGCTACTCTCCAATTGAATTTTGATCGGAACATCTTACTGGCAAGCCATTCTGGTCATCGGCAATTAATGCCTTCATCTTACTCGCTAGGATTTTTTCCCTAACTATGCTAGACTTTGTTATTATTTTTAGCCTGCCAGTTACCGAAGTTGATGCGTCGGCCTTGTATGCCAACAACAGGAAGAAAGAATTTTGGCTAAACTTTAGCAAGCATATTGGTGGGTATGCCAAGTTCGTGGAGGCTAACATGGCCAATTTGGCTGCCATTTCTAACAATGAGCTTGACACATTTTTGCTGTGCTACTTGTAGAAGTATCTTCTCTATTTGGCCTCTGGTCGATTACCAATATTACGTCAGCTTACTGATAAATAACGACCCATTCCGTTGGCCTCACTTGTTCTATCTTTGATCTACCAAGGGCTAAGTCGGCTGTTTGAAGCCCTAGCTAGGGGTGAGGATGCTAGCAATATAGCTGCACCATTCTAAGTGTTGCAGCTATACCAATACCACCCTGAGTTTTGGGTTAGTCGTCTATTGGTTGATAGAGCAAGATTGGCAAAAGACGTCACTGGCTATGGGCTAAGGGAAGTGTCAGTCAATTACCGGTCTAGTCGAGACATCTTCAAACGGCTATATTCCTAGCCACCATCGAATCCTTCCCGTACTCCAGATGGGATAAGGGTCCTGACTAGTTKCGGCTACAACCAAATAGTTCTAATTATGCTAAGATGAAAGCCACTTGAGCTAACTTTCTCTACTCTAGGTCACTGATCAATGGGATTTGGCCAACTGCTCTCTACAATAAGATTTCAGCATAGTCGTACTATCCACACTACTGTGTGAGGCAGTTCGGCTTGATGCAAGATGTTCCAGCTGATCCAAGCTCAGCACATCACCTATCAATCGTCTAGAGCTGACCGATACTGATATGAGATTTTAGACAATTGGTTTCCAAAAAAACTCAAGAAGTTCTTTCTGCAGGATTTTTGTTGCTTCCCCCTGACAACTGCACACTTTCACTCCTGGCGGAAACTGTGTTCTTTACGGCTGACCTAGCGAAACACTCTGAAAAACTCTGTCTTCCTTCCATCCCCTTTATTTTCTCTGATCTTTCATCCGTCGAATCGTATGCTGAGGCCATTTGAAAAAGAGAAGCTCGGCCTAACCAATCATCTCTCATCTCTTTGCTGCTTCTCCACAGACTGTAGCTTCTTTGAAGAAGAAAATACTCCGGGTGTGCCTCTTTTGGTCAATCAACTGAATTTTAATTTTTATCAATCGAACCAGCTAGTTTCTCATCTTTTGCTCGTAATTCTTTTTGCAGGGCTGGTTGAGTCGATTGACATTTAGGCCCTTCCTGATACTCCTCAAACTAGGATTGCTTCAACTAGTCTGAGAAAGTCAAAATGGCTGAGGGCCAGGGTGTTGTGTCGGTTGCCCAGAAGGTAATTTCACTTCATATTCTTTCATTGTCCTCTGGTACCTTTTAACTAATTATCTTTGCCTTGCAGAAATTGAATAAAAAGAAGTCTCTTTCAACTGCTTCCTCCACCATTCTTTTGGCTGAATCATCTGAAGAGGAGGAGAAACAAGGGAGTTCGGCTAAGGTCCGGGAAGCCACTCTTGCAATTTTGTTGTCCCCTTTTCATGCTTACCCTGTCTCGATCATGGCCACAGAAGATCTGGTGATGTTCTTCTAATCTGATGCCCTCTCTTCAGCTGATGTCGAACCTTCCAGGGCCTTAAGCTTCATGGAAACCATCTTTAGAAGGGAAATGCTCGTAAGTGAGGGCTTTTGTGGGGAATTGTGGATGTCCTTCAGCTTGGTGGCTCAATCTTCTGACCCTACCTTTTCAACTGACGAGGTTTCTTTATATGGTGGAAGTTTGCCACAAGCTTCAGTTGAATGCTTTGGCCAAACTGAATGAGCGGTCTGCCTTTTCTCCTAGGGATGGGGAGCTAAGTGCTCATTTTGCTGCTGAGAAGAATCAATAAGATATGCAGAAACAAAATGCCTCTGCCCGTGCCAATTGTATAGCGTTCTTGAAGGCTGAGATTAGGCGTCGATCGGCTGAACTAGCCGAAGAGAGGAGAGAATTGTCCCAGGATCAAAATTGATCGGCGAGCAAGATGGCCTCCTTGTGGGCCTTTTCAAAGAGGCATAACAAGTCAGGGCTAGGCTAGCAGAGCTAGAAGGCCAACGACTGATGTGGAGAGTGATAGGGATGAGGACACTCTTGGTTTAGAATAGTGCAAATATTGAATCTAATGCGGGTACGCTCGGCTGCGGAGTTGACAATTGGGGTTGAAAAGACTGATCCAGTGATGCACTTGTCCTTATTTCTGCTACGACTGATTTTATCAAACCCTCTTTTTTCTAGGCCTCTTGGGTTGAGCTACATGATGATGTGGTAAAGGATATTGATAAAGCTCTCCCAATGTCTGATCCTACTATTGGAAATCCGTGTTTGGCGATTGTTGTCTATACTCCCCCAATTGACATCACCCTTCTGTGTACCCTTCCTCATTCCTGGATCTGATTTTGTTCTGTTGGTATTGCCTTTATTTGCTAAAAATAAAAAATGCTACTTCGACCGACATGTAGTCGATATTATTGAAATAAAGTTTACGGCTAATCGGCCGCTTAATGGTCTATTAAAGCTTTATTTAAGGGCTTTTGTGATTAATTCTCAATACCCTCCAAAAAGAAGGACAATAGTATTTCAAATACATGATATTGATCGTTCCTTCTAGCTCTTTGCCATTCTGCTGTATTAGCCGATAACTTTGCTAACTAGGAAGAGACCTTTCTAGCTAGCCGACCATTTTCCAAATTTGGTTCATTAGGTATAATTGACAAATAGACTTTCAAGTAATGTCGCCTTCCTGAAAGGCTCTGACTCAAATTTGTCGATCGGACATCCATGGCCACATTTTGCTTGTGTCTTAGAATATTTTCGAATGCGGTCACTTATCATCATCTAATTGATCCAGCTCCATCAAGAGAGCCTATTGATAATCTGGTATCAACACGTTATTTTGAAATGCTATTCTAGCAGATCATATTGAAAGTTCAATTGGTAGGACTGCATCTTGCCCGTAAGKAAGCCGATAGGGGGTGAAACCCATAACCGTCTTAGGGGAATTCCTGTCAGCCCATAGTACTTCCTATAATACTTTGTGCCATCTCCTGGGCTTATCATCGATAGCCCTATTGATCATGTTAATGAGTGTTTTGTTGGTTGCCTCTGCTTGTTCGTTAGCCTGTGCATAATTAGGCATTGAATGGATTAGCTTGATTTGGAATTGCTAGGCAAAGGCAGCCACTTTATCTTAAGTGAAAGCAGTCCCTTGATTAATTGTGATTGACTCTGGCATCCCAAAGCAAAAGATGATTTGATACTTGATGAAGTTGGTAACGGCTTCCCGACTTACCTTAGTCAATGCCTGAGCCTCTACCCACTTGGTGAAGAAATCGGTATCCATCAAGAAAAAGGAGTGGCTTTCGGAAGAAAATGGGTAGATCTTGCCAATGATGTCTGTGGCCTAGCCCCTAAACGGCTAAGGTTTCACTATAGGATGAAATTTTGTGGTTGGGACATTGAACAAGTTTCCATGCTTTTGGCAAGCCTTATAGCCTTTAGCATATGCATCATAGACCATCTCAATTTTGACCCTGATTGCTATGCTCCACACAGCCCTTCGTGGACATATGTCAATGTTCGAGCTGCTTCTTCCTTGCCTAGGCATTTTAAAAGTAAGCAATTGTGGTTTCTTTTGAACAAGCCAATATCAACCACTAAATAATGTAATGCTTTGTCCCCGAGTTGCTTACTAACCTTAGTTGAATGATTCTTCAGGTAGTTGATAATTTCAATCCTCCAATTGGTCGAGTCATGGCCGTCTCGATACACAGGATCGGCTGGTGGAAAAGAGCTAATGAATCCCTTGGTGGCATGTCCTTGTACTCTAATGCATACTGAGCCAAATTCTTAGCCTCTTAGTTTTTTTTTTTTTTTTATTCGACAAATGTACAAGTATCACATTGGCAAATTTTCTTAGTAAGGCTTGTGTCTCCTAGTATAAGCTAATCAAAGTGGCATTTATGCACCTATACTGTCTTGGTAATTGTCGAATAACCAGCTGAGAGTCTCGCATGACTTGAACAATATGTGTAACAAAAAGGAGACGAAGGTCGAGGATCAAGGCCTTGTATTCTGCCTGATTTTTGGATCCCCTTTTTTCTAGCTCGAACATGAAACTTCCCTTGAGACCAACTGGGCTAGTGACCGTGATGCCAACTTCTAGCCCCCAGCTAGTTTTAGAATCATCAAAGGCAGCTTCCATGATTTCATTGCTATCTAACTTTTCGCCTTTGCTCAAGGATCAGTCGCTTCAAGGCATGTATGTTCTACTAGAAAATCAGCTATCAGCTATCGCTTGTCGTTTCACGGCACTAAGGGGCACATGTTTTTTGTGAAAAGGCAACTAACTTACTAGCCCACCTCATCACTCTTCCTTGTAAAACTGGCCAATTCAAGAGAAAGCGAACCAAGTCTACCTTGCAAATGACATCTACCTCTCTACGGGCAAGAGGTAGTATTCTATCTTGGTGCAAGCATGAAAAACTGAGAGACATAATTTTCCAATGAGAGAATACATGGATTCTGAGTCATTAAGGCATTATGAGAGTATACAGCGCTTTTGATTCCTTCATCATCATCTTGGACTACTAGACAACTGATTGAAGTGTCAGCAGCAGATATGTACAATTTTATCTGTTTGTCCCCCAGAGGTGCAACTAAGACTGGTGGTTTGGTAAAGCTCCACCTGATCTATTCAAAGGCCTCCGGATGTTCTGCCCCC
This sequence comes from Rhazya stricta, assembly GCA_001752375.1. Classification (NCBI taxonomy): domain Eukaryota; kingdom Viridiplantae; phylum Streptophyta; class Magnoliopsida; order Gentianales; family Apocynaceae; genus Rhazya; species Rhazya stricta. Next base: position 3,656,149 of record MEJB01000094.1, read on the forward strand.
AATGTGAAACTTTCGGCTAGCTGCAATTCCAACATGGATGAGAATGCTTTGAGTTTTGCAGCCGAATTCCCAAAAATCTCCTTAAGTTAATCATGCCGATTAAGCTTCGTAATTCTTTCTTGTTCCTTAGGGGCCTGGCCTCCAGTATTGCCTTAGTCTTATTGGTATCGACTTTGATCCCATTTGGTGCAACACAAAGCTCAGGAAATGCATAGTTGATACCCTGAATGCTCACTTGCTAGGGTTCATCTTCAAATTGTGCCAGTGCATCCTTAGGAAAGATATTTCCAAATTGGCTATATGTTGGGCAAAGGTAGCTAATTTGATGTCTAAGTCAATGACGTATACCTCCATGATTCGACCTATTAGGTGTTGGAAAATCATGTTGATGACCCTTTAGAAAGCTGCCCCCGCATTCTTTAGGCCAAAGGGCATGACCACCCATTCGAACAAGCCAATTATCCCTGGGCACCTAAAAACTGTCTTGTGGACATCGTCTTCAACTATCAAAATTTGTTTGTAACTGAAGTAGGCCATAAAACTAAGAAACCTATTCCCTACGGCTGAGTTGAAAAGTATATCTAACATAGGCATAGCATAATCATCCTTATGTGTGGATAAATTTAGGCTTTGGGAATCAATACATACCCGAATCTGGCCATTTTTCTTGATGGCGAGTAAAATGTTTGATATGCACTCGGCATACTTAGCCATCTGGATGAAATCACACTGTAAGAACCACTAAACCTCTTCTTTGACTTTTGGGAAAAGGGCTGGGTTAAATCTTCTGGCTGGCTGCTTATGAGGTTTATATCCCTATTTGATAGGTAGGTGTTGCTCCACCACTCTCCAATCCAAGCACGGAATCTCAAGGTAATCCCATGCAAAATAGTCTCTACACTGTTTGATTAACTTGTTCAGCTGTTCCACTGCTCCTCATCCAATAAGGCACCGAGCTAAGTTATTTTGGTTTCCGCGTGATCTCCCATGTTGATGTCTATAAGAGGACTTGAGGTATAAAGCGGGTGCATACTTGAGGTTCCATTCAACTTTGAGAATCTCTGATGCATCTCTTGCTCTGTCTAAATCAGCCATCTCTATCTGAATTTTGCAGACAACTGAGTAAGCTTTCAGTTTATCCAGGCTCTGAGTGTTTGTCCTTCCTGGACTGAATCTTTTTTCAGTTCAGGTTCTGCCGAGCTAGTCCTCCTATCCTTAGCTAAGTTCATGGCCTATGGATAGCTTAACAAAGTGAGACGGCTCGAACTCTGGGAAGTAGAAGATTGCTTCACTCATGTGGATGTTAGCCAAAAATGGACTCCGATTAGCTGGGATAACTTCATTTGGTCACCATCCCATAGAATAAGTTGCTGGTGAATAGTGAAAGGGACGCATTTTAATGGCATGGATTCAATCTCGCCCTAAGAGCACAKTATAAGCTGGTTTGGCTGCTACTACAAAGAAGAACTCCTTCGGCTTGGATAGACTCCCCCGTAATGTTGGTCATTTGGATATTAGTATTCATGAGATCAACTGACGTTTTACCAAAGCATTTTAGTGTGGAGATTGGCATGACATTAAGAACGGCCCCTCCGTCTACAAAAACTCATATGAGTTGATAGCCGTCCAAATGAGCCTTGACCTATAAAGGCTTGAGATGATTCACCATTTCCTTGGTTAGTTTAGGGAAAGACATCTGTGACTCAGTTGATAAGAAATTGGCTGCAAGTATGGCCAACTCAGCTATTGTTTCCTCATTTGATAGGACATTCCTGTTAAGGAGCTTTGCTAATTTGGGTTCCTGAATTTAGCTGGTACATGGTCGGCATTGCTTGCTGTAGTATATTGTAGCCTTGGGCTTGGCTTGTAGGAAACTGAGTAGTGTAATCTTGTCACCTAGTAGATAGCTAGACATATTGTCCTGGCGCATAGGAAAAATTTGAAGCTTATGGTAAGAAAAAATTAGTGATTCCTTGAGTGTAGTAAGGTGTCGATTGCCTCCCTAGCTGTGATGACCATGCTACGGGAGACTATCCTCCAGATGAGGCATAGCCCATCATTTTGGAGATATTTCTCCTAGACATTGTAGTCGGATCTTGGGGGAATTGTGGCATGGATGGAGCCCAAGTTTGCACTGCTTCTAAGTTTTCCATAGAGTCATTAGTTATTGGGATGGAAGGGAAAGCAGCTGGAATCGAGTTAGGGTATGCCGGAATTCCAGGTTGTGCTAAACCCTGTATCTCATTCTGTAGCATAAGCCTGAAAATAGTAGCAAACTGTTGTATTAGATTAAATATTAACTCACCTATTGAGTCACCTATGCATTACTCCATAGTGAATTAGATAGCTGAAAAAGGAGTTAAAGTCAACTGCTCGTCAACTGATGTTGATGGATCTCGACGGCTAGGAGCCGTTTCTGAGGGAAGACCCCATCTTTCCAGATTCTGCCGGACAGCGCTCAGCGAACCAAACTCTGGCATATTAGTGGTAGGTGCGACTTGGACATGAGTTTGATTGTTTTGATTTCCTGCCATTATCTGGCAGCCTGAATGAAGTATCATGCACAATTAAAAGGTCCCATTGGGCATGCCAATTGTGGTGGTATGCAAAAATTACCTAGCCGAATCTATTATCCTGATTGTGGCGTAGTGAGCTGTTCAACACAATAAGTCCTGAGTTCCAGTTGGTTAGCCGTCTGATCGACTCCTTGGATCCATAGCTACCACTGCTTTGTATTTGGAGTTCTTGAGTTAGCTTAAGTAAGCCTCATAAAGAGTGCAAATCAAATAAGATAACTAGGAAAATAGTTACTTGTTTGCTATGGCCAAGATATTTGCAAAGTGAATTTCACGAGCCAATTAGGGAATGAACAAACCAAGCAAACACATAAGTATAAGCTGGAAAAAACCAAACAACAGAAAGATGCAACTAAGATAGCTAAAGCTAATCAAGTGATTATGCTGAATGACAAAGATGTTAGCTGATGTGACATAATTTACAGCTATACTAGAGTAGTTAAGCTAAGGTATATGCTAACCAGAATATTAATAAAACTAAGTAAATTTAAGCAATTATATGTAGGCTATGTCTAAGGAAAGCAATAAAGAAAACACAATTAGCGCAAAAGAAGGCTGATAAGTTGACTTAGCTAGCAGACTATGCTACTAAAGGCTATAAATGATTAACATCTAAGAAAGAAAGTAAATGAAAGCAAATAAGACTTCAAATTCATAAACATTGCAGAAAACATGCACGAGACTTACATAACAAAGTAAATGAAATATATTAACGCTAGAAACCTCACCATAAAGCTAGCTAAGTAATGAAAACATAGATAAAACTTGTAAAATTGAAGATAATTTGTTTAATTCTTGGGTTGATTGGGTGTCCTTTTCTCAGTTTCGTCTCTTCTTATTTGTACGCCATCTTGCAACGTTCTTGTCAGATGGTAGCCAAGAAAAATGTCTGTGGTTATGCCATGTTTCCTATTTCTACGCTATTTTCTCGACTTACTTTTGCCTTGATCAGCTACTCGATTGATTGTGCTCCTTCATTTTTGATCAAGCGGTTCTAAACTTATCTTGTTGAGGAGCCAATTCCTTGATTTTGCGCTATCTCTGCCGATTTGGCTGACTCTTTCCCTTTGCTTATCGACCGATCTGTAATATGGTTCTTTTCTGCCTTTCATCAGCCACTGAACTTTTTCAACCATTTCGACTATTAGCACCCTTGGATTTTCATCCACACTAGTTCTGCTAGGTCAGCTGTTACTTCCTGCCTCAAACTGTCGATGTCGGCTATTTTCAACTGTCAACAGAAACATGAGAGCAAGAAATGTTATTGAGAGAGATATTTTGATCTATTGAAAGGGCGTTTGAAAACTCTAGTCTCCCATTCTTTTTTCCTACACAAACCTTAGTGCGTAATAAGTCAAGATCCTCAAGAGCTATAACAAAAAGATGAAGCAAAGCGAATATCAGGAAAGTAATGATGAGGGTGAAATAGAGTACATAGAAACAATTGCTCCAATCGAACAGTGAATTGCTTTTAGGAACAATATGCTAATGAAAATGTTTAATAATTGGAGAAATGAAGTTTTTGATGTAGAATGACTGTTAGTGATATTCATTCATTTTTTCGCACTTCAGTTACGACATATATTCATTGTGATGTATGGATTTTGTATAACTGTGCTTGCTTCMTTATATATTATTTAAGTTTTGTTAATCATAATTTGGTACAAGTATATTGTGAGATATTATATAATATGCCTCTTCATATTATTGTGCCTATGAGATTCACATTTTCTTCAAAGAAGACCAAGGTTGCCTCTTATTCGGAATATAAAGAATTTATTGATGAGGTTAGAGATTTTTTGAAAAATATAAGTAGTCACTTTAAAACAATGTTAACTTGGATATAATTAATATTTTTCAGAATGTCGCAAGCTCTTGAAATGTTGAATAAGCATGAGTTTAGTGGTAAAGATAAGTATAAAATTACTAAAGCAATATGTTATACGTTGCATGTTCATTAGTTGTTCAATTTTGATCCCGTCAAATTAAGGGTCTGTGCTCTCTTTTACCTTGTTCAATCTAAAATAAAGGATTATGTGCTCGCTTTTAGTTTATTATAGTTGTTAATTCTGGTTTTGGTTTCTGTTGGTCAACAAAACCCAATAGGAGAGGAAGCTAAAAGCCGGGTCGTTGGGCTTAAATAAGATGTTAAAATGAACCGAGTCAAGTGGGTTCTGTTAACATTACTTTAGAAAGATGAGGCCCACATTGTCGTGGATTAGAGTCTTCTTTAATCCTCTTAGTAATGGATTGGATTCAAGGAAATGGCTAAAAGACAAAGAAATAGTTTAACGCAACAGGCTAAATTACTAAATAGAACATGAAAAATGTCTTTAATCTCCTACACATATTTTCATAATATTTCATCCCTCTACACTTTTGCATCTACCTTCTCTCTCTGAATTGGTCTAATTTGTTAGATGTTGGTTCAATATCTCATAAAGCATCATAAAGGTTATCTATCTCACCCAAAAWATCAACTTTTTGTGGCCYCAMTTTTCATGCAAAAGTTGAAAAAAGGAAAACGTATCCCCTTTTTTTAATGATTTTTAACTTCAAAATTATTTTTCTTTCAAAGCAACAACCATTATGATGTTTTATAAAATACTTAGGCCTTGTCTGTTTTTTATTTTCTTTTTTCACGCTTTTGAACAAGATTTGTTTTTCAATTTAAACTAAAATTTCGGTTTAAACATAAATAACCGAAATCCAACTAAATTTTTATCAATCTCAAAATTTTGTTTTGATTCGATTTTGATGAAAATTTTAAAATTAAATTAAAATTGGACTGTCAAATTGAAATCGAACAAAAAAATCGAATGAACACCCATATTCATAGTTTAAGAAGGAAGTTGCTAAATGCATGATTAGTTGCTCGACACAATAACTATATTTATTTACTGTATCGTCCATTTGTGAAATTTCACCATATCTCTACTTCATCTCTCTACAATAATTTCTCTCTATCTTCTCTCTAAACTTTTACACATTATTGGGTTAATTTTGGAGCCGACTTCAACGATTCATTACCGATCACAATAACTATATTTATTGTATCGTTCATTTGCAAAATTTCACCATTTCCCTACTTTATCTCTCTACAATATTCTTTCTACCATTTCTCTACATTTTTACACATTTTGGATCAATTTTGGAGCTAACTTTAGGTATAAATTCACCGTTCGACTTGAATATCATCATATTTGATGTAAATTTTATTTAAAATTCAAAAAATAAAAAATAAATTTTGAATCTGGAGGAGTCCCGCCAATTGCCTCGCTAGACTCCTCCAGAAGTCCCAATAAGTGCTTGGTCGGACACCTTAATTTTCATTTTTTAAAAATTTCAATTTTTTCAGTCAAACTCATTTAATATTATTAATATTTTTTTACTAATTGTTAATTGTGTTATTAATTCGTTTTGAATTGTCAATATTATTTTATGTTTTTCTTATTAATTGTTAAATGTGTTATTAATTCATTTTGAATTGGCAATAGTGTTTTACGTTTTCCCTATTAATTTTTTAATGTTATTAATTTATTTTGAATTGATAATAGTATTTTTATGTTTTTCTTATTAATTATTAAATCTGTTATTAACTCATTTTGAATTGTTAATAGTATGTTATTTTTTCTTGCTGATTGTTAAATATGTTACTAATTCATTTTGAATTGTCCATAATATATTATATTTTTTTTTACTAATTCATGAATTAAGTACAAGAAACCCTCATAGTTCGGTTAAATTGTCAACTACTTACCTCAATTTCAATTTGACCACTTTACTCCCCAATTGAGAAGTTCCATCCAAAATATTTAGTTTGTTAATGGTAGATATAATGAAATTTCTAGAATGCCCTTCCATTTTATATGTTTTTATTTAAGTGAGATGCTCTTCGCTTAACTAATTCTAAGTAACTATTTTTTCTGACTTTTTGTTTTATAAACACATAGTCTTTGCTAAATTTTATAATAAGTATGTAGGAACAAAAAATTAACTAAATTGCTTCTTTGTTCTTCTTTTTGGAAAATTGAAGAGCTCTTTTTTATTGTTTTGAAGTTAAAGAGCTCTTTAAGTGATGCTCCTCTTTTTATTTAACGAACTGTTGGTATATATATAATATAATATAATATAATATAAAAAGGCTAAGAAAATATTTATAAACTCATTGTGTTCTATGTGCAAAATGTAGTGTTCTAAATAAAATAAAAATCAAAGATGGTGTTTATTTGAAGATTTTATTTAAGTTATTATTCGAATATTTAGTTAGAAAAAGGAATGGCATTCTAGGAATATAATTATATCTATCACTAACAAACTAAACATCTTGGATGGAACTTCTCAATTGGAGTGCAAAGTGGTCAAATTAAAATTGTAGATGTGTAATTGACAATTTGGCCAAACTCGAGGGTTTCTTGTACTTAACCCTTAATTCATTTTGAATTTTCAATAGTATGATGTTAGTTATTGTTATTTTTGTGCAGGATGATTATACTGACTTTCCATGGAGGAAGAAGAAGTTTGACCTAATTTCAACCATCATTTTGTTACTGATCAATTTTTTGAGAATCACATTGAATTATGTAAATGGGTCAAACAAGTTGGCGATCCATTAAATATTTTCGCAATTCTTAAGAGTTTTGATAGCCAGAGATCTTCAAGAAAAATGACAGTGTTTGATTATGTTTTGAGCTTTCTAGTTCATATAGATAAAATAAATCGAAAGGACTGAAATAAAGGCGCCAATTGACGGAGACAAAAAAAATGTGAGTGTCTTTTATGTTGAAAGGAGTTGAACATATGGATGGTGCATGGAGTTTAGAGGTTTGAAAAGGTTATCAAAATCATCATCACGGGATCATCCTTCAACTTTGAAACTTACAGAAGAGCAAAAGAAAATAGTAGCTCAACTTACCTAGTATAGCACCATCGTATCATCCCAACATGTTTGATATTATACATCCTATCCTAATGGCGTCATAATATAATGCCATCGGCATCTTCAAATATTGATTCCAGTATAGGGAGTCTAGATAACCTAGAGGAGGCRTATTAGTAAATATAGAGAAAATATACTTGTTTATTATAAGACTTAGTTAAAATTTGTAATAGTTACCCTGAATGAGTCATATCATCCAACTGCATCATATATTCCTGCAAGACAGCTACAGACTTCACATAAATATGGTCCCAAACCTACATCTAAATCCTAAGATGCATCGACTCCCAATCATGGTCACGGGCAGAGCAAGCATAGGAAAATATTCAAAGTCCAAGCCTATTATAAAAATTAAGTATGAATGTTAAATTGATATTTTTGGACCAAGAAAAGTTAGATGGTTAGCTAATGAAGTAGGCTATTATATTCATATGTAACAAAGAAGTACAATAGAAAAGCTACTTGGACCAAATCTGAGATGCAATCTCAAACTCCCACTATAAGTAGGCTATATTTGGATTCAATGTTGGAGTGAATCCAGGTGCTTGGATTGGATTCAGTGCAGCAGGCGAAAAAATTTGGAATTTGAAATCTAAAATTTGGATATGGTTGGTTTGGGTATAAATTTATTTAGATAGATGGCTTGTAATAGGAAACCAATTAAATATTTATAATTTTTATCTTTTCTTTTCACAACCAAATTCAAATATTTAAGATTTAAAATGCTAATGTTAAATCTTGCAGTATGAATAAATATTTAAGTAGTCATCTTAAATGACTATTGCTAAGTTTAGGTTAAATCTTGCAGTATGAATAAACACGTTTATGTAGTTATCTTAAATGACTATTATTATGAAATAAAAAATTAATGTACAAATTTCATTACTTTCCTTCAAGGTTGACCTTGAGTAAACTAGTAATATTTCATTATAGCCAACAAATCAAAGATGTTTATTCATATAGATTGAAAATTTTAAAGTAAATTTGGCTAGAAACAATAATTGTTTTGATTGTTGATGTTTTGTCTCAATTTGATAACTTGTGTGCAATGTTACCACAATGGGGAAGGATTTCTTCATTGTGGCTATCAAAACAAATGAAATTTTCATTTTAACTAAACCAATACTATAAATTATCCATAAAAACAAATGACTGCTACAATTTAGCAATGCTTGGATTCACTTTAGCAGTGAATCCAAATAGAACCTAAAATATTCAAGACCTATGGAAAGCCCGAGCACAGGTAATATCCTCCAAACCAACCCAAAATCTAAATTGGATGGATGAACGAGACTTATCCACGAATAATGTCTCGACAAGTAGATGCATCAAATACGAGCAAGCAATGTCCTTCGGAGTGTGTCTGAGCTATCACACACTTGCTATGTGTATAAAAATTTCACATCACCTTGATTCCACTATTTCTCAAGCCCTTCAGTAGGTGCGGCTAATACTCAATTAAAGGAGGCAATAATGTGATGAGCTCCAATTAGAAAAAAAAAGGGAGTCCCTCACTCGGTATCCTTAAAATCAAATTAGATCAGCCAAGATGTGTGATGACCAGCTTATAGACAATGACAATTTACATGGGCTCTTAGTGTTACCACTAACCAATCACAACCTTGGCTCTGACAAAGGCAGTATTTAAATAGTTATCATAGCATGAGATGCAAAAAGGGAAAGGCTCAAGGGCTGTGTTTCAATTCTATAGAAAAAGTTACTCATGGACACAAATATGGCACCTCATTTAATGATACTAGAGAATCGACAATCAATGATGATCAAAGAATAAGACTAATTTGGTGAACCAGGAAAATGAGCCAGTAAAAATAGAGGAGATAATAGAAGTAGAAGAACCAGAGATTACACTACACACAGTTATTCGTTGGACAGTCCTTAGAACTATGCAAATCAAAGTGCTACTCAGGATTGAGGAGGTAATTGCATTAATTGTTAGAGGATCAACCCGCAACTTTATTAAGGATAAAGTAGCCAATACCGCTCACTTACCAGTGAAGCCTATTGAACCATTCATCATGCTTATTGCTAATGGGGAACAATTAGCATGTAAAGGGAAGTATGAGAAGCTTGTTACTGATTTACAAGGTACCACTTTCCACCTTTTTTTTTCCATTATCTTTTTCTATCTTTTCCTATTTCTTTTTTACTTTCCCCTTTTATCTCGTTTCGTTTTACATTTACCCTAACTTCTCTTTTCTTATTTTCTTTTCACCCTGGCAGAAGTAGCCCTTTACTACGTCTTCGCCTTCCCAAACAGATATCATCTCTATTTTTCCTTCATAACGCCTGTTGATCACCACTTCTCCACCATTGATCCTCTCCTTTTTCCAAGCTAACATGGTCCGCAAGTAGCTATCATCGACTACAAGTACAGCTGCCACTCACTCTCTTATCTTTCACCACAACCACAAATCCCCTATCGGACATTACCTTCATAACGACTGCTCACCATCGAACCATCTCCTTCAGTCATCTCCCCACACTAGGTACTGTCTTCACATTCTTCTTTTTTTTTTTTTGAGTTTTTTTTTTTTTGTGTGTGTTTAGATTGTGTTTTTGTCTCCCTTTCCTCCATCTTTTGATTTATTGTGGACAATGAACCATTTAGACATGGAAGAAGTAATTTAAGTTTTATTTATTGTTTTGGTGTTAAGTATTGTGTTTCCTTTGGAAGAATAGAAAATTCAAAAAAAAAAAAATATCACTCTTTTTGCATTTGTTCTATTAAGAGTTAAGTTGTTTTAGAATCTCCAATCTTCCACCTCTATTGAAGGGCTAAAATTTATAATATAGCACATTTATAAGTAGTTATTTTGAGTGTAAGTGATTGTTATTCCCTTTAAAGTGCTTTGAATAAAAACATGCAAGGATCGACCTAAAGGACCACTTAAAGTGAGGTTTGAGCAAAAAAGAGTAAGTCATTCAATATGCTCAAATTTGTATTATTTGTTAAGTGATTGTTGCACATTAGTTTATTACCCTAAAACTTGCATTTTTATTCATGTCAAGACCATATTAGTGAAATCTATGCACCAAGGTGATCAAGACACTTAGGATTCACCCTGTGGCCTTCAATATATCCTTAGCTTATAATGTTTTCGACCCCTTTGGTCATTTTATCCCTTGTTGACTAAACCAAACATATCTAAACCCTAACCTTATATTTTTGTTTTAAACTCTTGTATACAAATGAAATTTGAGTCTAATTAAGAGACAGAAAAGTAGTGACAAATGTATAATTTATTAATTTTTGAAGGAGTGAGTTACAATATCTTAAAATTCTAATTCAAAAGATTATGACTTCTGATTCTTCTCCTGAGTGCGTTTACCTCAAAGGTTGAATATTTATCTGTACTAATGAAAAAAAATACCATTTTTTGATATATAAATATGAAGAAGGGAAGCTTGAATCTTCTTCGATAAACGATCCAATGATCCACCGCAAAGTCGAAGCTTTGAGTATATTTGCTAGGGGAAGTTATCTTCAATTCTCCAAAATATCTCTAATACTTTCTTGGGAGCTTCGATTTCCTGATAAACGATCCAATGATCCACCACAAAGTCGAAGCTTTGAGTATATTTGCTAGGGGAAGTTATCTTTAGCTCTTCAAAATATCTCTAATATTTTCTTGGAAGCTTCGATTTCCTGAGAGATAATGAGTTCACATTCCTTTGAATAACTTTGTCTAGTTTTAATGTCTTGTTGCCTAAGCAATCCTTCTTTTTGGCCTTCTTATATTGAGTTGACCTATCTATTTATTTGGGCAACCTTAATAAATCGATCTACCATGAGACAAGTTTATAATTTGAACCATCTTTATTATATATTGGATTGGCTTCAATTAATGACCTAACTTCTACTAATCCAAAATAATCAAATTTTTCTTGTAGACTTAATTAAATAATCAAGACTAAAATTATGTAATAATCTTGATTAAATAAATTAAATTTTAATGCTCCCACTTCAAGGCTTGTGATGAATCCGTCTTATCGAGCTTSAGAGCAAGGTATGGAGTTCACTCGTTGAATTTGAATTAGGATCCCAAGGTGAGTCTTCAATCAAATTTTSGTTTCCTAGTCTGGATAGGTTTCCAAGTCCAAATAGGTTTTCAACTTGGAACTTCACAAGAACTCAATAGTTAGCTTCCAAATTGAGTTCTCATTCCTTGTTGGTTAAGGAATGAATTAACTTTTAACATGACTTCCTAATTCCTCATTCATTAAGGAGAGTGTCTCAATCATCTATAAAAGGAGGCCTTATATTGTTTTATTTTCTTCATCTCAAATTAAAGCTTTCAAGATCATTTGTCATCTTTACTAGCTTCTTTCGTCGGTGTCCAACTTCTTAGCTTGCCAAGATGAGGTTTTAACTTCTTAGAAAAAATCATATTTTACATTCGACAAACACCTTAGATGCTATCAGTTTATATCAGCCGTCAGAATGAGTCGATTTTTCTTAAAGGTAAAAAGGGCAACATTTATATTCCACTTTGGACCATATGCATCAGAGACCAAACTGCTAACCACTGCTTCTAAACTCATCTAAACATAAATTTCTCCGATTATTTGCTTGTGCATGAGCTGATTACACTCTCTAAACATCCTTACGAGCAAAACTCATCAACTTCTAGATCTTATTGCATACAATCTAAGGTTTAATCAATGATAAAAAAGCACTCCCCCAACTGTTGCTGAAAAGGAAAAATCTAAGTTCGTTCTTGATAGAAAAACAATGAGTTCCAACCTAAGATTCCTTACAGATGCTAGCCGGTCCAAAATCAAGAGTTTAAGTCAAAAAATGAGAATCTTATACCGAATAGGACTATTTCAGCAGAGGTACTAGACTCCTTTCCAAATTTACAAATTATATTCAACGAATATAGTGGAATATCTCGTTGAATGTTGATGAGGACATACATATATTATAACTTGATACATGAATTCTATGCAAAATCTTACCTCGAAATATAAATGAAGAAATGGTAGAGGTAACATGGATAAGCAAAGTCAAGCACATAGAAACTATTTTGGAATTGGATAGAGTGAATATAATTTTAAATGTTCCCTTGGGTGGTGTCAAATATTATGAGTTGAATAAGGAATGCCTACTTGCTGACTTTAATCAAGAGGATTTTAGCTTTATATTTGCACAAGGTAGAACATTTGTGAAGGTTAGAGAAAGGGAAATAAAGTTTTTCATTGTTGAATAGATTTTTAGAACAATTCTGTTGTCAAATGAAGGTCATAAAATTTTGTAAGTTTGATGCATATGTTTGTAATGTACATGATGAAAAGAGAAGGCCAATTAACTTTGGTTGTTTGATGCTCGATCAGATGTATTTGGCCAAGGGAGCTAAGAATAGAATTTACCATATGGAAGCTTTTTGACAAAGTTGTTCAAGGCATGGAATATGCCTTTGGTAGATGGGAAAAAGAATTTAAATGTCTTGAATGATGAAGCACATAAGAGGATGAGATTGAGAAAAGTAAATGAAGTATGGTTTGATTTGGATGTCACTGAAAATATGGAACAACAAAATGCTAAAGAAATGCTGCAAAAGGAGAAATTGTTCACGGAAATGGAGCAAAATGAAACTCTGAGAAGGAATATGCTAAAAAATTTAGTTGCTGAAGTTGAAGTTGAAAAAGAAGTGGAAGAAGAGGAGCATATTGAAGAAGAATAACAGAAAATGGGTGATGATCAGGGGAAAGAAGAAGCAAGAAAGTACAAAGAGAAAGGGAAATTCCAGCAAGAAATTAACAATACATGACAGGTTTGATGCCATGGAAAACCTCTTATATCTTATTCTTGATGATTTTAAAGGTTTTGTAGGTGAAAGGCTAAGTGAACATGACAAGAAGATCAATAAACTTCATCAGAATTTTGAGATTAAATTGCTTATTGTAAATGAAAAGGAGAAAGAAAGGTATCAAACATAGTTGTTGCCCGATGAGAATGAAGGACTTATCCAAATGATACATGAGAATCAAGCTACAGTAACAAGAAGATTGCAAGACATTGTTGCCAATGCGGGTGGAAATCAGGGGGATGCTACAAGCTATGGAAGACATGAATCACCACGGCAAGGTCTAAAAAAGAAGTACGAAGATATGCTAGGCTCAACAAGTAAGTCACCACAACCATAGTGAGTGAGTATAACACTCAAATAGAAGATAAAGTTGACACTAAAGAGGCTACAACCACAAAAAATCTAAACAAGGAAGATGCACATGTGATAGAAATAGACAACATTCAAGTTGAAATTGTTCATGAGGCTGCATTGCTGAAAGTCAGCCAAAGAAGCTGATTTTGAAGCTGAATTGAAAGAGATTGAGGATGAAAAGCACAGGATAGTGGCTGCAAGTAAAGAAGGAAAGCAAAGTGAAGCTGCAAAAGAAGATATTCAGCAAATGAAGGCTGCAACTGCAGAAAGAAAGTCTAATGAAGCAACAACAGTTAACAAAATAGCTAAAGCACAAGAGCAAAAGGCAAAACTCTTTGTGCAAACCATTTGGGCCTCAGTGAATGATCAAGCCAAAACAATATATCAATCAGATTCTGAAAGGACTACCAATGAAGATTTAACCTTGAAGAGAACAATGACAAAACTAGATGCAAGTGAAACTACATCCAAGGCTAAGAAGGATGCTACAAAAGCTACAACCCTGCAACTGCTAAAAAGCCAAGAATAACAAAAGGAAATACTGCTCGTGCTAGAAAGCTAAAACAGCCTACACAACCTACAAGGAGAAAGACAAGAAGTTCAAACATTTGGAAGACAGCTAAGAAAGGAGGACAAGGAGATCAAGAAGCACTTAGCATAGTTGATGAGGAATAAGAAGTAAAGGCTGAAGTTCCCTTAGTAAGGAGGCAAAGAACAAAACGTTCCTCACACATCCAAACCTCAAGTGCTACTGTGGAAGAGTCTAGTGCAAGTGCAAGTGCAGTTCCTAATGGCTGCAAAAGAGTAAAGAAATACTTGCAACACAAGCCTCGCCTCAAGCTGAATTTCCATAGTCATGTTGTTTCTTTTCATTTGTCTTTTTTGTTTTCTTTTGAACAACTACTTGTATTGTATTACATTGTATCTATTTTATAAATACAAGTTTTTGGTTTTAGTAAGGTCACACCTCAATGATTGGATGAGTCCCAAAATGTGTGATCTTTAGAGGATACCTTTCAATGATCATTTCATTCTTTTTGATAATTCCGAAGAGGGAGAAAATTTATATGCATTCTAATAGTTTAAGTGGAGAAAATTTATAGGTATTGTAGTAGTTTAAGTGAGTTAAGTATGGACGCCATGTTGCTATGTTTATACTCATTGCCTAACTTTCTTAGACAAGTGATATGATAGATATTGTTGTGCTTTAATAATGTTGGTTTAAATATCTATCCATCTATCTATCTATCTATGCTTATAATTCCATATCTAAACTAAAAAATGCTTATTCTTGAAGTATGCGATTATGAAAACCTCTTAGAAATATTGCAAAAATATTAAGGGGAGCCTTAACTATTTGAGGTTATTATCATTGGGATATTATTGAGATTTGTGGAATTTTGTGCTTGAAAAATGTTCATGATATAGTTGAAACTCTGTCAAATTTTTCAAAACTTCAAATGGTTCAATATGCTTAAGTGTTACTCATTCTACCCTTTAAATCATGTTGTAGGTCTATATACTTATTAACTTTATCATTGAATATACCTATATATTATTGAGGAGGATTTTTGACATGAATTTATTATTATATGCCTCTCAATTATTGTGCTCAAATCCGATTCACATGTATGATGCCTCTGTGTGTTTTCATTGTCAAAAAGGGGAGACTGTAAACCTCATATTGGTTATCTATAGTTACACTATGAATTTTGATAATGACTTGTATTCATATTGTGTATGAATAGTTTGCAGGAACACAAATTCAAGCTAATGGACTTCAAGATCTTAATGGACTCAAATTGAAGTTGTTAAACTACTCAAGAAAAGATCTAGTTGCTTTTTTTTCCTCTAAGTACATAGGTTATTTTGCTTATCTATTGTTGTACTTAGATTTACACTTGATTTTCATTATATTGCTTCTTTTTTATCCTTTCACAAAAATGCTTTCCAAATATTTTTAAAGGAATTCTTTAAGAAAGAACATAGGTGTTAGACTTCCAATACTATTTATAACTTTAGAAGTTTCTTTGGAAATGAATCCAAAGTATTCTTACACTTTAGAATTAGGACATAGCTACTCCGGATGTCCTGAGTACAAAGATTGTAAGTACGAAGTCATTCAGTAAAGGTTCAAATGGAACGTGGCTTCCATTTGGATGTTCAAAGGTCTCAAGCACTGCGTCCGAACTTAGTTCGGACTCAAGACTTGTGCTACCATTGACCATCCAAAGCTAGTTGATGTTAAGTTTGAATACCCTCCAGTGAGGCCTCGGATAATGTCATGTTAATATTAGACGTCCAAAGGCCTCCCAATGAATCATCYGAAAGRCAGTTCGGACGCACATTGAATGACCAAATAGTCCTAAAACTAAATCCAGSATCTTTCCTATAGATGTTGGAACGATGTTCTAATGCTCACTTGTTCTAGTTTGGACATTAAAACTAGAAGGATTTCAGTTTCAAACGGATTTATTTTATGATCGTTACAAGGGAGAGTATATAAGGACTTCTAGCGATTTTTTAAACACCAAGAACTATGTGATTCAATGTTGTCTACTTGAAGGAACATTTTCAAAAGCTTACAATATTGATTATTCTATTCCAAAAGTGTAATGAATCTCTTAGCAGATCTTTGTGAAATCATATCTCAATATCTTCGTTCAAGAGTGAAAAGGTGTAATAAAACTTTTTCTCCTTTTGAGGAAATATTTCACAATTTTCTAGGACTTAAAACCTTTGTTGAAAAGTGAACTTTAGGTTGAAAAACGGTTATTGTGTGTAAAACTTATTTGTTGGGTAAGCCATTGTATAAAAGTCTTTATGACTTTGTTTAGTGGATTTGAAAATCCTAAGGGTGTGACCCTAGGTAGTGAATATAGATTTCAAGAAAAATTGAACCAATATAAATCTCGTGTGTCTTGTGATTGTTTATCTCTTTGATTTGCTTGTGATTTGTTGGTTGTTGTTTCTTTTATTACTCATAAATACACTTATCATTTATTGCACCTAATAATTGTTTAATATTTTTACTCAAAAGGTGAAAACTTTCTATTTGTAAGAAAAAACTTTTAAACCCCAATTCACACCTCTCCTCCCCTCCCCCCTCCCCCCTCCCCTCTTCTTGGGTACATTTCACTTTGTTGGATGAATGTTAAAGTTAACCCCTTTGCGAGGTGAATGAAAATGTGAATGTAATGTTAACCAGTTTGTGGTGTTACCGATAGAAATTTATTTGGTTCCAAATCTCACCCACTATAGAGCTTAATGGTTGGATGACACACCAAGTGAGCTCATGTTAGAAATGAAGAAATTTTTTAAAAGTTAAAGTAAAAGGGATAAGAGTTTCGAATTATATTACAGATAATGCATTTCATACGCATTTACATATGGAGTTTATTTGCTGGATTTAAGCTCATTCCCTTCTCTCTCTTCACATTTTAGGTAGATGGTTCAAGGACATCGCTTGGGGGCACATTCAAGTMGTGCCCGATATATATATATTTTTTAAATATTAAGTAAACATTTTTACTTATGGTGGTTATATATTCATTTGTTCATTTTATTCTTTCAAAAGCTTGAAGTTCCACGATAAGTAACTTATATTTTTTTGTGAATAGATATGTTGGGAGTTGTTTTGTTTATTTATTTATTTATTTTTACATAGGATTTTTATTTTTGGATTTATTTCACTAATTTGAAATTTTTTAGATATAAAGAATTTTTTTGAGGATGAGTGTTGAGTTTCAAATTTGGTTTTAAATAGATTGGTTATGTTGAATGAAAATTCTGTTGAAATTTTTATGGAATTAATTGTTAGGGGAAATATTTTATTTTAAAAGAATTAATTACTTTGTTATCGTATTTAAAGTGGGGTAAATAATAGCACTTCTAGGTTTAGAGTTTCTTAACTTGTGTATTACATAGATTCTTACAATGTCAACTGATCCCAATGATTCGACAAGGACATTCAATGAGAGGTGACCAGCGAGCCTATATAGTCGATCATGCTCAGCTGATTGTTCGAAAAATCACTAGAACTTATCAATCTAGATAAGCTTTTCCTTGGTGGATTGGCTTAGGAAGCAGATTTGGAGTCCATCAACGACTCTCAAAATAGCTTTGACTAAGCCTTAAGGGTGCCAATCTTTAACAAGATCACTTGCACTTTGAAAGGCATATTTTCAAGGTAAAAGAAATGTAAATTCATAACTTTTCATTGTGAGTTCATGGAATTTATTAGATTAAGACCATTTAATAATATAATTTTGTAAAGTCTTAATATGTTAAGTGATTCTTAATTCATTCTATAAATTTTAAATGATGATATTTTGACTTAATATATTAAGACATTACAGATTAGATTACTAAATTTAGTATTTAAAATCAGAAGTACAAAATGAATTTAAGGTAAATTTTCACCAAAGGCCTTTTTCATATCAACTTGAGCTCAAGAGGTGAAAACAATTTCAAATGGCAAAATCTTAGATATTTTCGACCTACTTCTGAGAACAAAGAAATCTTATTGTAACAATGGAAAAACTAGATTTTTGTCCAAGCATTTATAGTGAGCGCAAAGAAACTGATAGTAACCATAATTAATAGCAACCATAATTACTTAAAAAAATTACCTTATTTTGAGGAGAAACTAAAAGAAAGAAGCTGATATCTACTTTTACATTTCTTCTCGGATTTAGAAAATAAACAAGTACTTTGCCAAGTTAATTAGGTTATCTACAAGATCCTTCTCTCTTTGAAATTACAAATATTTAATACATCATCGCGGTCTTAATCTTGACTACAAAACCAGCATACCTTTTCACAAAACAAACTGATTACGACCACTTGGAAGCTATCCTACTATTATTCTTTGCTTCTGAAATGTCAGGTTCGCTCAATGCTTGAAGAATCCCAGACGGGCAGGCGGGCATCTCCCACTAGAGAGAACAAGGTTAATTCCGACACTGTCATCTTTTTGGCTTTCTTGGTTTGTCAAACCACTTAGCAGGGAATGTACAAGAAATTTGGTGGAAGACACTACCAAAGGCTTCCTTCTCTCCACCATACCGCTCACAGAAAACCCACATCAGTTACTAGAAGAGAGAATGAATGAGATATGATGAATGATGGCAGAGAAAGGAGGCTTCTCCAGTCTGAAATTAAGTGCTTCTCCAATCTGAAATTAAGTAAATCAAGACCATCAATTGATGACATTTATAGAAAAATCTCAACTCAAAGTACATACAGATCATATGCAGAAATATTCTTACAATCTTCATTTTGTGCTTACAATCTTCATTTTGTTTTTGATCATCACCCTTCTACATGGTGACTTGTAACCATATCAAAAAAAATTCACATGACTTAACTACTCAGAAGGTTTGCAAAATAATTAAATTAAAATATAATAATTTTAAAATTTAAAAAGATAAAACTAGTTTATGGATAATAAATAAATAGATTCTTCAGCCATGTCATCATAATTATGTTAGCATTTAGGGTAATTTGAATTATACATTTGCGTGCTCTTTATTTACCTACTTTGCACGTTTGAATGATGCTTCAATTCTTTACGAATATAAAGAGTTGAAAATTCAAATACAGGTCTACTGAATTCAAAAAACTAAGTGCCTGACGTGTGTATATAGTTCAAGAATTATAAATTCAATCAATAAATTTCTTCTATCTTGGATATGAGAAATTTACTAAAGATTTCAATTATTTCTAGATTTAAATATAACCTCTTTTATCAAAAACAAAATGAAAAGAGATGATGGTTGGATGTTATAAAAGATTTACAAATAAAAAAATTATATATATATAATTATTTAATAGTTTTGCACTTAACAATTATATTCATCTCCAAACCTTTCTTGTGTTCCCCATATAATACAACCAGAAATATGAATCAAATTTATCAAATGATAATACACTATCTAACCAATTGAATTTTCACTTTATAACCGTCATTGAAACCTTATAGATACACTTTGACATTTCCTTCCTCCCATATTCATATTTTTTATATGCAACCAATATACAACTATATAAAAGGGAAGCTCAAGCAATATCTTTTACAATCCTAACACATATGGCTGTACAATGTTTTTGACAATCCCAACCAGATAGAATTCACATTGGAAGCTCAAGCGATTTTTTGATATATAATATGACCATCACACACAGGGAATTATTGTGTATCAATGGTTCTTGGTAGCAGAAATATTGTCATTTTTGAAGTTTCATATAATCCTGATCATGGTATTAGCAGCATAAGCCTAGAAAAATCATTCGAGAAAGAAACCATTGAGGGTATAAATGATTCAAACTCAAACTTCATCAATACTTAAAATGGTGTGAGGATAAAAATTTAGGCTCCCTCTTTTCCTAGTTTGGCTTCAGATATCACTTTCAGTGGCCTCTTTATGAAAAATGTCAATAATCCTATTATTGTTGATCAAATTTTTGCCGACATCCTCCTTGTGGCATCATTGTATGTTCATTTATATTTAGAATACTATTTTATTTCTATTTATAGAAATTCAACTTCATATTTCCTTTAGTTGAATCTTTGACGGAGTTGTTATGCAACATTTTAATTGTTGATGCATTAGCTCGTAAAACTATATTAAAATTCCAATTTAACCCAATACTATGTTAAGATTGGCTCCCTTAAGACTCAGACAAATTTATTGTGTAGGAGAACGCTTGTTTGACTCCAAGTCTACCTCCTTAGCCAATCCATCTTGGCAAATTTATCTAGCCCGGTRAGTTCAATTGACTTCTCGTGCAACCGGCTAGGTATGAWTAGTTGATCTTGTGAGAATCAGCTCTTTGTTGGCTTCACGTGGGAAATTATGTCCTTGGATACCTTACCGGCCTCTTTAACCTGTTAGCAAGTAGGGAAGTTGGCTAATCAAATGAGACCTCTTGGCTAATTGGATTGGCTAAATTTTGTTTTCAACACTTATACTCCCCTCCCCGCCCCCCCCCCCCCCCCCCCCCCCCCGGGGGTTTCTTGCCTTCTAGTCTATCATAATAGTTAAAAGGTGAGAAGTGATAGACAAAATGGTATAGCCAATTAACTTCAATCGTGCAAATATACACAATCTACAAGTAATATAAAGTTAATAGAGTATTGATACCACGATAATTGATAGTGTAAAAAGTAGCAGCTAAATTCCCAATAAGAATAAGTTTGTGATTGGATTAATTGTCACTACAATAAAGTAAAATTATCTAAGGTTATCTAATTACTAAAGTTGGTAAAAATCATAACAATAACCTCACAAGATATGATTRAGAGTCTAAAAATCAKTTAGAGTTAAGAATCCCTSATGTACTAAAGTTCATAAAGCATTTACAGCAATATTGCAGCATCACTGCTACAGCGTTGCAATAGCACTGGTCTAGCGACATCATTCATGCAAATCAATGCAAGTAATGACCTTAACCTTTTAGTTTGTTGGTCCTTGTTCTTATTTCACTAACCTTTCGGTGTGATCTAGCTTAAGAATTCCAAATAAACACAAGTCTTTATTGATTTTATGAGCTAAACATATATTTCTATAGTGTTCATTAGTGGCATATCCAAATATACCCAAAACCCATATCCATTCAAATATTCAACCACTCTAATGTCTTTCAACCTTCAACTAGTTTTCACATTCACCATTACTGGACAAGAAATAGCAAATATATAACAATAAATGCTCTTGAATAAAGCATTAAATATGTTCAAAACCATGTTCAAAGCATTCAATAGAACAATAAATCCATTAGTTCATCATTAGCTCCAACTTCTACAAGTTAGTTCATGCTCTTTAATAACAAGAATACAAATATTCCATGTTAAAGATCTCAAAATAACATTAACATATAGAGAAACAAAGCCCTAAGAAGAGTTGACGAAGCTCTATGGTGAAGTTCCCTGGATCTTTACTCCTTTCCCTCTTTAGCTCCAAGCTTCTTCTCCTTGTTGACCTTTTTCTCCACTCTTTTTTCTACCTTGCGGCTGCTCATGTAAAATGTCTTTCTAAGATGAGTTAATGCCTCTTGGTCCTTACCTTGGAAGCTTGCTCTGCTGGTTGCCCTAAGGTCTTGGAGAAAAGCAAGATAGTTGTCAAATTTTCATTTAGTTTGAGAGACCTACTTGTCCTTTTCTCTTTTTGCTTTATGATTTTTATATTGTTTGCTTTTTGGCTTCCCTAGATGACGTTTTCCACATGGCATCACTCCCTTTTCATTTTCCTTAGCTTAAAACCCCCACTTGCTCCTTTAACCAAGATCTTCAATGCTATAGCCGCAATGAAAGCTACACTTTTAACTTTTTCTCATCTTTATCAAGTAACACCATAATTTGAATGTAGAATTAAGTTCCTAAAATGAAGCATTTTACTTTAATAAAGGCTCATATATTTTACAATTTCACTTTTACACAATTAAGATTGCTTAAATGAATTTAGACAATGTTTGAGGCAAAAATAGCACAAAATAGTGTTTTAACACATAAAAGACGGTGAGAATGTGCACATTAATGATAATAAAATCAATGTGTTTAACGTCTTTTTTACCATAGCCCTAATAATGACTCAACCATTATTCTTCTTTTACCCTTGTCGTTCCAATTTCCTATGGAAATAGGTAGAGATAGAGGCTTTGAGGGAAAGTTCAAATTACTTTGAACTTCTAAGAATCCTCAAACCTTCTATCTCCCTTTTTTCTACTTTCATTTGGATTTTGGTTTTGCAAATGACACTCCTCCTTTATGTAATTCCTTTGTGTGCTTTGCTGTTTTACATACTTTCCTTCTGCAATTTTCATTACCAAGTCCTTCTTTCAGATTCAGCAATATGTCTAGCTCTAGCGGTTCCTCTTTGGATGCCCACCACGAGGGTGCTTCTAGCTCCCCGATGCCCATCAACGCAGGAACCTTAATCTTCCACTTAGAGGCAAAATAGCTCTGTAAAATATGTAATCATGGCCAAACCCTTGTTGAATTTATAATTTTGCATGGCTTTGATATGTTTATTAACCAAAAAGAGTAGACCTCAGCTAGGTTTCCAAAGACACTGAAATGTTAGCCTTAACTTATGTCATTTTACAAATGCTAAGTCGCTAGGGTTTCCACCCAATTTGAGAATGACTGGAAAACATGGGGGATTTATCATCTTGTCCATCTAACGACATTCAACTATCAATTCAACGGGAATCTACTAGCCGTAGTTATACCATTCTGCACAACAACCATCAACAATTTTGTTTTCCCCTTCAGCATGGTTTCTGCCACTTTGCTAGACATTGCCACCATTATGGGCCTCTCAGTAATCAACAAAGAAATTATTGTGCAGTATGAGGTCGGGTTGCCCTCATAGTTTTATTTTGGCAAACACCTAGCTCTGTATGGCAGATTTCTTCCATTTGACCATATGCCTACATTTGTAGTCTCAAGGGATGCACATGCAAATTTTCTACGTTTGTGGTTGTGTACATATGTGTTATGTTCTAGTTCTCTAGGAATAGTTGTCGATTACACTTATTATGTTGCTTGGATCATGTCTGCTCAAACCTAGGCTCTTGTTTTTCTATTATTGTCTTTATTGTTGTTTGTCAAACTTGTGGATCATATGTTAAGAGGGAAGAAGTTTCCAAGAATTTTGGAACCAAGTTTTTGAACAATAGGAGGATCCATCGATGGTAAGTTTGATATTGAAGTTGTGTGTATCCGTTGCTCACAGATGATTCCTCATTTCTAGGTATTTGAACTATCTAATAGCACAACTACTAGCTATATATACAAGCTTTGCCAAGTGATCAATCTAGATCCTTCATGCAGCAACAGCAAACACACCCACAGCCAGAGTACATATCAAGGGAAAGGATTTCCTGCATCCCCAAGTGCATCAGACAYAGGCCTCTGCCTTCTTATCCACCTAATTCTCTTGCTGCAACAAACGTGAAAATATCATGATTGCCTATCAGGCCGAAGATTAAAACAAAGCCAGAATATGAAAAACACTAGCTCGAAGAATCATGAATATCACATAGCAAGTGAAACGGCCAAAGACACTAATTAAAACATAGAGCCTAGGGGATCAAAATTTTAAACAAAAAGTTACATAAACTTACCTTTCCTGGTCAGTTTGATCAATGGCCTTCATGATTTTGATATCAGTTTAGGAAGCCAAATTAATTCCAAATGGAGAAAATCTCACCGAAGGCCTTTTTCAAACCAACTTGAGCTCAGGAGGAAAAACAAGTTCAAATGGCAAAATCTCAGATACTTTCAACCTGCTTCTGAGAAGCAAGAAATCTTATTATAACAATGGAACAAAATAGGCTTTTGCTAAAGCATTGTAGAGAGTGCAAAGAAACTGGTAGCAACCATAAATACTTATGAGAGTACTTTATTTTGAAGTGAAACTAATAGAAAGAAGATATCTACTTTTGCATTTCTTCTTGGATTTAGAACATAAACAGGCCCTTTTGCCGGGCTAATTATGGCAGGGGAATCATCAAATACATCAGGTCATGTTTAACTCTCCACATAAAGAATCAGATGGAAACGACAAAATTTTAAAAGAGAAAGGCCCTTAGGATAAAGAACTTCCCTTCTCATTTTCCTTGTTGAGATGAGGAAGAAATAAGGAACCAAAAGAAATATAAAGAGAAAAACCATTTGATTTAGGTTATCTGTGAGATCCTTCTCTCTTTGAAGTTAGAAATATTTAATACATCATCTTGGTCTTAATTTTAAATACATAATCAGCTTACCTTTTCAACTTTTCTTCCTATGTAATTATTTTCAATATATTATCAACAAATTGAGATTCAGATCAATAGTGCCACGCAGGTMAGCATCAAGCAAATATTTTATTTGGAAGAAACTATTAAGCCATATCAAAATAATTAAAAAYATTKCAAAAAGATTTTGTTTYTAACCCATATTTTGTGTATTAGACGCACCACTTCTGCCATCATTAAGTTAACATGCAATCAGGGTTAAGAATTTCATGTATCGAAGAAATAAAAGAAAATTTGGATCTGCATTAGATCAAACAATTGAATCAGAAAGTCAATAAATAGAAATCTGCTAAAAACAAGAGCAGAAATTCCAAAGAGGCTCAAAAAGTAGTTTTCAGAGGTTTTATCATGAGAAGAAAACATATGGAATTCCTTGCAGCACAGCAGTCCTTGCAGAACAACAATAAAGAAGAAATCTTGGTAAAAATTCTGAATTTCTGGACGGTACATTAATTATCTTTTTCTGAATAAAAAATAAAAAATAAATTGGTTGTACAAGGGTGTTGACCCTTGATCGTCAGTCCCTTCCCCTATTTGATGACAGTGGATATTTGCTAGTTAGGGTTCCAATAAGCAGAACTAAACTCTCCTCCCACTACACCAAAAAGACAAAAAAAGAGCAGCAGAAATAGTTTACCCTAAAAGAAGCAAAGGTTGTTGAATCAGCAGTCAAAACAAGTTTACCAGTGGCTAGAAAGAGGATGTATCCCAGAAACTTGATCTTCAAGGAACCATGAATGATAAGAGAAAAGAAGGCACCAAGACAAGAAAAACTAATAAATAGGACAACTTTATTGAAGATTCCAAAATTGTGAAATGCATATATTCAGATTGACAGTTCTGAAAGATCCTGCCACAACAAGCCAGAGATAAACTTATTTGATAAATAAAGCACAGGTAACTAAGAAGGGGCACCAGAAACTATAAACAAGATTTTCCACTCAAGTTATCCAACAAACGTCCTAGGATGGCAAATGTGAAACAAGAAGAAGTTAGAGAATGAGGTACGGGAGGGAGATACGTGAAATAGGAGAATAGAATAACTAAAGGAAAAGCAGAAGAAAAGCAATTCCTTTCGACTGTGACACGAAAATGTGTCAAAAAAGATTTTCTACTAACAAGAAATCCAAGATTCTTACATGCATGCATGCAGTTTAGCCAGCTGCTGCCAAAGAATAACATACCTAATGAAGAAATGACTCAGGTAAGAACCTGTTTAGCATACTTAAGAAAGAAAAACCAGAAGATCACAATCCTTCAATAGAAAGCTTGAAAAATTGCAGCATATGGGGTAGAATATGAAAAACAAGTCATCTATCAGCAAATATCCAGATCCTACATAAAATAAGACAACCAGATAATGAAGAAATACAGATAAAAGTTATGCTTAAATAAGAAGTAAGAAATGAGGATAAAGATGATACGCGCCTCTGGTTTGCCGGAGAACTCTCTTATGTTGTATGAGCTGATTGGGTGCAGTGCACTTCCAAAGGCAGGATCAGTCAGTAAAGAGCCTGAAAAAGGTTTGGAGCATAAGGGTAGAATAATACATAAACAAGTCATTTACCAGCACACATGCAGATAATACTGCAAAATAAGATAAACAAACAATGATGAAATAAATTATCAATGTTGTTCTTATTTATACAGAGAACCAAAAGTTCTACTTAAATAAGAAGCGAGAAATGAGTTTAAAAGATGGTACATGCCTCTGGTTTGCGGGAGACTTTTCTTATGTTGCATCAGCTGACTGGATGCAGTACACTTCCCAGAAAAAAATGAGATCAGAAAGTCTCACAAAAGTAAGGTATTAGCCGTGAACGAGCATTTGGAAGGATCTTATTCTGAAGATAAAGAATCAAAGTTTCTTCCAGCACAAGTGAAATGTCTAGGAGTAAAACAGCACCTCAAAGTATAAAAGTACCATTTTACATCTCCTCCTTTCTCTCAAGAAGCCCCTCTATCAACATTGTGTGAGTTAGGGCATTCAATTGACAACCACTTTCTTCCATTATGTCTACCAATTCAGAATATTTATCAATAAGTTCCCTCTTCAGTAAACCGTCAATTAGAATCTTCCAAGCTACTTCATCGTGATTGTAGCCACACTGAAGCAGCCTACAAAATGCCACCTTAGCTTTCTCATTATGTCCCTCATCATACAATCCGCAAACAAGCTGCTTGTAGGACTCTAAATGAGGCATAAGACCATGCTTTACCATTGTATCAAGTACACTCATGGCTTCATCATGCATTTTCAACTTGCAGCAACAATTGATCAGTGCATCGTAGATGTCTTCAGTGGGAGACATTAAGCCATATATTTTCATATGATCAACCAATTTCCAAGCTTCTTGAAGTCTTTTTTCCCTACAAAGCCCAGTAATAAGTGCACTGTAGGTTTTTGTATTTGGTGAACAACCATGCTCAGTCATTTTCTTAAACAAATCCAGAGCAGTATCATATTCTAATACTTTCCATACATCAGCAATATTAATAGGAGAGACTTCCCAGTTCGGATAAGGATCAGTTGCCTTTATATGTTGCTTCATGTGCTTTTCATGTGAGAGATGTTTAACTAAAACTGAATATGTATAATGTGAAGGTTCACATCCAGCATTCACCATAGATTTGAGGGTTTCAAAAGCATCATTTATCAACCCTAGGCGTCCATATCCATCAATTAATGCAGTATACGTCATGAAATCTGGATCAATACCTTCTTGTTTCATTTTAGCCATCATATCCTCTGCTTCTATCAACCTTCCTTGGTTGCAATATGCAACAAGAAAGGAAGTGTAAGTACAAACATCAGGTTTATCTCCCCGAGAAACCATATTATTGAGAACTGAATAAGCATGATCAAAGGCATGTTCTTTTAGCATTTGCTCAATGAGAATGGAACAAGTAACAACAGTGGGTCCAACACCTCTCTCTAACATCCTTTCCAGCAATTCGGGCACTTCATGCATTTTACCCACTCTGCACAATCCACTAACCAACACATTGCAAGTCCAGGAGTTTGGAGAGCAGTTCTCCTTGATCATTCTCTCAAAAAGTTCAAGGGCAAAGTCAATCTTCTCTACTCTGCAATACCCACCAATCAAAGCAGTATAAATAACTTCATTTGCCTTCAAACCTTTCTTTTCAAGAGAGTCAAATATGGTATGAGCTTCTTCAACCCTGCCCTTTTCACATAAGGCATCAATAACAGCACCATAAGTCCACTCATCAGGTGATACATTACCCTCTTCCATCAACCTAAGCAACCTAAAGGCACTGTCTACATGGCCCTCTTTACACTGACCCAGAATTAATGTGTTGTAAGTTACTATGGTTGGAGAAAGCTTCTTCTCAATCATGTTATTAAGAAAAATCATTGCTTTGTGCACCCTTTTCCCCTTACAAAACCCACAAATCAACTCATTATATGTACGGGCATCAGGGCTACACTTGTTAGATTCCATCATCACAAATATCTCAAATGCAGCATCTACCATTCCTTTTCTACAAAACCCTTCAATCAGAGCATTGTATGTCACAACATTTGGAATTAATCCTGCTTCTAGCATCAGATTGAACAAGTTCTTTGCATTATCAAACTTACTTTCTTTACACATGCTGTCAATGAGAACAGTGTAAGTATGGACGTTTGGCTTGCAGCCTTTCTCCTTCATTTCATCCAACAATTCAAATGCCTCTAATCTCCTACCCAAACCACAAAATGCATCAATAAGAACAGTATATGTCCAAACATTAGGAAAACAATATTCCTCATGCATCTGCTTAAACAACTTCATCGCCTCATCTAATCTCCCTGTGTTACACAATCCATGAATCAAAATATTATAAGAAACTTCGTTTCTCCTACAATCCTTCTGTGGCATCATTGCAAACACTCTATAAGCACTATCTACATCATTTTTCCTGCAATGCCCCAGAATGAATGATGTGTAAGTATGTGTATCCGGATTCAAGCCAGCTTGCAAAATCTTACTCAAATACAATTCTGCCTCACTCACATTACCCAATTTACAATAGGCATTAATCATTGTGTTAAATGTATAAATATTCGGTGAAATTTTATCATCCGACATCTCTGAATACAGAATCTTCATATCATCAATCATAAGAAACCGTGACAGGGCCATCAACAAAAAATTATAACCCCTTATACTGAGCTTAAACTTAAATCCGTCATTTCTATTATTCATTTCCCTCAACACAGTCAAGAGAAACCTTGCATCCTCAATAGATTCACACGATTTAATCATCCGGATGCGGATTCTTTCCGCAACCCCAAAATGTTTACTGGGAATCAGAATGTGTAGCAGCGATGTATACAATTGCACATTGGGCTTGAAGGAAGGTACACGACAGAGATAATCAAAGAAATTCAGGGCAGYCTGAGGATTGAGATTCGGATGCTGYGCAAGGAAWTCGGAGATATGGGATGGAGATAAAACTGGGATTAGCTTCTGAAAGTTTGGATTTCTCTGCCAATTTGGACGAGATAGCAGAGAATAAAGCTGCGTAGAAACGTCTGCAATAATGGGTTCTGAAGAAACGGGTAATGAAACTGAAGGGAGTACAGAAAATGGCTTATTGCTGAGGAAGAAGAAAGTGGACTGACCTTGTTTGATGTTGATAGTGGCTGTTGACCTTAACATTGTTGTGGAGGATCGGACGGCGTAGGTGAGAGCTCCATGCATGAATTTCTGTGGTCTCTACTCTCCTTTTAGGGCATCAGAAACCATGGTTGCTCTGATGAGGCCTCAGCGGGGGAGGCGGAGAAGGAGAGGGGATTTGGATATGCTCTGTGCCTAGCGGCCAAGTGCTGGGGGTTGAGTTAGGGGTTTCGGGGAGGGGGGTTCTCTGATGGCCCGTCCCGAGTCAGAGCTGCATTTTGCAAGACACGAAACTCCAGCTTAACTGTTGCTCTCGACTTGATGAATTTAAATTAAGAGATGGGCTATATTCAACCTCTATATCTTATTCTACATCATTCGATAATAGTTGCCCTTGTAATCCCTTTACTATTAAACCATTAATTTTAACATTCATAAATTCCCCTTCTAATCTTCCTAACCCAAGAAAAGTTCTTCCTCATTCCAAGAATAATGATAGTACAAATTTTAAAGAGCAATTAAAAATAAAACGATAAAGCTTATATAACTATTTTTTGCATATTTTTTAATCACTATACTAAAATTAAGTTATTTTATTACAACTCGATATGTCAATTTAAAAATTAAAAGGATTTATATTTTAGCTTTCTATGATCTAATTGGATGGTTTTGTGATCGAATAAATTATAAACCAATAAGACATCTTATATATGGAATGAGTTTTGTAATATGTAGTATCCAATAGAAAATTTACCCTAATTAAGATTAATGAGTGTCTAATTTGGTTGGCTATATAAAAAATTATATATCTTAGTACCTTCCAGCTAATGGATAAATTCTCTTCTTTCTCATTCTCATATTCAGAAAGAGGCACTCTTAAAATTGATTAATCGTTGGAAGACCTCACATATCTATGAAGTACTACAAGTATTGATAATCTGAGCAATGGTTTAGGCATTATAGAATTATGATTGTATAAGATCGTACTTCGTCTTAGATTGCTAGAATTAATTATGATAATTATATTAAGTATAATCTTATATTTATTTATTTATATACATGATTACATATATTTCTTTTGAATAAATTTATGTATTTTTAAAATTTTATTCATTATTATGTATATGGCTTTAATTTAATATTCATATAATTTTAGAATTATTATAACCGCTTAAAATTGTTTCATTTTGTCTTGCTTTTCCCTCGTGTTTCCTTCCAATCATGCTTAATTTGATCCACCTAGTAAACCAAAGTTCTTTTGTTTTCCTCTCATGGATCTGGATTCAGCACAAGAAACTGTCTACTTTTTTTTGTTAGGAAAAGTGCAAACCCAGCGGAAACAAAGTAATCACAATTTTTCAAAGGTTATCAAATGGGCAAATATTACCAATCTCAACAAACTAACCAAATATAAACAACCCACAAAAAATAAAGAAAGAGCACAAAGATTTACGTGGAAATCCCCAAATGGGAAGAAAATCATGGGATCGGAAACTGGTATCAAACCCTTCCACTAATTACCTGTAAAAATTATGTGGGTTACACAAATTATCTTCTCTGAATAATACTAGAGGCACATCTTAGAAAGCTTCAAACGAGAATCCAACCATTGGATATGAAGAGCGTGACAAAATTTGGAAGTAATTGGAGTTCGTTAAGTCTTCCATTAAGCACCAGATTAAAAGCTAGTCGCAGGAAAAACAAGCTGAATTTCAGCACTACTTTTCTCTCTTTTTGCATCTGTCTAGCTCTCTCTCTCGTTCAGAGACTCTAGCAGCTTGAAAATCATAATATATACTTCCTCCTAGACCATTTTTAGGTCATAAACATCATAAGGGCTCAAGATATAATTAGTCCATATGGAAAATAATTACTATTAGTTCATATTTTWATTTATTAGACTCTTCCTCCAGGTGGGAAGGAATAAAATCCAACATTTTTATTTTATATATATTAATTTTGCAGATCAACAATTAATAAAAGGTCATGTTTTTATATATATAGATTCAGCTTGGCTGAATGAATTTAGTGGATCCATGTCTTATATTTTAATTGTTGTTGGTTATATAAACAACTTTTTTGTTGTTATTCTTGTAGTTTTTTTTTTTTATTAGATACATATAATCATGAATTCAAATTTTGAGTGTGTCTAAATTAAATTAAGAAAAACAAAAAATTAAATTTGATAATGTTTCTTTTGAAATATTTTTTTGCATAAGGAATAATTTACGCTAACTCATTAGTAGAAATCTCACATTGATAATTTAGATTGCTATTAAGGCAACATTGTCAAAGTAATCTCTTTTACATAGATTTATTTTTTTTTTAATTTCTAGTAAGATGTGTACAGTTGTTATTTATGCGATTAATGATCGACCCAAAGGAAGGTCACTAATTGGCCAAATAGCAATTTCACATGTAGGAACAATCTGTGATAATTATAATGTTTCCATGTAAACAATATACCGGCCTAAAGGAATGATGTTATTTGATTGGATTTTAACATTGTATATCCATGGAGAGTACCACTCACAAGTTTTTCTTTCTATTCGAAGACTAAACATCAATATTGTGCTAGGTATCTTGTTATATGAGCCCACCATTTAGGTTATATGAAAATTTATGTTTTTATTTATTGTTATTTATCTTTGGGACATGAATTTGATTTGTTAGCTTATTTTTCTTTTACTCTTCTCTTTTATTTAGTTATTAATATTGTTATGTGTGATACTCTCAATGTTAATATCATTCCTGCGCTTAATAACAAATAATTTTAAGAGTTGGAGAGAGAACATTGTCTTAGTTCCCGGTTGCATGGACTTAGATTATGCATTAACAATGGAACTACCCACCCCTCTTATAGAAGATAGTTCATCTGAGGATAAATTGAATTATGAGAAGTGGAATCATTGCAATCGCCTTAATCTAATGGTGATGAAACACAGTATTTCAAAAACCTTTAGGGGCAGTATATAAGATGACTCTAAGAATTTTCTTTCCACTATGGAGAGAAGCTTTGCAAGAGAAAAGGCTAAGACAAGTAAACTTTTAGCTGATCTTGTTCAGATTAGGCATAGAGCGAAAGAAATCATTAGGGAGTATGTCATACAGATGTCTACTATCRCTYTAAAACTAAAGGCACTAAAGTTAGAACTATCTGAGGATATCCTTGTTCATTTAGTTGTGATCTCTCTTCCTACAAAATTCAATCAATTTAAGATGAGTTAAAATACTCATAAGGATAAGTGGAGTCTTAATGCCCTCATATCACACCGTGTGCAAGAGGTAGATAGAATTAAGCGAGAGCATACTAAGAGTATTCAGTTAGCAACTAATTCAAAAGGCAACAAATGAAAAAGGAATAAAGATAATGAAGCTGCAATGGGGAAATTCACAACCCAAGAAATAATAAAAGAATAAAGATTAGGAATCTACTTGCTTCTTTGCAAGAAATCTGAGCATATGAAGAAGAATTGTCCTAAGCATGCCGTTTGGTGTGTAAAGAAAAGTATGCTTCTCACTTTGTTTGTTCTGAAGTTAATTTAACTTTTATACCACTAAACATTTGGTGGTAGATTTTGGTATTACTACTCATGTTATTGTGTCTATGCAGAATTGACTACGGAATTTGATTTTCATTTTGACTTTACTCGATTGGTTCACCTTTCAATGCTACCTAACTTAAAAACCCAAATACGGTACATGTCTCAAAGGTTTTATATGTTAAACATATATGTCTATAGTGTCTATTAATGAAATATCCAAAGGTACCCAAACCTATGTCCATTCAAGTAGTCCATTGTCTTAATGTCTTTCTACCCTCAAACAACTCCAACATACATCATTAATGACCAATAAATGATGAATTGTACAATAATAGCACAGTTGAATGAAACATAAAAGATATGTAAGCTTTACTTATAAACATTCAATAACCCATTAAATACAAAAATTCATCATCAACTCTAACTTTACAAAGTTAGTTCATGATCTCAAATAACCAAAAGTATAAATATCCAATAAAAGACATCTCTAAAATGGGTAAAGGAATAGAAAAATAAAGCCTAAAGGTGAAATATTGAAGTTCTTTAGTGAAGAACCATTGGATCCTTCTTCTTTTTCCCTCGAGCTGTTGGCTGTTCTCCTCCCTCCCAAAGTTCTATAACTACTTTGTGTGTATGTCTAAGAGTTAATGACCCTTAGCCCCTTCTCTAGGAAGCTTTAAGACTTCTTGTCCTAAATTCTTGCAATAAAGTAGGACACTTGTCATATTCTCATTTGTTCAAGAAGGCGCACTTGTCCTTTCTTCACTTCATATTTTTGTGGTTTTTTCCATGTGGTAATTCCTATTGGTCTTTGCCTTCTTTTTCTCAGAATATGCACTTGTTTGGACGATAATATAACTAGTAGCGTTAGAACTATGTGTCTGATATCAAATATGACCGTTGATTCGGACTAAGGAATTCAGACATCTAATGAGACTAAGCTTATGTCTAAATTGACCAATGATTTTGATAGCTTGCCTTCTTCTTCAAGTAGCACAATAAATCGAATGTAGATTCACTTTCCTACAAAATGAAGCATTTTAATTTAGTAAAAGCTCATGAATTCTACAATTTCATGAATTACCAAGAATAATGTTACTTAAATGATTTATATATTTGAGGCAATAGGAAAAGATACTTCATTAGCTTATCAAAAATGGTGCAAATAGGCAAACAAATGCAAGTATTTTGGTATTCACCCACATTAGTCACTAAGAGATCAAATACAATGCTTAAGGATGAGGTGAGAAGCATATGATTAGTCATTTTTCTTTACCATAACATCTCTAGGATGAGGCACTTAAGACTGTAACTTATATATTAAAAAGGGTACCCAGTAAAGTAGTAACTAAAATTCCTTATAAATTATGGGTAGGCAAGAAACCTAACATCAAGAACTTACATATTTGGCGTTGTCTAGTTGAGAAAAGGCCTTATAGGCCGAAAGAAAGAAAATTAGATTAAAAAAATAATTAGTTGCTATTTTGTTGGATATGTTGAATGGTCGAGGGGTTTTAAGTTTTACGATCTTTCTACCAAATCCTTTTTTGAGATAGGAAATGGAAGATTTCTTGAAGATGTTGAATTTGAAGGGGGAGATAAGGATAGAGATATGTTTTCTTTGAGGAGGAATCTATTCCTATTCCATATATTGTTATTGACACATTGTTCAAGAAACAATTCGAGACAAAAATAAAGATTTTCCTATGAACCTCCCTAGTAAAGGTCAAGTTGTTGTTCCATAAGAACAAACTCAAAACCCCAAGAAGAAGTGCCACTTAGGCTATCCACTAAAGAAGTGCAATTTCGAGTGATTTATATTATTTTTCTTCAAGAGCATGAGTTTAACATAATGATAATAGAAGATGATCCAAACAAAATGCCAACTATCGTAAGTGGATCGATGCAACGAATGATGAGATGAAATCCATGAAAGACGATATCATTTGAGATCTTGTAAAATTGCCCGAGGGTAAGAAACCCATTAATTGCAAATTGATATTTAAAGATAAAAAGGATTCTAAGAACGATGTTGAGAGATATAAATCGTGTTTAGTCATAAAGGGCTTYACTTAAAAGGAAGCTRGTATTGACCACAAAAAGACTTTTGTTCCGGTTTCTACAAAAGGCGCTTTTAGAATAATAATGGTATTTGTGCCTCATTTTAATCTAGAGTTATATTGTGTGGATGTTAAGATGACTTTTCTCAATGGTGATCCTGAGGAAACAATGTATACGGTGCAACAAAAAACTTTGTATTTGGTGATTCAAAATCTATTGCTTGTAAACTTAAAAAATCCATCTATAGTCTCAAACAAGCTTCCAGTGGGACCATCAATTTCATCAGATTATCATCTCATATGATTTTGAGATAATGTTGTTGATAATTTTGTACATTAGAAGTTCAGTCGAAGTAAATTTATCTTCCTAATGTTCTATGTCGATTACATACTATTGGTTAGTAGCATTATATGCTTATTGTGCCAAACTAAGAGATTACTAACTAAGCATTTTGAGATGAACGATTTTGGCAACACATCTTCTGTATTAGAAATTAAGATGCATCAGGATCATTCTCGAGGTATCCTTGGGTTATTACAAAAGAGTTATATTGATAATTTACTTGCTAGATTTGGAATTATAGATTGTGCACTAGGAAAAACTCCTATTATTAAATGAGATCAGTTCAGTCTCAATTAATGCCTCAAGAATAGAATGGGAATGAAATAATATACCAAATATTCTTTTATACATCAGCTGTAAGTACTCTTATGTAAGCTCAAGTATGTTCGGATTTGCCGTACATAGTAGGAATCGGGAAAATATTTGAGCAACCCTATATGGATTATCTGAAAGTAGCCAAATGGGTCTAAGGTACTTAAAGATAACAAAATACTATATGCTCACCTATCAAAAGTCGAATAATTTGGAGATCATTTGGTAGTCTGACTTTGATCTTTCTAGTTGCTAAAAAAGGGTTCAGAGAGGCATAGTATCAATTAAACATATGTACCAACTTCAAGTTAGCCGACATATTTACTAAAGGTTTAAATTCCGACGTCTTTCATGAGCAATCCTCCTTCATAAAAAGAAATTGTTGGAATGATGTAAAGGGCTACAGATTCTTGTACATATGTTAATAGAGTATCCTAGTATCCTAGTATCCTAGAACTATCTAGAGTATAGCTAGATAAGAGGCACTTGTACATATCTAGAATAATGTATACTTTACTATATACGTCCAAATGTTGTTTGTGAATAGCAAGTCCTAATAATCAAAATAAACTTTAGGCATTTTCTCAAACTTTCTATTTTCTAACTTAGAACTACTACTTTTGCCACTAGCTTCTTACTAGCTTCAGTCTGACTTAGTGATACATTGATCTTATATCTATATTTATAAAGAAAATGAATACTTCTTGAATCTTCAAGCCGTCCCAATCAATTTCTATTGAACTCGTTTCTAATGGGCCTCCAAGAGGAAACAATTTTATCTACGTTGGTGGAGGGGATAAATCTAGTCATGACTAACCAAGGTGTTGCTTTGAGGAAATTACGAAGAAATCAACTTTAATATGCTGTATTATTTGACCATCATAGTCTACGGAATATCAAAGCCTTTTTGGCATCAGGTGGGTTGACTACTTGAGGACATTAGCTTGAGAATTTATTCATTAGTTCACATACCAAAGTCATTACAATAGACTACAATGCATTATCAACTTTTGCAATGCTTTCCTACATTATATTTCACACYAGTGCATTTACTAAAGTCCAATACCTTCAGCTAATTTGTAAGTATTTTATACTA
Organism: Rhazya stricta; assembly: GCA_001752375.1. Taxonomy (NCBI): domain Eukaryota; kingdom Viridiplantae; phylum Streptophyta; class Magnoliopsida; order Gentianales; family Apocynaceae; genus Rhazya; species Rhazya stricta. The sequence goes on from MEJB01000094.1 coordinate 3,692,636, forward strand.
CAAAAAATAAAATAAAGTTGTCCCCCTCCCAACAATTTGGTTGTAACACAAAATCAAAGAATATATGCAGGCTCATAGTGGTATTCAATTGAATATCAGTTTGACGAGGAAATGTGTTGAATGCAAGCTTCATGCCAATAAGGTTCTATATATTACTAAGATCACATACCAGGTATAGTTTGATCATAGTATAGTCCTTCAACTATTTAATCAAACTAGGGTAATAAGAGACCTATATAACATCAATAATATAGTAGTAAACAAAATTTAAAGTGAAGGGACTTAGATAACTTATAAAGATGAATGTCAAGACGAAAATAGTATTTTAGTTAGCATTTCTTGACAAATAAAATATAGACATTATAACCATTAAGAGTGAAGTAAAAACTACCTTAGCTTCATCACTTTCCTTTGCCAGGGTACACACGATTACAAGAGCATGACTTCTGATCTCTCGATTTTTCACGTCAAGAAGCTTAAAGAGACTAGGGACGTAATTCTCCATTAGTATCCATTCTTTATGTATTTCTCGCTCACAGAGATCCTTTAATTGTTCCAGATAACAAAGTACTTCTTCCTTTTGTTCTGTTAATAGTATTGATTTCATGAAAGCAATGATGATAATGTTATTTCTTTCACTCTACTCTTCAATAAACTGTCGTAGAGTTTTACTAGGCGCAACATCGAAGTGTTCAAGGAGTCAAGGTCATGGGACATAATTTTTCATCTGCGAATTACTTCTCTATGACACTTCTCTCATGTGAATGACTAGAAGGAGCATCGGGAAAATACTTTCAGCTTCATATATAATTTAGCACCACTAATTTTCTATCTTGCAATATTTTATGCATATAAAAGTATTTTTAATAGAAATCATTCCAAATCTAAGTTTTCGTAACTAAATATAACTAAAAATATCACGCCCCAAAATTGAGTCTAAACCCGCATGTGGCATGACCGTATTCTCTACTATTTTTCCTGAAGATTATTGAGCCTCTTTGCACATTAAAGCTTTTCTAATACTTTCAATCCATAATTAAAAACATACAAGCTCTTTATTTTCATTAAACATTTAGCTTTATGCAACCATAAATGATAAATACCCAACAACTCAATAATGTAAACTTTCAACAATACCGTATACAACAAATGAAATTAATAATCCTAAAACTAATCCTTGATTCAGGATACCCAAATTCTTACTCCCAAACGTCAGTGTTAGGCTCCAACTTCACTCTCACTTTCAAAACAAGCTCCAACTTCACTCTCACTTTCCTGTTCTGAAAGTGAAATGTGGAGTGAGTACACTTACTCATTAAATAAAAACAATCCCTCTTTAGCTAGGATTTAACAAGGTTTGATTAGATATATAATCATAACCTGAAAATCAATTCTAGGACCTCCTTATAACCCTTTTGTTTTCCTTTCTAAATTTAACACTTGAAAAAGTTTCACAAAATCAAACAAGACCATTTAATAAATTCAAAATATTTCATGTCGTTTACACAACATTTAAAAAAGTTCTATGAAGYGAATCACCAACAACTGCCAATGAGTCGATTTAAAATTTGTTTTTCTTTTAAAACAATACTTGATTCTAAAATATCATGCCACCAAACATTTGGAAGGTCCAAATATTCACTCACAATCTTATACAAACACATGATTTAGCATTAAGACTAAACTAAACAATCATTCAAAACATATTCGGCCAAAGTCAAACAAATATTTGGAACAAAATCAAACTAAGGTACCTACTATTTATCCTGCTAGGTTGGCCAAACAATGAAATTCAAGCTTTTTGTCCATGGTAGGTGAATCAATCAAATAGGTGGAACATGTTCCTTCCAAAGCCAAGTCAAATAAAATCCCGTACACAAAATTCAACTGCCCCAAATCCAGCAAATCGAAGTTCAATTATTAAATGTAAAACATTTATTAGACACTAGAAAAATTCACATGTTAAATGCAATTATTTTTTAATAAAGCAATATAAAGATTTTAGACGAGGAATTCAGGGAAAGGAAATTTTCTCCCCACGCCACAAAATCGTCAATCGATGATTCAAATGCGAATATACCTCAAGAGTTACTTCCACAACCTTATAATTCATTCCTAAGTATCAATCAAATGTTCCCTAATACCGTCAAATAATAGAAGAACCTAATTATTTAGCTCTTCAAGATATAAGATAATATCCTAATCGTAACCCACTAGTTATAAAAAATAGGTCACGCAAACATAATCGAATAAGAGAAAATTGAGCCTAGTTACCTGCTTCACTCGATTCGTCATGGCAGGTGGTTGTCCTTCTTTGTTTATGATCTTTGATGATAACCCTAGGCAACTCCCGATGTTCATAATCATAGAAAAAGAATTGCAAGTTAAACACCTATATTTTTCATAAAGAAAAGTGTTTAGAGACATTTGGAGAACATTTTTAATAAGATTTTGTGTAAAGATTCAAAATTTTTGATGATATAAATCATATCTAAGTCTAAGTATATAAAACATAAAACAATAGGAACCTATGTATACTTATGAAATAACCTATAGATGATATTCCTTCTTAAGTGAGCTCAATTTCTTCAATTGTCAGTTTCATAGAGATATTTGATATCCAATAGGCTTGTCAAGTATTCTTATATATAATGATTTATACACAATGTAACTATAAGTCATTAGCAAAATTCATAGCAAACTATAGAGCATCATTATAGGGTTTGTAATATTGACTTAAAGTTTATCACTAATATTTTCAGTGGGTTCAGACTGACCCGGACACAACCCACTCAATTCGAACTTTTTTGAGTTAAGCCTTAGTGGAGTTTGGGCTTAATTATGATCAAGTCCATTGAGCCCGAATTTGAAAAATATTATACAATTTTTTTATTACTTTTAATTTCAATACCAACTTTTTTTTTTTTGGGATTATGTGGGCAAAGGTTTATGCTATTTATTTATAGTTTTTGAAAATTACTTTTATCATATTTATTTTACTTAATTTGGCATAAGAAACGATACTTTTTCTTTTGAAATTTTATTGTTGAATCATGACTGCAATCATGCTTTTTTACTTACTGTAAGAAGTGATATATTGATTTATTTGCATTTCGTTTGGAATTTGTTAGTGTTTGATATACCAATTTTCATATTTGAATTGGTTTCGTTTTTTATTTGAATTTGCTTTTTTTTTTATCTTTTTTCATTTTGGTAATTTGATCTCGACCTGAGCTCTTACTTGAATATGAGCTCAGATAGGGTTCAACTTTCTTAAGCCTACTCGGACTAAGCTTGGATTTGAGCTAAGCCGAATTAATTCGAGTTGAACTCAGGCTTAGCCAAGCCCAACTCATCTCACCGAACATATCTATTTATAGCTTAATATATTCAAATATTTGTATTTAATAACTTCTTATATATAGGATAAAAATAATCATATTTTTTTCTATTCTCTCCTATATTTTTTGTTATTGACAATTGATCAATATAAGTATAAAGGAATAAAAAACCACCAAAGTGAAAACAAAATAAAGTATTAAGAGTTTTGCTAAATTCATTGTGAAACTTTTTAACCACGTTCAATATTTAGATTTAGACACGTATAAATATATTTTTCAATATTTAGAAATTTAATTATTTGTAAACTCTAATCTTCAGTTTAATCAAATAATTCTTTTATGATGCCATGTTTCTTGTAATGAAATATGACTAGCACGAAGAGAAATAATGCACTCAAAAAAAATATTTTTATATTCAATTACATTATAAATTTATCTTCTACTTAATAGATTCAGAAAAGTAATTATCAATGAGTTTATTGATCAAATTTTCTAATGATTTTATTTTTTAAGTTTTAACTTTTTATTCTTCTGAATCGCAATTGAATCGTTAGACGAATTCGTAAATAAGTGATTATAAGTTTGACTTAATGACAAAAATATAAAAGAAAAAAGAAMAAAGAAAAAAGAATACTAATGCAATTTATCTTATTTTGCGCCCAGTTGGTTTTACGCTATCCAGAGCAAGGTTGTTCATCTCTTTGTGACCAAACCCTCCATAGGTCCACGTAAGTAAAACTCGTATCTAGTGTCATGACACGCACCCGCAGGCTTTAGCTCAGCCTCTTCGACCGCCGCCGGCCTCCATGCGTCGGCTCACTACCACCTCCGCCGTGATGTGACAGACAACCAGACACCTCCACCGAGTTTTCCTGTCTACAGAAGACTAGTGAGGTCGAATTCCACATGGATGAAGCTTCTCCTCCGTATATTGAACCTCAGCTGAAGTCCAACGTCGAAAGGAACCGCCACCATCATCAATATCAGCAGCGTCACCAAAACCGCAGCGCCTTCCTCCGCGGTGGAGATGCTCACATACCGCTGCTTCCAGGACAGGTTGTCTTCCGCTTGCTCTGTCATGTGAACACGGCAGGGGGAGTGATTGGAAACTCTGGTGGCATCATCAAACAGCTCGAAAACCAGACCGGCTCCAAAATCCGCTTTGAAGAACCTCTTCCGAACTGCCACGAACGCGTTATCAATGTCATTGGGGACTCTGCTATTGACAAAATAATCCCGATAAATTGTGGAGACTGCGGGTCGGAAGATGAGGACCTTAAGGTTGAGGTTTCGTGGGCTCAAGAGGGTTTAATGAGGGTTTTCGAGAGAGTTCTGGAGGTCGAAGGGAACGGGAATGGGGTGATTGGTTGTAGATTGCTCGCGGGTTCGGTTCAAATTGGGGCTGTTATGGGTAAAGGAGGCAAGATTGTCGATGCCATTCGCCGACATTCGGGGGCCAAAATACGGGTTTTGGTAAAGGACCAGATTCCGGCATGTGCGACACCCGAAGAGGAGTTGATACAGGTTAGCTTTTATGTGAACTTTTGACGAGTTTGAGGTGATAACTTTGTATTGACAAGCTCTTTTCCAGCTAAATTACAAAAATAGAGAAAAAGTTCTTTTTCAGCTAAAAGTTAGTATCTTCGGCTGTTGTGGGATCCTGCTATTATTACTCGCTAAAGATGGCAATTAATTGAATGTGTTTATATTAACGCATATCCATATATGGTTGTTGGTTGTGGAGCACTTGCGGGTTGGAAATTTGCTATAGTTGTTACCTGGAGGAGTATTGAAGTAGAGGTGAAAATTATACCTGCATTTACAGCTTGTTTTGTTTATGCTCCCTCTCTACCTTGCTTTGGAGGGGTGGGGAAGTGAGTTGGTTTATATCGTCTATTAGCATTGCAGAGTGTTAGCTCAATCTTTTTCTAGTGATTTGCTAAGTTGTTAACTGAAGGAGTATTGAAGTAGAGGTGAAAATTATAGCTGCATTTATTGCACATATACTGCTTCTTTTGTTTATGCTCCCTATCTAGCTTGCTTTGGAGGGGTGGGGAAATGAGTTGGTTTGTATCATCTATCAGCATTGCAGAGTATTAGCTCAATCTTTTTCCAGTGATTTTGATGGAGAAGTTATCTCAAACACTCCATCTGATAAGTGTTTTGATATATTTCAATTGACTTTTTGAATGGGATGTCTTCTTTTGGATGGGTGTGCTATACATGTTTCTGATTGGGTGCATAAACTGGAGATTAAGTTGAAAGACCTCATGTTTTTGGATACGCTAGAAACAAAGTTGGAACGTGGACCAAAATTCTTTAAGCTTGTTCTTAAAACAAATTTACAATTGGATTTGTTAGACGGAAATGCTTTTAGTAGTTTCAACTTCGTAAGATTTCTTCTGATTTGTTAATATAATGGCAGATAATGGGTAGTGTTATTGCTGTAAAGAAAGCACTGATTGCTGTTTCCCGTCGTCTTCAAGATCGTACACCAGGGGAAAGATTACACTCATCTTTGCATGGGGCACCTAACGATGTACAGCCAGATTTTGTTCCAAATAATAATCCAACACCGTCATCTTTTGGTGGAAAGACTGGTGATCATACTTCAACTGGCATTACATTGTCAGCAGATGTCGACAGGATTCTAAGCCTAGATGAAGGAGGTAAACAACGAAAAGTGGTCTTCAGATTGCTCTGTTCTAGCGGTTCTGCTGGGGGTGTTATTGGAAAGGGTGCAACTATTGTTAAATCATTGGAGAAAGAAACTGGTGCTTGGATAAAGTTCTCATCTCCTGCTGCTGGGTTGAAGGAGCGCTTGGCCACTATTTCTTCACTAGAGGTTTTGTCATGTTTTCACTGAAAGTCTGCCATTTATTCCCACGTAGCTGCTACCTTACCTATAACATTTGTTATTTTACATGGATGATCCTGCAATCCATTTCTCTGACTTTGTTTACCATTAATGTTGTCAATTTCACAGAGCTCAGATCCCTTGTACTCATCTGCCCAAATTGCCACTGTTCGTGTTTTTGCTAGATCGGTTGAGGTTGGCATTAACCAGGGTTTGGCACTAGGTTCGAGTGAGGACAAAACTGTAACTGCCAGAATTCTYGTTGCTCCAAATGAAATTGACTGTTTGGTTGATGATGGAGGAAAAATTGCTTCAGACATAAGTGCTGCAACTGGTGTTGCGATACAGCTCTTGGGGCCAAACCTTGTCCAGCATTATGCTTCTGATAATGACAAAGTGGTCCAGGTGCGGCCATCTTGCTGCTCTATGGTTTGTCTATTAGGAAAAGTTAAAACTTCTAGCTGCTCCCGATATGCATAATCTGTTATCAAGTTGCTCACACTTCATGGTTGTGCATGCACCACCTACTCACTTCATCAAGAGATGGAAGTATTGTTGGTTCAGCTATGATGTTCTCATTGGTCAGAAGAAATTAGAAAACATAAGTGTTAATAAATCTTTTTTCTATTGGAAAATTTGAAGGGGCTTGGATAGGTCTAGCCAATTGACTTTTATTCTCGACTATTCTAGGTGCGATTGAGACTCTTGAGATTGCAAAAACTTTGCCTGAACTATTTCTAGATTAAAACTTCTGCTTCATTGTTGATTCTGAAGTTGGTGAGATCAGTTTTTGTTACAGTGGGTGGTAACAATCTGTTAGAAATTTTTTAATATCTAAAGAACTGAAGTCTATAACTTCTGCTTCTGCCAAATTCAACTTGTCATCCCAGAAGCAAATAATATAATAACAACAATCTCTCGGTAATTTATTTTATGGGAAATTAACTTTTTTTGCCACTCAACAATTTATGATTAATGATAAATTTCTCTAAACTTTTTCTTGTTCACATTATTTTGTCATGCAACTATTTTTTAGTACTTATTTATGTCACTCAGTGGCATAATTCTACAAAACCCCTAATTGTTGAGTGGCATAAATAAGTACTCGAAAATAGTTGATTGACAGAATAATGTAAAAAAAAGGAAAAAAAAGTTTAGGGACACTTATCATTATCGTAAATTGTTGAGTGGCAAGGAAAAGCTAATTTCCCTTATTTTATGTATTTTCAGTTTGATTGTCATAATATTGAAATCAATGTTTTGGCCTACAGATTATTGGTGAATATGAAAGTGTAAAGAGTGCCCTTTTCCAAGTTACTGGCAGACTCAGAGATAAAGTCTTTTCCAGCATGCTGTCTGAAGGTGCAGGGTCTAGGAACTATTCTTATTCTGCAATCCCGGATAGTAGTCCCTGTGGAAGAGGGATGACTAACTCTCCTCAACCAGATCACTTATCCAACCTATCTTCTTTTGATCAAATCAATCACCTTGGGTTTGTGCACAAGGTTAATGGTCCTTATTCACCTGGATTGCAAGGCAAGCAGGTAAAGCTTATAAGATCTTGCTATCTTTCCCATTTTAATTTTTCTTATTTTGATTTTATTTTTTCTGTATTATGTTTGATATGGGGATAGTATTGATTGTGAGTTTTTAATGTAGTTGAAGGACACGGGGAAAATCATAATGCTTGAGGATAATGCAAGTGAATTAGAAGCTTCAAGAGGAGGGCCTGAACATCAAAGGTCAGTTTGCCCCATCAATTTCACCTTCCAATCTCAAGTCTTGTATTATCTTAAGCTCTGAGTTATGAAACTAACTGCAAGTATGAGAAAAAAGGCTAATGAGTTAATGAGATGTTTCGAATTTCAAGTTGTGCTGGTTCGGTCCTTATGCACCTTGAGTTAATATAAAGTTGACCAATAATCAGATTTTCCAATTGTTCTAGTTATAGCTTCAAAGCCGGGCCTTTGTGAGATCACATCTTGTGCATCACTCAAACTGAATGACCTTTACTCTTTCGCACTGTAGGCTTTCATGACTTCCAAATATGGTATTTTGATTTAGTCTGTTCTTAACTGAAGTGTCTCATAAGTGGTTTGTAGCTTTTCCATTTCCTAATTCTATTTGAGTATCTGTTCCATATTGTTCATGGGTTAGAGTTATTAATTTTTCCTGTTTGGCAATTTAGGCGACCTAATTGTTCAGTTTCAGCTGATGTGTAACTTTGGCTGACTCAATATTTTGTGTCCTTATTGTACAGAATATGGCAATAGTTTCTTGGCCTCTTGCAATTAATGTTAGCGATGTTGCTGCTAGTTCACTGCTAGCATATGAAAATTACTGTATATGACTAAACCAGCTGAAAATGTAAAACAAAAACCTGCCATCTTTCAAGGCCCTAGAATTATATGTATAATTCTCGTGTTTTAGAAATCATGATTCATATGTCAAAAWTGCTTGTATAGTGTTCCTTTTTTTCTTTTATGAAGTTAATTTCCCAGGTTAATGAAGTTGTGATTTCAAAATTCTAATTTTGATTGGAGATTCTGATTTCTTGTGCCCAAAAAAAGAAAAAAAGAAGTAAAGTAAATAAATGATTCTTGGATTACCTRTCTTCAGCCATTTGASAATTTTTGCTTGTTAATGCAGYGCGAGTGCAGATTCTGTGATGATTAGGACTGTGGAGCGTATGGTCCCAAAAGAAGTTTTTGGATCTGTGTATGGTGAGAATGGCAGCAATTTGGCTCGTCTCAGAGAGGTAAAGCCTCTCTTGCATATCATCTCTCCTTCCTTCAGCTACTATGGGGAAATTTTGATGGCCKACAAATTTCAATGCAGAAGTCAAAAAGTGCTATCTAAAATTTCTTGATCATCACAACTGAATTTGCAGTTAATGCTGATAAGATAGGCGAAAACGCACGACTCTAGTTAGTCAATTAGAAGGTCCATTTCCTCTGAAATAAGGTCTACCTCTACTGCTAATTGGTTAAATATATTAAGACCAAGTCATCAGATCATTTCCTGGATTGACAGCAGTAGAAGGTGAATTTGATATTTTACAGTATGTTTTCCTTTTCTTTTGGCTTTATTAGAGGCTTCTCAGCCTGTTCGACTAAAGGCCCAAGTCTTGAGAGACTTAACTCCGGTAAGATTCTAATCACATTTCCAACAACCTGGGTAGCTGTAAAGAAAATGCACTCCCTCTTACGATTATGCCCTGTATTTGTGCAGACATAGAGGGAGGAGGTTAGAGGAAACTGCCTCCCTTAAGATTTAGAAACCTCTTGTGATATTGTAGATTTTCAAGATATGGTTCCTAAACGATAGTTCTTTGCCTCCACTAGACATTTATCCTTTTAAGTTTAAAATTATCCCTTACCAATCTCTTAAGTTTTATAATTCTTTGCTAAGGGTTAACTTTGTTTATGCAGTTGCAATTTTGAATGGTTCAATACAATTTTTATACTAGTGAGAATATTTACTAGTTAGGTACTTATGTGAAATACTTATTTTGCCTACTCCTGTAACCTCTTTTTTACATTCATGCATCTCACCTGTGTTGGTTGTACTGAATTTCTATAGACTATCAATTTAACATCTGTGAAATTGTAGTTGTAGTTTTATACATTAACATTTTATTCCATTCAAGAACCTAGTATTCTCTTCTTTGTAGAGAATACTCATGTGACACCTCAAAGAATAACAAATAAATTAATCAAACAAGAGGGTGCCAAGAAATGAAAATTAGGCATTTAAAATGAAGTAGTTCTCTTGACCAAAATGCCATTTCACCTAAATTCCCTCCCATAAAATGAAGGAGTTCTCTTGACCAAAACGCCATTTCACCTAAATTCCCTCCCATACTGCTTTCCCTTAGCAATCGACATTGTCTACCTAAGATTCTGTACCATTTCCTTAACTTTTTGTTAATTTTCCTCCCAAACTTGAGGCCTATCGATCTCATTGGGCATGGATCATTGCTGCCCAATAAGATCTTGATGGGGATGGAGAGTGAAGACCATCTTTTATTTATCTTTACTTTATCCCTGAAAATATCTTCGTTTCTTT